>VZTJ01002478.1:906891-1032190 GCA_013397795.1 Orthonyx spaldingii | reverse complement strand
TTTTTTTTTTTTAATATGACTGGGAAATATTTCTTCCCATACCTTGTCGTGTACTTGCTCTACTTTGAAATCACAAAGAAAACTGGATTTTCAAATAATCAAAACTACCACGTCACCTAAATGTTACTTCAAATTCATACTATAAATCCTGGGGTAACCAGAATCAGTAGGAAACTAGTTCCTCATGAGACATCGCCTCTTGTATTTACCAAGCATAGGTATCTTTATCATTGAAAACAAAAGAGAAATCTCTTGGTTCAATTAACTCTCCAGCTTCAACAAAAGTACATTGCAGTAGAATCTTTTTTAAAGGAATAATTTATCAGAATTCTCTTTAATGCTTTTTTCATAACATTGAAATACCTCAGAAAAGAGGATGAAAAATTCAATTGTGTAGAGCTGATCAGAGAAACAAAAATCCATTCTGAATGAAGGTAAGCTGATTAACTTTTTTAATAAAAATCAATGCATTTGATACTGCAAAGAACAAAGAATTTGTAAGAAAACCAGAAATGAACTTTTTTAAAAAGCAAATTGCTAACTAAAAGTACACAGACTCTGTTACCATATTTTCAATATTGCTATAGTAGTTTAAATGTGTTCCCTAAATCCCAGAAGTGCAAAGATGACCCTCTGGATAAGCAGAATGTTACTAATGTTTGCAAAGTGGACAGCAGTATTTTCTGGGTAAGTTCTGTTAATAGTTTTATATGATATGTTCATTTGGGAAAAAGGTAAGAACCCTAACTTATATTTTCAAAAATGGATCTAGGCATTTTTAACAATGGAAAATGAATTTTGAAATCTATATACATGCCACAGAGCCATCTAAACCACACTTGACAAATAATGCCTTGTATCACGGGGACTCCAACACTATTCCAGTTTAAGTAATGTTGAAAAACAGCTAACTACTAATCTTTATGATCTCCTAATTGCAGGCAGCAGACAAAAGAATTATTTTTACCTAGCTGTTTATGAACCCAATTAAAAAGCTGTTACATGGCTATACCCAGATTATGATAAAATCCACCTTTTAAAGGCAACAGGTTCTGGCCTATTTGAGATATGGCCTTACTAGAAGCAAGCATTGCAACTGCTAGAATAGTATGAAGAGTGGTTTTCCCCATGGACATGAAAAAGTATTTCAGTATTGTTCAGCCAGTAGTTACAGGGCTCAGCAACCCATCTTCTGGCAACCTAAAAAACAACAGAGGCATGACACAACTACATAAAACTGCCTTGGCAGCATGAAGATGGCACAAGGAAATGGCACTGCAGTCAGCCTTGAAGGTATAAACCTCTGCAGCACCGGGACTGCGCAAGTATCCTCACCGCCCAGGGAACAAGAAATTTATGGACAAGGAGTTAGGTGTTGTTAAGGAAAATACTGAGAAGTAATAAAAAACCTGGATTTTTGAATTTAACCTCTGTCTGACAGGTCGCCAACAAGCAACACTTAGGTGGATTAGTCACAAGTCATTCCTTTCACACTGGGAAGGCAGTAGCTTTGACTTTGTTTGCTCCCCGTATGAAGTCAAACACTGCTGCATTTTTTATGGCATGGGGATTGTTGCATAAGAATAAAAACAGGTGTATGAACTCTCTCTGCTGATTTCTACTCATAGCCTAATGGCCAGCAGATCCCAAAACATTCCAATAAATTGCTTTTTGGGGTAAGACAGGAATACTCACTGGACACTGAAGAGCCTTCAGTTTCAAAAACTCTTACAGACTGTATTCCAGAGGATTACTAGCACTGTGTAAATAAAACCAAAGTCTGCTGAGAAACTACCAGATCCTGAAACCTTTAAAATACATTTTCATGTGTATAGGAACTGCCAGTAAGTTTAAACAACCAGCATAGCTATTTGATACCTTGGAGCTTTTCCTTTGAAACTAAAAATCTTGTGGCTACAGGTTCTTTCCACTCCACAGTATTTTGCTGTATTTTGACACAGAAAACCTCAATTTTCAATAAAATACAGAAAACAAATGAGAAAGAGGGAAGAGTCAGAACCACAAAAATGTGAACCCATTTGTCCATCCATCCATTTCTTCTCTGCAACTTCTACACACCCACAGGACAGATACAAATTCAGCAAATGCACTGGCTGAATAATTCTAGAGCAGGGACTTTTGGTAGGATCCCACATCCTTTTGCAGCAGAAGGAATCAATGCAAGACAGCTGAAGCACAACACAGCTAATCTAACGAGCAAATGCAAGCCTGAAACAATGGACTTCTACACTCAGCCCACTTCTATATCAAGTCTTCCTGTGAATTTAGTCAACATTCTCTGTATTAATTTGATTTTTCTGGGAAAGATTTTCCATAGCACTTCTGTGATTTAGAAGCACAAGTCCTATTACAACTCATGAGGATGTGAGCTCTAAATCTCCAGGGTGCTTTTAAAAAAAAAATCTCACTCTACCTGTAAAATGGAAAAACAATCATTACTTTCTGCCCTCTAACTACACTGATACAAGGACTAAAAGGAATATTCAGCACTGCCCCTGCGTGAACTCCTCACTTTTCCAAGACTCGAGAGGCTAATATAACCTTATCATGACTTCAGGTCAAAAGATTGAGTCTAATGGACCAATGGAAGGAATTAATTTCAGAGCTCAGGACCTTTAATTGAGAACAGATGGTGCCTAGTCCCTATAAATTTAAAGTCTGGGGCCTGTTAACAAAAGCATCTAATCTCATCTCAATTGCCATAAGCAGCCAGGATCCAGCAATATTGAGTTTACAAAACAATATAACAATCTCCTAGAACTCTACTGAAAGCAAACAAGCAGCAAAGACAGTTAATGAAAAAGACGTCATATGTTCTCTGCAGCTAAAGTAGTTGAGGGAACGAGCAGCAGAATTCCCCACTGAGTGCAGCTTTTAAGCAATTTTAAATAAATCTCCTTATACAGCATACAGCAATCACGCAATGAAGAACTTAGCAGCTTGAACAATTCCAGTTAAATCTACATGGAAGGAGACTGGATACTATCTATTTAACCAAGGCTATTTTCTCTCAAAGTCATCTTGACCCAGATATCTTGTGAACTTTGAATATTCAAAAGAACTTCAAAGATTATAAACTACCTTGATAAATTCAATGTTCATCTTCAACAGCAGGAAGGCAATTCTGAAACCTCTCAAAGAACTAAATTTTGCCTCAAAATATCCTAGACTTCTCACTGTTGTTATTTTTCTTCAAACTATACAAGTGACCAACATAGTTCAGTGAAACTCACTGTGAAAAGAAAGTCAAGTTTTGTAGACAAACAAAACAACCCAGACTCTTTAGACTGTCTGCCACAGGTGCAGACTGAGACTCCACAGCATCAGTCACCAGCACTTATCCAAAGCAATTTATTTGTAACTTTAAAGTAGTTTATAGAAATATTACATTAATAAAACCCCAGCAACGGAGGGGGAGGGAGGAAAAATCAATCTCTCCAGCATACAGTAATTCAGTGGCAGATGTGCAACACCAGAATAACTTTTCCTTGCTTATGACTGCACATGTATTTGCTGTGAAAATGCTTCAAAGTTTCTAGGTCATTTGAAGAAGAAACAACTGGTCCTCAGCCCAGTATGTTTACTCTCTAAGAAGACTATGTGTATGACAAAAACCTGTACAAGAAAAGGTGTAACGATGGCTATGTATGCATATATTTGGCTATATTCACACATTTATGAATCTATTTCACCACAAGGACAAAAAGCAACCATTAAATAGTCAACTAGAAAAACAGCCTGTGGTTCGTCTCTACTCTGTCGTGGCCTGACAATCCAGAACCAGGGTTTCCCAGGTCAGTAGCTTCTTTTTCTGTTGTGAATAGAAATATTCGCTGCACTAGAGATGGAATTGGTCACATTTTGCCTCAGATGTACCTAGCCAGCAGCCACAGCACTCCAGGGAGGGATTTGCCAGTAGCAGTATGGAGCTGGCATAGCAGCTGCACAGGATCTTCAAACTCTGAGAAAACTATTATCTATTATGGATATTATTACAGCAGATATGAGATACACATACCTACTAAACATTTGCATATTTGCAATTTAGTCCATAATTAATTTACATTGTTCAGCTTTCCTAACGTGATACTGTGGGTTCATAATTGTAATCTAAAATCTAAAAAAAGAAAGAAAAGAAACAAAACCCAAAGTAAGATATTGATAAGAATTTTGCAAATTTCCATGTATTATACAGAGACCTGGACTAAAACACAATGGTCACAGCAGGCATCAAAGGCCTTTCCACTGAAAGGTTTCTAAGGTGGAGTGAATAAAACCCCAATTATTATTACTTCTGGTTTCAGTCAGCTAAAACCACATTTCTTCTTCTCTACAACATACAGGTGAAAACCATAGATAGCTAAACATAAACCTGATATAATTTAGGAAGAAAATGGTATACTGAATGAAGGGGAGAGTGTGCAATAAAAATGAAACCCACAGCTTCTTAACAAGCATTTATTTTCCTGAGATTTGAGACTTCATTCTTTCCTTACCTTAAATCAAGAAAAAAACCCTTAAATTTTACCAACATATGAAGCAGTATATTATAGAGAACCAAAAAAGTTCTGATCGGTTCAATCCACATATCAATAATTGTGAAAGGAATTAAGTTTCAAATCTGGATTGAAACTTACTTTTATACTGAATTCTCATCTGAATCAGAGAAAAAAACCTTTATCCAAAAAACATCAAAGTAAGTCTTTGCATGGTTTTAATAAGAAATAAAGAACTGTCTATTTCAAAAACCTTTGCAGCTTTTTGTAAAAAAAATCATCTTGACAAATTTTCTCCAGCTGTTATTTGACCAGCATACAAAGACTGTTACCTCTAATTATTATTGATACTCTTAGAATAGCACAGCTTATATTTACTTTAAAGTTGAAATCATTATTAGGTTATTTCTCAATATGATAATTATACAAGTGAATGCAATTAAGATCTTTTTTCAAATCAAAATTAGATTAAGCTTTAAAAACACCTTTAAAGCAATTGCATATGAATAATCCTACTTTTTATACAGTCACTACCATTTAGACTTTTATCTCTGCCATTCATTTGGTTTTAGCTGATAAATATATAAATATGTGTGTGTGTATACACCCCTACCCCAGTATCGACATAGCTATATAGGAAATTAGGGAAATCGTAGCTGAGAACCTTGCTTTGTAATGATAACAAAATAATCTCGCAGTTTTGACAGATTTTTTTTTCCTCCTTTTTATTCCAGTAATAATTACGTCGATAAGCCTGATTCAGCAAATTTGTTGCTCTCTAATTCATTAATTAAAACAATTTACTGCTACCACTGTGATTTTTCAAGGACATCAAAACCACATTCCCAATCAAAATAGCAGAGATCATCAGTTTACAGATGTGCAAAGCATACTTTACTCTCATGGCAACCTCACATTTAAATCCTTGCACAAGTACATCCAGAAGAACACATAATGTTTAGGGGAAATGAAGAACAATATTTTTATATCAAACTTAAATTGAGGAGAGAAAAAAAAGTCTATGAAAAGTTAGCCATTTCCAATTAGAAGAGAAAAACAATATACAAATATTAGTATTATATTAAATTGCAGAGCAACATTTTTATAGCATTAATTTTCTCAACATGTTGCCTGGTGACTAATTTTTGGATTGATTAAGACACTTGACTCACATAAAGCAAAACCAGAAAGGAAGTGAAGAATTTCTATTGTGCACCCTCTTCCTCAAGGACCGAAAGCAACTACACCAGCATTTAAAAATTGTTTTGGAAAATACGTTAGATGATTAAATATTCACATGGTCCCCAGCAATCTCTTTCACTGAGTTACTTTTGGAAGGCCATTGTCTGAGTTAACTTCTACTTTTTGCTATTTGCCCTGCTTGCCTCTGGTCCTATTTGCCATTTGTGGCCTTTATAACAGCAGTAGTATCCAGACAGAACACACTGGGTAGAGCAGGCTGAGCTCTCCCAATCTCTTCTAGTCTCATGTATTTCAAACTTCTGATCATGATTGTTAATCTTTCTCTAGGTCTCCAATTGGCTGGCATTTGCCTCAGAATGTGGTACCAAACCAGTCATGGAGACACACCACTTCTGTCTTAGCACTGCACTGAGTGCAGCAGCAGGATTATTTCAGTAGCAGTATACATGTACACAAAGACGCATCATATATTTGTGGAAGAAACCCTCACATACCACAGAAAACACCCGTGCCCAATAATCACTGTGATCTTGAGGCGATGTCCACCCAGGAAGAAACAGAAATGTTTCCTGGACATGCAGATGGGGGATGGGAAAGCCAAAGCTCAACAATGGTTGAGAAGCCCTTTCATCACAGAGGAAGTGGGGGCTGTTAAGCACCGCTTTTGCCAGCTGGACATACACAAGTCCAGGGGCCCAGAGTTGCAGCATCCACTGGTGCTGGCAGAGCTCACCAATGACATTGGAAGGCCACTGTCTGATTCCTTGAAACGGAGTGGCCATGGGGGAAAGCTCCTGATGACTCTTTAGAAGATAAAGGTCATGTTACCTTCAATATGGGCAAGGAATATATGAAGAAGCAGAGGCAGTCAGCCTCACCCCAGTCTCCCAGGGAAGATGAGGGAACAAATATTGCTGGAGATATCCTTCATATGCTGGGGTAGGCCAACAGGATAAGAAAGTGAATGAGAACAGCTCACATGTATTTACCAAAGGCAAATCATATCCAAACAACCTGACTGCTTTCTACAAACATCTAATTGTCTCAACAGACAAAGGGAGAGCAGCAGATACTGTTTGCCTTTACTTTAGAAAGGTTTTCAACATGGTATCCTGGTAGCCAAGCTAGAGAGAGATGGACTGAATGGGTGAGCTGCAAAGAACATTTTGTGGAAAACTGGTTGTATGGAGAGGCTGAAAGATTAGTGTTCTGTAGTGCAAAGAGCAACTGTTGGTCAACATTAATGGCATTCATCAGGAGCTAATATTGGGATGATGTCATTTTATGTCTGCACTACATTTAACATCTTGAGAATGAATAAGATGGAATGTGCCCTTAGCCACTTTGTGGATGACACCAAGTTGGAAAGATGGATCAGCACGCTGCAGGGCAGGATTGCTTTTTGAAGATATCTCAATAGGCTTAAGAACTGGCTGAAAAAACCTCATGAATTCCAAAGGCAGAATAACCACATCTAGCAGCACTAGCTGGGAGCCCACTGGAAAGTAGCTTTGTAGGAAAGGATCTGGGCAGTCAATGTGGACAAGTTCAGCAGTGTGCCCTTTCAACAATACGCCTAACCACACACTGGGATGCATTCAGAAGAATGGAGCCAGCATACCCTGGGAAGTGATTAGTCCCTTTTATTCAGCCACATCTAGACGACAATATTCTGTTTGGGGCTTGCCAGTACAACACTGACAAATTGGAATGAATTCAGTGAAGGCTGCACATGATGACTGAAGTGCTGAAGCATACAAATCGAGGAGGAGCTCAGTGAGCCTGAAAGGCAAAAGGTGGAAATCTAACTTTGGTCTTCCACTACCCAATGCAATGATCTCAACTGCAGCAAGGGAAACTCTGATTAGATATGAAGGGGAAAAAAATCACAATGAAGATGGTTAAGCAGTAGAAGGGTTGCCCCAAGATGACCTAGAATATCTCTTCTTGCTTGTTACAAAGTATAACTTTTAACAGGTTTTTTTTCTAGGGTGTTTCCCATCTAACTGATTAGAAACGTTCTTCCTCCTCTCTCTTTGCCCCTTCTGAAGTGGTCCTGTTTGTTTTTACCTTCCCGAACCATATCCATCATCAATGACTCCCCACACACGAATCATAAAAAGCCCAGAGGCTGTAGACACTATATATGCAGGACAAAATTTATTTATCTAAGAAACCTCTAATCCTTTATTTAAGAGTATAAATATTAGCTCTGTCATCAGTTACTCAGGCAAGAAATGCTGAAAAGCAAAAACAACCAGAAGAAAACATACCAGCAATATAGACTTTGACTGCTAAGAAATAAATCAACTCCCTCTTTTCCCTTTTCTTAGTATTCATGTTTCTGTATGACTCTACTTTTTTACTGATTTTGTCCCAATGGTTCTCCTGAAGCAGTTTTGTAAGCTCCTCCTCAGAAATTTGACCTTCCTTCCTTTTTCTGCATGTTTTATTCCTGCAAATTCAGATATTTGGAGAAATCCTGAGATATAACAGTTAGTCTTTAAACACCTGTTTCATCACTCCCTAACATTAGAAAGATGTATAAGCTTAAGAGACAAGAGTGAATTATCTTAAATTTTCTGCTTTGATTTGTCTTTCCTTGCAGATCCCAATTGTAATTTTATTGCTGTCAGCTGTTGCTAAACCTACAGTTCCTATACATCAGAAAATCTGTCCAAGTGTTGCCAAAGAGCCTTATCCTCTGGCCTGATGGTCTATACCAGACTCCCATCATGAAAGCATAATTAAGATGGTCCTTTGGAATCTCATGCCTTTCCTCAACAGCAAGTTCAGTGACACTCAAATCTGTGAAACCCAGGAGATTCCACAAAGTTACTGCAAAAAAGTCAGCCCAGCTGTTGCCTCTTTGGCCACCACTAGCCAAAGGAATTATGAATGTGATTTTCAGCTGCATTAACAATGAGATTATTAATTGAAATATATCCACAGGACTACTCTCATAATAGAATCTGAAAACTAGCATAACTACAGACAAGCAGATAATTACTTTTGTTTATGGGTTTCTGTTCCACATCTCCATAACTAAAGAAAAATTTGTATGCCTGTTTAGGTATTAAATATTATCGCAGAGTTGACTTCTGTCAAAAATAAACCAGATTGATTTCCTGGTCATGAAATTTTTTGGCAGCAAAGCAAGATTTAAGACATATTGGTATACTTAATGAGAAGTAGACAATTGCTAGATGGAAATCTGTGGGAGAGAGTGAAGAAATTGTAATTAGTGGTATAGCAGTAAGATGAGGATTAATTCACCAGCTATGTGGCTGGCTTTGATCAGTAGGCTCAGCATTTGGCTAGCAGGTGCAGCTACTATTCAATAGAGTTCATTTAAATCAAGTTTTGTGCCTTAGCATAAAGAAATGTTAAATGGGTGAAAACATGTCACACTACTTCCTGAATTATGTCCATTATCTAATAATGCAGAGTTCAATTGTATGTTATAGATGAACTGGGTTAGAGACAACAGATTAAAATGTCTTGACAAGTATCTTACCAACGTATTTCTTGGGTTTCAGAGATCTGAATGCCAGTAAATTTATCATTCTGGAAGGATAAGAGAGTATTAGGTTCACAAGAATGCTATCTTCAGAAACTGTCTGAAGTTGGAGAGGAAGCAAGTAGGTGCCCATGCAGCTGATAAAGTGATATTTTCTCCTTATAGAAATCATCAGCAATAAACACTCCACCAGCATTATCTACTTTTCTTTATCCATGAAAAATTGGTCTAAGTTTCAAACCATTTATCTAACCAATTCAGAATGACTGCCAGAGGCCATGAATTTGACTCCCTCTCTCCCCTTATTCTTTTTATTTTGCTACATCCTGATCTCCTCTAGTTTTCTAACAAATGCCCATCAGTGCAAAACTTTCACTAAACAAAAAAATAAATCCCCACATTCTAGTGCCACCAGAACTACTTTCTGTGTGCCCAGGTAGTTTTTGTGGCAGTCAGCTACAAGGCATGTATGTATCTGGAGTGCCCCCCTTGTTTTCAGAAGTACCATCACTACTGCTTCAAAAGGAGTAGAAGGTGACATGGACTTGACCAAAATCTTAAGTCTTATATGAGTGACTTTCCAATCAGAATCCTTGCTACAGCCTGACTTTCAGGCCAGCACACAAAACGTGCACACAAAACCAGTTAGATAATTTTATAGGGACAAATAAATAAATAAATAAATAATAAGGTGCTGCACTTCTGGAATAACTTGCTCAATTAACTTTCATGTTTTGCTTATTAACCTTCTGATGTCTCATTAAGTCAGGGATTGCAGTTTAATGGGTTTAAAAAATAATTTAAATATATAAATGGATTCTAAGATATCTTAAAAATATATTGACCCTTTAAGCAAATGGGCCATTTGAAGCCTAACTACAACTACTAGCTCATTCTCTGCTGGAATATTTATCCAGTTTAAAAGACAAGCTTTAGTAATCTTAGAACAGCTTAACAACATAAAGTTACTGGCAAGCGTGTAAGAGACAGGCTGCTTTCAAAGCAGCTGAAATACAGCTTTTTGCTGTATTTCAAAGCAACAGCTCCTAGAACAATTACCAACATAAATTTCTTGATGCCGCATTTATGAAATAACTTGCAATGAGAAAGGAGAAGAAAGCCTGAAAAGGCACGTGCATGCTCAGTGTGTTCCAACTGATACACCACACCGTACGTGACACTGGTTGGTTGCCCAGATTAACAGATGCAGGCCCTCCTTCAGGGAGGCTGACATGACAAATCTCCCAGAATACAATGCCAAGAGTCATACATGGAACTTGAATGAAGTCGAAGAAAAATATTTCTCTTCAGAATTATTTACTGAGCAATACCCTAAAATAACCTTTGATGTCAGAATACATCTATTAACCCTATGTTTGATACATGCTCTGTTGTTTCCAAAAAAAAAAAAAAAAAAAAATTATCTGCTGGCAGTCACAGTATGTTCTTAGTATATTTAAAATTTTGCAACTTGATCATGTGCAATGCTATTTGTTTAAAGAAACTTCTAAACCTTCCAAGATTTTTTAAAAATTTAAGTCACTTTTTTAGAATCTTAGAAACATACTATTAAGACCTTGACTAATAAAAGGTTAGTATTTTCAGCAAACTATTTCTTCTCACTTATTGTAATTATGCAGCAGAATTGCAGGTTCTGCCTTCCTGGGGGATATGTAATCCACAGCTATTTCAGAAGAGCAAATGCCTAACAGTCACAAGGAAGCAAAGGGAATGTTATTTTGATGATGAGCTTCTCTTCCTGTCTAATTGGCAAGAAAGGAAACCTCAAGTACATTCAGCAAATTGTTAATCCTGAGATCATAAACCCGTAGCATAAGTCAAAATTCTCATCATCTTGACAAGTCCAATTAACTCCAATAAAGTGTGATTATAGCAATGGACTATTTAAACAGTGAATAGTTTAACTGGGTGAACAGTGGGATCGCTGAAACACTGAGGTCTTTAGGTGAGGGAAGTACAATCTGATGGTGTTGTGCTTTGCTCATCGTAACCAGTTGCTTCTTTTTTACCTTAAAGGTAAACATGCTGCATAGAACTGCATTTACCTGTAAAACAATTCCATCATAATTCAGTCAGGAATCTTTCACACACAGCAGAGGGGGATGCAGTACAGAGAACTTGTCGTAACTCTCACTTTGGTTTCAAAGCCTTATCAGATTTGTCAGATTTTAACAGTATACTGGCACAGCTGTTAACTTCAGGCCATAAATTAACAAAACTTGCACCTGCAGTTTAGTCCTTTGATTAGAGCACCTGCACCTGCCAGGGTGATACAGTTTCCCTGGCTTTAAATTATATTTTCTATTCTACTGTGAGCATTAAACGTACTGAGTTCCAACGACGTGTGTAAAATAATTTCTCAGCCAAATCTTCCAGGAAACAAAAATTCAGAGAAAAAATACTGACAAAGATTAAGCTTTTCACCATTTTAACATCTCCACTGAAATGGTGACCCATGACATGGTCCAAGTTATAGATGTTTCATAACCCTAGGGAACTCTCAAGCCATCAAATTTTCATTAGCTTCACAGCAGTCCCAGTACATTCTTAAGTAGGACTGTTGGCCTCCCTATTAATAAATAAATCAACTGTAATCCTTTTTAGTGGCTAAACCCTTCGCTGAAGTTGCATCAAAACACTAGACATTACTTGCATAATGTTATCCACTGCAGAACAAGGTATTTTTTAACATATTCAGAGTCTTCTCACACATGCAAAAAAACAAAACACTCTAACTTTCAGCTGATGGAGAACGTTTTGGCATATTGTAATCCGATAATTTCCTTTTAAAAAAACTGTTAATATAAAATTTATTGAAAAGTATACCAAACTTATGGTACCTCTGAAGCAGTCACTTCTTTGGTAAGGTAAAGATACAACTTTCTATGGAAACAATGTGTGTGTTCATGCATGAATATATAAATAGGTATTTTCAAGATCAATCACCAAGGGTTTTACAAAGGGTCAAGAGAATTTGTTTCACCATAGACCTTTCAAAATCACAGAACTGCTCAACACCTCATTCTAGACTGCTCTGCAGCTGAAATTTCAAGCATTATCTCACAGAACCTCCACTGCCAAAAGGTGGTAGGCAAGTACTTCTCTCTTCCTCTTTCAGAACTTGCCTCTGACCCAAAACAAATTTTCCAAGCATGACACAAAACACCTGTGAACACTGAGAGCTGTCTGCTCAGGTACCATGTAGCATTAAGGCTAATACAACACAAAAGCAGGGTCCCATTTGAGACAGTGGTTTTGCACAGGCATCTTCAGGTAGAAACAGCCACCGAAGGAAAACCAAGTACAAATAACACCAAATTATAGCTTTGGTTTTGTTTTCTCAAACTGAACTTAAAATAATAAATAGGAAGGACTAAACTTCACTGCTCATCATTTAAAATAAAAGTGCTTTAATTTGTTAAGGATTACCATACATACATACCTACACAGTTGTTTCCCACCATGTGTTACAGTCAGTGCCGGAGGATAGCAATAAAATTGCTCTAATTTTTGTACAGCTGAGCAGACAGGTTTAATAAATTAATAAAATTACATATAGACATTCAGGCAATAGCCATCACTAAATTTCATTGTTACTCATTTTTCTTTATTCCTCTTTTGAATTTTTCACATAGAAATTAATGAAGTTAATAGAATAATTGTTTTAATTCTAGCAAAGCTGAAAATCTTATGCAATTAAAAAGTTAAGATTGGTACAGTTAGCATTTAACACCACATTCGATTCTGTTCATAACCTCAAGAGGAGGGAAAAAACTTTGAACAGCTCTAAAAATGAATCAGTCAATTGTATTAACCTATTTTCATTTAAACTCTAAGAGTTAATATACAATGGTCATACCCCACATCCTACAAAGCTGCTGTTAAGATTTTTGTTGCAGATTTTAATTGCACAGTAATCCAGTCCCTCAGGCACATCAAAGGCCACATGTCCCTCTTCACCACAATTCCAATTGCTCTCATCAGCTAAGAAGTTTAAAGCACAATTAAATTTCTTTTTCAATCACCTGAGCCCCGTTAATAAGCTATTCTTTGAGTTCATTCATCCATTTTAAGATTCTGCAACTTCTTCAAGATGTCTTGAAGAACAGTTTACAATGAAACTTTTGAATGCAAGATAGTCTGGGGAACAACTTTATCACCACTTAGCTATTCCCCAGAGGGTAACAGATGACATGGCCTGAGATAATAGAGAACTCATCTTTTTTTGTGATTAAACTCTTTCAAAAATTACAGCTAAAGCATCACACTCAAAGGTTGCATTAGTTAGGACTGATACTGAGTATTGACTTTCCTGGGAACAGGAGAGGGAAGAAAAAAAGAAGGTAAATAATTCAAGGCCATTGCTTTAATGATTTAAAATTACTGAGGGTCAGCCAAAACAGCAAATAAACATTAATTTATATACGGGCATATGCATAAGAACTTACCATTTTCACTGTCGGACTTGTTGTCATGTTCGGTATCAGTCAGAGTGAGGGCTGAGTTGGAACGGCTCGACAGACAGGAACTGCGCCCTGATTTGACCCCCCTGCCCCAAAGTCTCATGGCATGCTCTGGAGACATCACTCCTTCATTTTCAGTATCAGCATCTGACCCTGCACTGATAGAGTAACCTCTGTGGGGGAGCCCCATTTCCGCACAAAATGCCAGTCCTCGACGAGCTGCTGGTTCACAAACTCCTAACTGCCTTAGGGTAAAATTCTGTCCTGATTAGGGGAAAAAAAGATAACAAAAGATGAGAAATTTTTAATTATTTTATTTTAAATAATTTAAAAATAAAAAATCTTCATGTGTATAATTGTCTCAGACATCACATAAGGTGTTTTGTCAAAACTCCACCTGTATTACAATCAAGTGGATTCTTTTGTCTCCAGCTCTTCTCAGCACTATTTTGCCAACTCTTTACACACATCAAAAGTGATTCTGGGTAGCAAATAAACAAAACAGAACCTGCTAAGAAAAGCCAATTCAGTACCTGAAAGGATTAAAAATAAATTATGAACTTTTCCTTTAAAAAAAAAATTCAAAGCATAAAAGCACTTAACAAGGTATTTGTCAGGATTTTTAGTTGGTTGGTTTGTTTCGGGAAGAGTTTTCTGTTTGTCCTCATTAGAGGCCAAAGCAAGAAGCTATTTTCCCCATATGAATGTCACCTAATGTGGCAATGAAAAAGCTAAATAGGAACAAAACTCACCTGGTTTTTATTTGATTTCTCTGCCTTACTTTAATACACAAATAAACAAACATGGCCACCTGTTACCTGCAAGTACTACAGTAAAATTGTTGTATTTCATGTCACTGTATTTTGAGATGTATTTTACACTTTTACTGCTGAAACAGAGTCTGTTTTAACAGACTTTTAGCCTGTTTTGGGGCAGAGCAAGAGACATAAGTGAATCCCAAATGATTGTATTAATAAATTAGGTGCAATAAACTTGTGACACTTCAATAACTTAGAGTGTCTAAATTATGCGACACTCAAAAATGACTGCATTTTTAATGGCTGTGTCTTCATCCTAATTTTATCTGTAGATTTAAGACATTTTATGATATATAGACACTTGGCAAGCTCCTTTGCATACCTATAGCCATAATACTTTTCCACCCTAGTCCACAATTATTTGATAGCTCTGAGAACAAATTAGGACACACATTCAATTTTTGAATCTGACAGGCATCCAAGTTTCTCCTAAATTAGTCATTTAACATAAAAAACACACTAGCAAGATAACTAAAGCTTATAATATGTCAAGAATAGAATTCTATCCATGAGAAAGTAACAGAATTGCAGAATATTAATATAGAAGTGCAAATAATTCCCGAAATATTAAGAGTTAATGCACTAGTCATCACCTTTTTTTAAAGTGATCTGGTTAATTATGTTATTGCTATAGTCACCTGAAGCTGTTGCTGCAAGTTTTTTCATAGTCAGAACCATAAATGAATTCTGACAATGACTTTCATAAATAATGAAAATCAGTTACTACGATTAGGTACAAATCAAACTACTTCTTATGCAGCTGTGAACAGACATTTGAATGAAAATATAGCTGGGTAGGTAAATGTAAAGGAGTAGGCATATCTATGACTATGTCTGAACAGTGTCAAAGGTATAAGAAAGGGGATTACCGTGCACACTGATAGGATCTTGTCACTTTTTAAAGCTGTCATGTCATGTGAATTTCCAGGTTTTATGAGAGCTGAAAATTATCAGCAAAGGAAACAGGCCAAACAAACCACCCAGTGGTAATAGGGTCAGAGCTGAAAGTACTAAAGCGTCTACAGTGCTTATTATTTTGCATTTTTGTAGATATATGCTAAGGGTGACTGCTTACAACACTGGTTTATGCATTTGGTACATTAATATGTGAATCTACATTTTCAAACAGTTGCCTAAAGTCAGATACAAATATACAAGAAGCCTCTGTGCACACATGTATGTATATAGGTGTCTCTAAACACATATGGAGTAGCTAAGGTGTATACACAGTTGCACATGCAGTATCTTATTTATTCTAAAAAGAGGGGTTTGAGAAGCAAAATGGAAAGGAAAGAGGTATTGTGACCAAAGTCAAGGTTACTTGAGTCAGTAAAACAACTGCTGTCGACTTCAATGCTAGAAGGTGTTATGCCTATGGTCCCCACAAGCTCATGGTGCTGGGATGTGAAGGCAAGGAAGGATGCAGACAGACAGACGCTGCCTCCTGAGCCTCAGACAGACCAGCTGCAGCAGTAGGAGAGTATCACACTCAGCAGCAGGAGAGCATCACAGCCTGCAGCTCCTCCAGCAGCAGGAGAGCATCACACCGTGCAGCTCCTCCAGCAGCCTGCTCCACGCAGCCCCGGGCTCCCCCCACTGCACAAATGCCCTTTGCACTCAGACACATCTGTGCAGGCACAGCAATTTGAAAAGACTATTACACACACACTTCTTTTTCATCATAAGCACTCAAGGAAAACTACCTGAGGCATTCCAGAACATCTTCCATGAGCTTCCTAGGAGACCTGGTCTCAGGCATAACATACCATCTACCATTAATGGATTTTTTTACTTCAAGTTTACAACAGTCTACCTCCACATAAAATATCTTCTTTTTCCCCCTTCACGTGAATGGTAAAAAACCCCACAAAATGGCATTGCACAGCCAAAACAGAAAAGGGGGGCAGGTTTGAATATTGCTCTCTCATCCCATTCAATATATTAAAGCTTTTCACTACACTGTAAAGTTTTACAACATAGCCCAGAAATGTTGCAACAGCTTTAAAATCATCAGGCTACAATAATCTTCTGACCTAAAGCCTTCCTAAGAGCTTCACTAAGAGGATTGTAGTCCATGTAAGTTGCCAACACAAATGAATAAAACAAAACAAACCCCAAACAACCCACAAAACCCAAAATGAAAAGTTGATGTGGGAAAATAAAATGTTTATTTGTGTAGAAATTCAAAAATTCAAATCTCAAAGGAAATCACACATATGTGATAGAAGAATTTTACATCATCTTAAGGTTTCTGAACAATGAAAACAGGAAATCTTTCAGGATCCAGGGGAAGCTGAATACAGCTGGGATGCAGACCTAATGGGTATCAGACTAGTTGGGAGCTTTTACCTGATAATGAACAACACTATGAAATCAAATTAAAAGCTGAAAAGGAGGTTGTATGAGCTCAGTGAGAAAAAAGGGCATGAAGTGAGGATGTTCTTCTTGTGTTCATAGAGTTTCTAAGTAATCTTTCCAGAATGATCTCCATGTGAGGGATTTACTCATCGGTATCTTACACTTTAACATTTGGAATTTCTCCCACTCGCAGTAAGTGCCTCAAGTGTCCATAAAGACTTAAAAACAGTTTGACCGTTGTAATGAACCTCTTCTCCAGAAGAAAATGGAGGGACAGAATAAACAGATAGGCATAATGCGTTGTGGGTTTTTTTCATTTCCTATAAAAAGAGTATGAAGTGAAAATAGAACAAAATTAGACACAATATTTCAAGAATACTTGTTCTGGAGACACCTTTGGGGGTTTTGGACTATTTGGAATGATATGTCATGAAGTTAAGTTTTAAAAACTGACAATAATGCTGTTTACTACCACTCAACTATTAGATGCTGCATTTCTCTTGGCTAGGAATATCAATTTATGGGTATTGTAAGGACTGCTGACATCCTCCATGTGTGCAGACAAGAGCAAAACTAATTAATTAATAACTCTAAAATAACTTTCAAAAGCTTGTGCAGCAATCACTGGTAAAAACACAGCATTTGCCAACAGTGACCATACACACCTACCTGTTATGTTGCAACTTTCTGTGTAAGCAATCATCTATGCAGGAATGGTGCACCTCCTTAACTACATCACTTAGACAAGAAAGGATACCAGCCCACTTTCAATATATATATATGTCTATAAAAGAATTATTATTCTTATAAGATAATGTGCATGTATGTATGTATGTATTTCCCTGCCGGAATCACACAGGTTACATTGTCTAGAAATGTGCCTTTTTTTTTCTTTTTTCAGTTTAATCAAATAGTGCTATAAGAAAGTGTGATGTATGCAGAAATTATGTAGTTCTTTATAAAGCCCTAAGTTAAAAGATGGAATTAAATGGAAACTTGCTGCACTTCTGCAATATTTGTTTCCCTGGCCTAATTTGGGGAAGTCCTTCAAAGACCTCCATAATAACTTAAGCTTCAAGTTTGAAGAGGACTACTAAACAAAAAAGGTCCCATGGTTCTTCAGTTGTCAGTGTCTGCTTTAAGTTGGATCTATACTAAATATAAACACAGATATTATCTTAAAACTCATGAAAAGGTGAAAGAATCAAACAGAAGGAATGAACAAACGTTCTTCAGTTGTCAGTGTCTGCTTTAAGTTGGATCTATACTAAATATAAACACAGATATTATCTTAAAACTCATGAAAAGGTGAAAGAATCAAACAGAAGGAATGAACAAACGTTCTTCAGTTGTCAGTGTCTGCTTTAAGTTGGATCTATACTAAATATAAACACAGATATTATCTTAAAACTCATGAAAAGGTGAAAGAATCAAACAGAAGGAATGAACAAACGTTGCCAAAGGAAAATTTGTCAGCATCTCCAGCCATCAGCACTGTCCTTACTAATTCATTAACCACTGATAAATTGACAGGTCAGGTTTTAGCAACAATAGACTATAGAAAAAAAAATCTGAAAAGCCTCCAAAGCACCTTCCTAGTTAGCATAAAAATACACCCAACTCCCCTAGCTTTTAAACCAGAGGAATTATAGTGTGAGTGCCTTTGCTGACTTTGGTTTTGTCCCAACAAGACGGACACAGTAGCAAAAAGGCAGAGGTTCCAAATACCTCCACGTTCATATTCAAAATTATGTTCATTTTGACTCTTGATAATGTTTCATGCCATCTCTGCTCTCTCTGCATCATTCATTACTTGTCAATCCCCTTTCTAATCTATTCTTCCTTTGTATTTTACCTTCTTCTATCTGCCTAGGACACATTTGTGGCATTCAAAAATCAAGCACATTTTCCCTATAATCACTATGTGATAATGCATGACAAAAATACTTATACTAAACTTAGAAAAACTGTGAAACAACTAAAGCTGTACCGATGCAAAACAATAATCATGGTCCTTAGCAAAACCAGTCTTCTCCCTTACATTTCCCTGAGTTGCTACTTAATACTAAATTATATATTTTTTTTCATTAAAGGTAGTTTCATTTATTTAGAAAGCAAAGGAGGAAAAAGATCTTACTCTAGTTTTTATTTTCTGTCTGCAGATTACGGCATACAAATAAGTCCTTAATAATAAAACATTTATTATATAAGCTTATTCTATAAGCAGCACTGGTATCAAAGTGTTCCTGCAAGGACTATACTGCTTTCTGCTACTCTGATATGGGAAAAGTACTTACTTCCTTTTTATTTCATATTTGGACACTAAATAGGGCATACATTTTTCCTATTGGAGCTCTTTATGCAGAGCTCATACCTACATACAATGAGGTCCTTTGTAAGGAAAGGTCTTGAGAGGAAGAACATGGAAATAAATATACAGTAGGATAACAAATTTACTGAAAATGAAAGGATAATGATTTTTTTAAAAATAGCAAAACAGGTACCTTGAATACCCCAGAAAACTCTGACAAGAAGTGTACAAACACTGTCTCCAGAAGTCAGAATGTTAGGTGGGTAGAATGCAATTACACAAAAGAGTGAATGACTAATAGATGTGATACAGTCATTCTGTCACACAAACTTCACAATATATGTAGTAAAAAGGAGTTTTCAAAGCTGTACGAGCAGAATGCGAGATGCAAGAAATTGCAGTGAAGACTGACAAGTAATGAGGCTTGCCTATGTTAACATTTTCTTTCTGATTTGGTGTAGTATTTTGCTGTTATTACTTCAGCCTAATTTTCTCTTTTGCTTTTGTGAAAATTATCTGTGAAATTTAAATCATCCTAATCCACTGTACCACATTTTCCTCCTGTTCTTAATTCCTGTGTTTTTCTTTTCACTCATCACAACCATCCTCCTTGTCACCTTTTAATCTCTTTTTCTTGACCTTTCCGCTCTATTCACTTTTCCATCTTAACCTCCTTTTCTTGTCATTATCTGATTTAGAGTGGAGCTGTAAGATTCATATGAAAGAGAGTTGCTTCTCTAATATATCCAGTAAACTACACAATAACAAAGAACATTGATATCTATTAAATCTCATCAAGTGTGCATATAATTTTTAAATGCTTGCTATTCTCAGCAAACAATCACACAGTTCTCACATTCCTTATGGACTTTTAAAAGCATTTGGGACATAAGTCATGGTCTTGGTGACTTCTGAAAAGGTTAGCACCAGATACTGTGAGTCCTCTGAACTCTACTTATTGTGATACTCTTAATAGAAGAAATTTATACAAGACTCAAAACCCAAGTTAACTCTTGGGAAAAAAAAGTAAAAAATCACACATATATATTTGCATATTTGTGGGAAATAAAGTATTTCAAACTTGACATGTATTTTTATTACTACACAATCACAAGGAGACACACTGAAAAGATAGCCTGGGAAAGTTCTTCTTTTCAGATACAGGGAAGAATTTATGTGAATTGAACACAGTCATCTTCTTGTCATTGGTCTTCCAAATTATGGTTCAAACACGCAGACTCTCCTGTGCAGTATGGGAAACTCATAATTTTATTCCCTATTAGGCTTGAGGTGGCAGGGGATCTTCAGTCCTAATCCTCAGACTAGAACATAAGAAGCACTTAAACCAGTGTAAGGATAAAGGGCTGTTCATCAAGCCCTTCTGAAGCTACCACAGAGTAAGATTAAAGCCAGCTGAAGATAATTTCACAACTGCACAATTCAAAGCTGTGCAGCAAACCTGTTCCAGTAAATGAATTAATAATTTAAACATTATGTTTCCCAATTTGGGGTTTTTATATTAAAATCTGATTTTATGACTATGATTATATAATATACAAACTAAATTAAGAGAAACCAGCACAGCTGTCTCAATCATGGCTGCAAGTAGGGGAAAAAAATTGTGGATTTAGAAAATAAATACAACTCCATGAGCAGCAAAGAATAGAATGTCTTGATTATGAGCAGAATGACAGTATAGACATTTTAGGCCTCTGTCTTAATCTTTGGATCCTGGGACCAAAATATCAACATTTCAGCATCCATTTATTACAAAATGAGAATTACAAAAAGCCTAAATTTGATAGATGTGAAGAAAATATTGCTCAAGGGTAAGCAATGCAGAGGTGATGGATATCCAGTCTGCAAAGAGCCCACAAAGACAGATCTGACAGGTATGAACTGCCTCATTAAGGTCAGCACGGTGCTAGTGACATGACATACAGCTTGAAATGGGGAAGGAAGGTGAGGAGGAAGGAGGCAGCATGAAGACATGCACGCGAACTGGAGCTCAGGTTTACTGCTATTTCTACATACAAGGAGGTGAGAAAACTCTACCATTATTTATGCCTTTCCATGACACAAAAGCATATACTGCCACCACAAGTGAGCAGATGGACTCAGAAGGATAGAAACTCTCAGCATGGTAGAAAACTTGATTAGTTCTGCAGGCTATGAACTACAAACTAAAAACCCAACGCACCTATTTGAAGCCTCCTATATGTTTCAGTTTGTGGAATTTCATTCAGGAGTATTCTACATGTATGGAAATTGACTCTTCAACGCATAGGCACAATGAAGTGCTCAGACCATCATTGTAGCTAAATGAAAGCAACAATACA
Source organism: Orthonyx spaldingii (assembly GCA_013397795.1). NCBI lineage: Eukaryota > Metazoa > Chordata > Aves > Passeriformes > Orthonychidae > Orthonyx > Orthonyx spaldingii. The sequence goes on along the minus strand of VZTJ01002478.1, from coordinate 1,010,640 downwards.
GAATATGGACCCAAAAATTTCTGCACAAGTGAAAACCTCTTATTCCCTCTATCACTTGCACTTCCCATCACAACCCCCAAAAGGTTTTCCACTCTGTAAACCCCTATAATAAATGTAGTGTAGCAATGTTCTAGTTTAGATGTTCTAGCAAAATGTCCATTATGCTCAAGAAATAAAAAGATTTACCACTCAGAAGTATTTATGGCACTGCAAAAATAAAAAAAACCAGAAAAACAAAGTTTGAAGCAAATGTGTTCCCTTGGCTCTGCCATTTCCTCTTTTGGCTTTAATAAGCTCAGTAACACAAAGTACTGGCTCTCAAGCCCATAAGTTGACACTTTACAAACTAATTTCAGAAAGCATCAAGGAACTTTCTGAGAAATTACTCCCATTTTACATCTCTGCTTCACTTTATGCATTTATTTGCCAGTGATGGAATAAGCAATCACTCACAGCCTGGCCTCCAGCCCTAAGCACTAAATCAACAGACAGGAGGGACAGAACTCTTCAGCCTCTTTCATTTCTCCCCTCATCCCACCTCTAACTGCACACTTTTCTAGCTTTATCCTCTCCGTAGATGTTAACACACTGAAATCATCTTTCACAGCCATGCATGGGATCCATTCATCTCCCCAGTCCACAACTGAGTTTTTATTACGAACAGAAGCAGCATATACATCTCATTATATGAGCTATGAAAAGATAGAAGAGCAGTTACAGACCCTCTACAATATCTTCCTTTCCATGAGGTTGAAAATCCTTGTGAAGGCCTCTTGCTCACCTTATAAATCCTTAATCATTATGATCAAGAACTTAACTCTCCTGTTTTGCCACTGGACTAGTTGAAGACAAGGTTTCTACTCTATGGACTTTTAGTGGCTGTGTAGAACTGCCTGAACAAGCAGTCTACTGCCAATAACCAAGGCTGATTTCTCCCTGGAGAATCACAATTACCCTTTGTCTCTAGATCTGTAGCTCATCTACAGGCCATGACCCACAAGGGGCCAATTTCACCTGGATGAATACCTTAGAACATGTGTGCCTATCACTGAGTGTGAGCTAAATATACTCCTAATCAAATAAAAGTGAAATGTTTTTCTTCGTACCACTTTGCAGCTAATGGAATAACTTTAAAAGTCAACAGATCCTTATCACCTGGAACCTAAAAACCAATTAACTTCTTATTGTTGCTTTAAGAAGTTACTAGTATAGAAATGAGAGATTATAATAGTACTTAGCACTTATAGTGCTTTTCATCTTCAAAGCATTTTGCAAACATAAACTAATTAATCTTCCCAAAATGCCTGTGAGGTAGGTAGGTGTTATTATTCCTGTATTACACAAGGTAAAAAAGAAAAAAACACCTCTGGCAGAAGGTTATGTGCTTAGCTCAAGGCCACAAAATTATCCAGAACATACTGGCACTGTATGCTGCTTACAGAAGTTACCCACTGAAATCAGGCAGACACTGCAGGTGGCCATGTTTTAGCATAACAAAAAAAGGATCTGTCATGATGACAATCAGGACACGTCTTGCACTGCAGCCAGGAAACATAAAACACTAATTCTAATATCTGCCTCAGATTTTGAGAGACAGCGCTTGCCATGGCACTGAATGGTAATTAATTTGCTCACTGGGATATCACAAAGTCATTAATATATTATTTCCTACCTTCATATAAATACCCTGCAAAGCAAGCTGATTCAGATCTGATGAGAAGCACTTGCCTATTCAACAGGTAAAATCAGCTCATCAATACAGCCCAGGTAGTGGAAAGTCAAAAACATTCTTAGGTATCTATCCTTCCACTGCTTTGGACAGGTAAAAGTACTCAAGTTTTAGGTTTAAAAACATGACTATTTAAATCTTTTCATGCTACAGTTAACATTTATGGTGACTAAAAAGATTAAACATTTTGCTATCCAAATAAGTCATTTTGGGCAGCTAGAATTTAAAGCAATAGACTTTGAAGTCATATTACATTAGGATAGTAGTTGCAATTAAGGTACTTCTTTCTAAGGCCTTAAAAATGTATCCTGAACAGTGTTTAATATCTTTCATAATAAAATAAAATTGTTGAAGAATATATATCACTGTTTCAGGTCCCTCTTTCACTGAATTGTGATATTTTCCTAGCACCTTAATCTAATTTTCATGGGAATAGCAGTTGAACAATAGCTGCGATATATCCACACACTAACAGACAGCACATGGCATTATTTTTTAGCACCCTGGTATGACTCGTCCAGCATACTGTGAAGGAAAGGAAGTCTTTTTCTTTACTTATTTGGTACATTCGGCCTGTCTTCTAGCAGCTTCAAGGAGTTATTAGGGCATTTAATCTAATTTAGGCACTTAAGTATTCTAGAAGAGTAAAGGTACAAAACTGTGCATAGGACAGTTTGCAAAACTGAAAGGAATAGAATGAAAATAAATTGATTTTGAGACTTGCCTGACAGTGAACTGTTCTGATTGATAAACACAATGAAGTCATTCTCACTGCCATCTAAAAAGACCAAACAACTTTACCTGCAGTCTAAATCATACTTGACTCAAACTTCCAAAAAGTAAAAATTTAACAAAACCTGCACTACCTCCTCAGGTCTTCTAACAGAAAAAGGTGTCCTACAACTCAGTTTTTCTATTTACACAGTTGGCAAACAGTGCTGTGACCATTTTGTAGGAGAAGATGAACATGCACAAACCTGCACTGCCTTCTGCCACCTGTGCTTGAGGGTCAGCCTCTGTTCCTGTGCAAAATCTCACTGACATGATACACGGATCTCTCTGTGGGACCACTATACTGTTCTGCAATTACAAAATTCTTTGAAATGGAACAATGACTACTTGAGAGGTATTTAATATTCCTCTCTTCTCTTTAACATGCATCTGATGGTAAATAAAAAACAATTTTTGCATGCTTGCATTTTTCTTACTAAATTAATACAAAGTTTTTCAGTTCTTGTGAGTCCAGGTTTGACTCATGATCTCCTTTAAATTATATACATATTGTTAAAATATTACTTCAATTTTTTTTCCAAACACAATTTAAAAAATACTGCTTACTTCCTGTATTTCTACCATCCTTCCCACCCACACCCTAGTCATGCCACACTTTTAGATATCTTTGCACAGCAGTTTCCTATGTACTTAATATCACTTTGCACAAGAAGTGACATAAATTTTCTAAACACAGGAACTTTTCTTTTCTTTTTGGAATTCAACTTCATACTGTCAGCTTTAATCCTGAATTGAGCAAGAAACTTGGGCATAATGCAATACACAATCATAGAATCCGTCACAGAAGGGTTTGGGTTGGAAGGGACCTTAAAAATCATCTAGTTTCAACCCCTCACCGATGGCCCCTAACTACAAGCATTTAGGCTGCTGAATTCAATTAGTAAAGTACATTTAACTCAATTAGAGAAGCGCATTTAAATCAGGCTGCTCTATATAGTTGGATACTTCAAAGTATAAGAAAACAGGTGTCATCTTCTTCCCTAACACATAAACAAGAAACTATGTTATCATCACACCTTTAAAGTAAATAGTCTTTCATGGTGCTTCAGCCAGCATCAAGCACGAGATTAGGTATCTCCTCAAAGATGTAATACAAAATTAAGTACCTTTCTTAAAACGACTTTTAAGAAAAAAAAGCTCATGGCCTTCACTTACATGGCACTCCTGTGAGGTTTATAAACAAACAAAAAATAAATAACCAATTTAAAAGTTCTAAAAATAGTGGGCTAAATAATCCTCTTCTAGAATTTTTAAAACAAAAAAAATCAGTTTTGCTACAGGTGAAGGGGATTGAGAAAAAGAGGAGACTGCACTAGGTCTTATCTCTCATGGATGTTAACTGAAAGCATGTTGCCTAGATGTAGTTCAAATTTCCTAAAAAAGCTTTCTTGCTCTCTTAGTCTTGTCAATTGGTTTTTAAAAGTAACAAGATAGTCTCCAGTTATACAATAATTTCATGTTCACTTTACAATATGTTTTAAATTCCGTTTTGAGAATGATAATGACAAACATATATTTTTGGGCTCTTATTTCTATTTATGTAATCAATCTGAAGCAACAGGAATTCAACTCATGAGGAAAAATATCATGTGACTGGAACAGATAATTGGAGTATCTCCTCTCCACAAGAAAAGATCTCATAGAATAAAGCTACCACTAAATAAAGAACATCTATCTCTAACAGATATCCATTTCTGAATTCGTACCACTGGATTTTGGGAAAGAGGAAGCACAAAAACATGTACTGAAACAACTCAGGAAGAAAAGACAGGAAAGTTCTGATTCACTAGCAGAAAGCTTTCCAGGAACTTATCCTAAAATATCAGGCATAAAAAACATACTGACATTTTAAACGTGAGTCAGCAGTGCCCTGGCAGCCAGGAGGGCCAACTGTGTCCTGGGATGCATCAGACACATCATCGCCAGCCAGGCAAGGGAGGGATTGTCCCGCTCTGCTCTGCACTGGGGTGGCCTCACCTTGAGTGCTGGGGGCAGTTTTGGGCACCAGAGTATAAGGAAGACATTAAACTGTCGGAGAGTGTCCAAAGGAGGGCAACAAGGATGGTGAAAGGCCTTGAGGGGAAGCCGTATCAGGAGTGGCTGAGGTCACTTGGTCTGTTCAGCCTGGAGAAGACTGAGGAGAGACCTCATTGCAGTCTGCAACTTCTCCATAAAGGGATGAGGAGGGGCAGGCACTGATCTCTTCCCTGTAGTGACCAGTGACAGGACCTGAGGGAATGGCATGAAACTGTGGCAGGGAGGTTTGGGTTGGATATTAGAAAAAGGTTCTTCACCCAGAGGGTATTTGGGCACTGGAACGGCTGCCCAGGGAAGTGGTCACAGCACCAAGCCTGACAGAGCTCAAGAAGCATTTGGACAAGACTCAGGCACATGGTGTGACTCTTTGAGTGTCCTCCACAAGGCCAGGAGTTGAACTCAGTGATCCTGATGGGTCTCTTGCAACTCAGAAGAGTCTATGATTTTAATTCCTCCACATTTGAGAGACTTGAGAATCTTGCATAACTGCTCCAATAACTTTCCAGTTGACACTGAAAATTTCATATTGTTACTTTACACAGTCAGGGCAGAAAGTGAAACACTGGTCATGATTAATTTTTTTAATTCATTCCCAATTAAAGGTATTTGTTGAAGGTTGCCTTTTTTATTTGCAGAATAATTTCCTGTTGAATTAGGAGGCTGTCAATTATACCGTCAACAAAGCCACATATCTCTCACTATTTCTAGGCAGAGGGGAAAAAAATAACCCACAGCGAAGTATCTTTTATATATTATTTAAAAACCTTTGAAATGACCTTGAGGACCTTTTCCACAAAATACTTCCAATGCCAGAAGCTGTAAATTCTCAGTCAAAGATGGATCAAAGGAATACACTACCTAAAACAAGCCCTTTATTACCTGACCCTATCAAACCTGCAGGTAGTCCCCAAAGGGGTCAAACCAGCATGCATTGCAGGAAGCCAATAAGCCATACAAAAAGAATTGAAAGGACAGTGAGGGAAATTAAACAGGCACAGAAGACCGTGCTGAGACCACTGAAAGGTGAAGAGGGCATTACCCATCCTAGACTGCCATTTTAGGCCTGCAGACATGCAATTTATTGCATATTGAGCAATAACTATTAGCTAAATACTGTGTGCTTTTCTGAAGGAAGTGGAAAGGAATAAAAATGAAGTCCCAGTGTACCATCATATGTGACATGCCAGTCCACATAACTTCTTCCAGTTTGTTATTGCCATTTAAAAAAGAATACTATTCTAGTCAGGCAATAGTTTATGAATTCATTAAATAAGTGGTGCCTGTTCTGACACAATTTCATCACTAGTACTAAGTAACTGCCTACAGTACAGGTCTTAGAAAACTTTCTCTTGATTTTACCTCATTAAAGTGATGATGTCAAGGTGACTAATGATTTAAAAACTAGAAAATAGTGATAACCCGACGTTTCAACACATCACAGAAACCAAAAATAAACAGCTGAAAGTAGAATACAGTAGCAGCAAGCCTCAGTTACGTGAGCCTAAGAGAAATATTTTTATTTCCCTTGCAAACATTAGTAGGCAAAGAAGTCAACACCATCTGCCCAGTCTAATTTTAATGTAAAGTTATTCTAAATGGCACAGAGAAAAAACTTCAATGGGGAATATAATTTAGATATTCTAAAATTAAAACTAAGGACTTCCTCACCAGGAAGATGATTTCTAAATCTACCTTTCTGCATAAAAGAGGAGACAGCTTTAAACAGAAGACTGAGTCATAGGCTCACACAGTTCTTGGCCTAGCTTCATCCTTTTCGGTAGCTGGGCTGCAGTACCCTACACATTTCATAACATTTTTTTTTCCTCCTTACATTAAGTAGTTTAGTTGTGGAAATGTAGAAGCTCATTACAGTTTCGAATCCAAAAGTGATAGATAAGTGCTGAACCCTAATTGCAGCCCAGATCAATCACTCGGAATCCCTGCGATCCAAAGGGATCTCTTGAGATCATCTAGTTCAAACCCTCTGCTCAAGCACAGTCAGCTACAGCATGGTGCAAGAGGACCATATTCAGTCAAGTTTTGAGCATCTCGATGGATATTTAGACTTCTCATGTCACTCCAGTCCTGAACTCAAAAATTCAACAGTGAGCTTTAGCAACCTGTTACCATCTGGTTACGTATCAGAGACAACTACTAAAAAAATTGTCCAATGCACCCAAATGCACAAAATGTGAACTAATTTACCTTACTCACAGTACAGTGCTCTGTTACTGCCCTTGTATGCTAAAATATGACAGCACTGAGCTAATGTATTATTTGTATGCTCATCCATACATGTTTCCACACAAACCTATTTGTAGGGCTTGGTCTTCTTGGAACACTTGTATTTGTTAATTTTTAATCAATTTTTAAACTGTTCACTTTTTTGATATCCTGGAATGGCAAACTTCTGGGCAACTTATTAATGAGCTGAATAACTGGGGGTCTAGTTTTTAAATTGTAAGGCCTGAATGCTTCACACTTGACTCTGCAATATTGTCACTGACCCACTGCCCAACACAGGCCATTTACTTCCTGTGCATCATATATTATTCACTCCAAAGACGGTACACAATGCTTCCCCATCTTTGTAAAACATTTAAGGGAGATACTAGGGAAGTGTACTATGTGTGTAGAGTATTACCAAAACTGATGAAACTGGTATAATAACATACTCTTCCTGCAGCAAGAATGCCTTGGAACTAATGAATTATACACTCTGAATTCAAACATCTTGCCTACCTTGTCTGGTATACTCATCTGCTTCTCTGTGGACCAAATCTTTTACCCGGTTTCCATACAGCAACCTAGAGGAATCATGATCAAAAGCTTTCAAGGTTTCACTGGAGCTGTAAGACTTCTGAGTAGGCACTCTGCACTCCTCATTTTCTGCAGAAGAATTTGTATAGCGACGTTCCTTGTCCCGTCTGCTCTTTGTCAGGGAGCAGTAAGGCCTACGTTCCTTCACATCCATACTTCATTCCTTCTCTGCGCACATCAGTCCAGCTTATTTGGAAGTCTTCTCTACATTCAGCTTACATTCACCTATAACAAAATTAGAAAGACAACCACTGATGTGTTACAATGATCTCTAATTGCTGTAATCGCTCCCTAACTGTCTGGAACAGAAAGAGAGAAAGATCTGCTCAGCAATGGGTGAGAAGCACTTCTGTGCACATCTGCAAAACTTCCCTGAGTTCCATGCACAAGCTGCCCTGATCTAAAACGTTATCCAAAAAATTATTGTGAAAAACATTGACACAACACTACTCCTTTTATACAACAGATTAGAAGATCAAAAAGCAGAGAGTGACTGGAGCAGGGAACAGATTAGAAAAATAGTAGTTTTTCAGCTTTAGGAATACACTAGTTGCCTAAGGTCTATCTGTAGGTAGGCTGGTTTTTTCTTTCTCTGAGAAGCCTGCATGCTTTAATGGAAATCTGGCTTTCTTCTGCATGTTGAAAACTTGGGGTTTTAATGTTTGGGGGTTTATACTTTTTTTATACTTGTAGACTTTTATAACTTTTTATTGTAATTTCTGTTCTAAGAAAGTTATTCTCATCAGAGAATATGTACACATAATTTCACAGCAAGCTACAAAAACATCATAGGTGATGTGCAGGAAGGTTTATCTAAGCCAGTATATTTTATATAAGCTGTGCTAGAAGGCAAGAAAATATTTGATTTGTAAATGACAGTCAGGAATAGCTTTTTTCCCCCCTCAAGTTTTTAGGGAATATTACAGTAAGAATCATATTTCTATTACTATTTATTTTTCTTTAATATTTCATTCCATTTTCAAAACAAGACTTCTCAGTTTTCAAAATAAGATGTCTCAGTTTCATTTCTTGAGTCCTGCACCCTTAACCAAAATATCTATATTTCTGACAGAAAGAAAGTCTGGAAATTTTGTTTTTGTTTTTTAAAGAGAAGTGCTAAAATAAAGAATGTAACTTGTATCTTTAAACAGCTGACAAAGCATCTAAATAAAGAACAGTTCACATGGTTTTAATATTTTGCAATTGCACCTGGTAACTGAGGCCTTTATATTTACTGTTTAATATCATATATACTTGGATTCCCTCCTTTGTCTCAATGAGAACTCTCTCCTCAGTGCTCTCCTCAGTTTGGAGCACTTAACTGTAAAAAAATCAAAACTCAGAAAAACAAAACAACAGATTATTTTGCTGAGTACTGTCAGTCAAGTCCTTTGTGATCTAAAATGACAGTTTACAACACGTATCACAAAGCAACAGTAAACTCCATTTGCACTCTTTTCAGCAAAAACAAGGTTGCTTTATAATTCTTCACTCATTTAAATACTTAATATCAAACTAATTAGTAGTCACTCCTTAAAAGATTTTTAGAGAGTATTTAATTTACTACAGAGCCATAATTCAAGTTTGTGAACGAGAGGCAGTCCTTTATCATTCTGTTTTGAAATTTTCCAAAAAGGTTTTTGCATTTTTCAGCCTATATGAAGCTCAGTTTAGACTCAAAGATAAAGCTCCAAAGCCTTCCATTTAAGCAAACACTCTTCTACTTGTATATTTTCAAATTTTAAGTGGTTAACCAAAATTTTTATACTATCTAAAAAAAAGAAAATTTTTACAACAGAACAGTTTACTAAATGTATGACTGTTTAGATGTTTGCATGGCCAGGTGCACATCTTTCAGATTTTAAAACATTTGATTGACTAATGAATGCAAGTACTTTCCAGGCAAAATTGATTTTCTAGACATATTATAAACTCTGTGTTTTACTAACACTAAACTGAACCGTGATTTCAAATATAATTATTAACAAATACACACAGGAATTCTTTTGCAGTGTAAAGCCTATCTCCCCTTTCATCTAAGCACGTCAAGACTTTAAAGGGCCACTAATTCCTAGTGTCTCTAAATTGCACCATGGGAAAACTGACACTCTTCGCCATCAAAGAAGAAATAATTTTTGTTTTTATCCAAGTTTGCAAAATCCTTTGTAAGGTTAAAAAAAATTAAAACACAAAAAAACCACAACTAAAGCCAAACCAACAAACCAAACTCATATTTGCACAATACTGTGTTACTATACTAAGCTAAAGTCCTCAAAGTTTTAATCCATGCTGCAGCATGAAGAACTACTGATCTGCTTCCCACGGAAGTCAATGAATTCAATAAAACTTCAAAAAGCAGTTCTCTGGGTTATCTATTGCCTCTCCAGGCAAAGAATGAAAAGGTTAAAAAATACAAGCTGTTTAATAGCACTGCATTATGGAAATTACCCTGCCAGACTAATGAGGACTACTGGATTATTTGTAAGTATTTTTTAAAAAACAAAACAAACCTTTTAGGTTTTAAGAGTATTATCTTTTTGAATCTGGCATTATACAAAACACCTGTTTACTTTCAGTAGCCTTTAACTTTAAAAATTAATAGTATCTCTCAGCAAGTCTTAGGCAACACTTATCCTCAGACTTGTGTCTTTGAAATTATTCCATGAGTGAATTAATACACATAGCTAAAAGAAGACAGAATAAAAGCTATCTTAATGATCTGTCTACAAATAAATATTCTTTACTGTGATCAGACAACAGGCAGAAAGGGAGAACACAAACATATTTGCAGAACACAGAAACAAATATCAGTATTAATGTTTAAGCAGAGTAAGTCAGCAGTGACAAATCAAACAAAAGAAAACTTGCAGATGGCATTACTAGATCTTAACTTGTTCCGTTATGAATCACCCCTTCTTTTTCCATAGAAAACACCCCTCATTGCCAAATGAGAGAAATATTTTCAATTATTGAGAAAATTATTTTAATAAAAACCCAAACTGTCATTTCCTGCATCTGCTCAGCCCCTTTCTTTCAAAGATCACTAGCCAAAACATTAACAAGATTTCCCACTCAAATTTTCACAGATTTAAATGAACCACTGCTGCACAAATTTGAACATACTTCCTTTTTTTTCCTTCTCTTCTGTTTCCTATAACATTAAAGCTGCACCTCAGGGTTTTGGTGGGGATAGCCAAATGCACAGCAACTAAATTACAAAATCAGATTAAAATCTTAAACCAAAGAAAATTAAATTTACTTTGTGACATATTACAAAAAACCTTGCCTTCATTTGCAAGGAATTTTTGCCCATTTGTCAATATTTATGGTCTACTAGGCAGCTTCACTCCAGCTAAATGAAGTAATTTTCATAGAGCAATATTTACAAAGCTATTGAACTACTAACACACTCACAAAAGGATGGCATTTCAGCCCTGCTATATACTGCTACATGTTGTATTGCAATGCTAGCGTAAAAGGGACTGCAGAAAAGAAAAAAATACTTTACTGGTGCATGCCACTACTTCAAGTTTCTGTCTAATACTTTTGAAGGTATAAAAAGTGAGGATGCTCATCTGTGTCACTGAGCATTGGGATCTCCCATGACCTTTTCATTGATCTCTCCAATGTTAGGGGCTCCTGGCTGAATTACACAGGAGGGTGTACACCAATCACCAGGCTGACATGTCAGCTCTCATACAGCCATGCTCAGCCCATTTCTGGGCATAGCTTAGCTGATTGCAGACTCAGAATCTACTTTCCCAGTGTCACTTCAAATTTTAAAAACAGCTTGAAACCATAAAGAGGAAATGCCCGTTTTAAAATTAAAACTCAAATATTTCTTTCAACTTAATTTAGAAGGAAGGCAGGAGAACCAGAGAAGGAATTCTTGTTGTGACCAGGTCATTGGGATTGAAGAGTTCATTCCCTTATGTGTTGGGCTACATTGTAGACCTCTGATATCATTAACACATTTAGCACAATATTTAATTACCAAGTCTGATATGTTATGTACAATTAATAATTAAAACAAATAAATGACCAAAATTCCTTCTTCTACTCTAAGTGTTGTAGAGACACCAAGTGTAAAGACTAGAACTGAGCACAATGCACATTCACACACGAGTGTGTGAAGCTACCACAGGAGCTTCAATGACTGATGTCTCAAACACAGACGAAGCTGACTGATGTCTGTTAGAAGTTTTACATTGAATTTAAAATTTCCCAGGACAGTCTTCCATCAGTTCCTCTTAATCATCTNTTCTGCTATTTAAAATTTCTCAGGAAAAAAAAAAAAAAATAAAAAATATATATATATATATATATATAATATCACAGTTACTTTGCTTTTTTAAAAAAACGTTGATACTTAGGTTCTACACTGCAACATAGAAAAGTACTACAGACATATTTTAATTGGCAAGATGTAGCAAAGGCATTAAGGTCATGCTACAATGTTATCCAAAACACCCAGGTACACCTTTAGCATGCCTGCAGGCATTTAAAATGTTATGGGAAATTATTGCATGTCATTCAGCACCTTCAACTCTGAGTTCCTCAAAGGGTTGTTACAGTTTGGCAGCAGGATGGCAATCGTGCCTAAGGTACACAGTGCTCCCTCCCCATCTCTCACTTGGAGAAACTTGTCCCAGCATTAAACCTGATTCAATGAACATCAAGGCACCTGACTAAGAAGTCTAAATATACCTCAGTATTTTATGTCCTTTGAAATATAAAAATCTACAGAGGTATGAAATAGCAAACAGGCAAGAAATAAAATATGTTTGTCACCAAAATGACAAGGTAATTGTATAGAAAAGATGATGTCACTGCTTGGGTTGATTTATGGCTCTACTATAGTGTGTATTATAATCCTTTCCAACATCTATATCCATTTTAGACATCTCCAAACATACAAAGCGAAACTGGAATTAGTTCTAAGAATAATGAGAATCATTAATACATACAGAGCTGGAACAGAAAAATATTCAAAAATGGAAAGATAAAATTTGTACATTTTTTTGTTACAGAGGGACAGTGAGAGAGTTTGAAATACTGTTCTAAGGAAGCACAAACGAGATCTCTCCTCCTCAGTCTCAAGGAGGAGCAGCAGTGAGGAGAGCAGCAGTGAGGAAAGCAGCATGCTGTTGGAGCAGAGCCCTTCTTCCTTCCCCAAAGCCAGCAAAGCCGACACAGGGAAGGAACTTATATATTACACATCACAAACTTCCCTCTCACCATCTAAATCTAAAAACTTAGGCATGCCAAAGAATCATAGTATTCTCAGCTGCAGAGACCTACATTATTATTGAATTACTGCTGGTTTTGTTATTAATTACCATTATTACAAATGAAGAGTCATTGATCCTTCTACATTGACTCCTAAGTAAAAGCACAGTCGGAACATTTGCTTAGATGGGGACAACATCTCCTTTCATGATCCTACATAAACACAAGCAGTACAAGAACCCTAAGATTTTTGGGAGAAGAAGCAGGCTTGAAATTCTGTCTACAATAAGAGCAGAGGATTTTACAGGCTGTGAGCTGAGTGCCTATTCTCAGCATTGACAACAGTCACTGAAAATAGCATCTAAGTAGTGCTGTTCAATAGAGAAATGTCTGCAAGTGCCATTATTTTAATTTAATAGTAATTTTCTTTGTATCTGTAATTGTTGATCAGATTAAACAAATATAAATATTGCATTAGTTACAAATTGCACTAGGTATAGTATTTAATAGCCTCTTAATAGCAGAAGAACAAAGCAAAATTCAACTGATGCATGTTGACAAGTAGATTAAAAAGCTTAGGTACAATATGCAAAAATTAAGAAAATCTGGCCACAAAAAAAACTTCACAATTCGCACAACTAATCACCCATAAAACCTATTACAAACAAATACTAAGAAAAACTCAAAAAGCATAAAAGAGTGATGAAATTTCCACTTCAATGGCTGATAAAGTGAGATATGTCAGAAATCAACTGAGCTGGAAAAATGACACTTTGAAGAGGTGCTTAGGATGATCTGTAGCCATGGTGTGCCATTAGTCAAACTGATGACTCTTAATACATGGACATTTCAGGTCATCATATCTAGAAATTCACTTCTTAATACAAAAAGTCTGTCTTCCAGCATAGAAACTAGAGAGAATGCATCCCAAGTCAGCCTTCTTAAGGGGGAGTAAGAAACAGATGGCCTGTCAGACAGACAGTTCACAAAATAAAATTTAAAAGAAGCCTCCTTAAGTCACTAACTAACCCTATATTTTAGAATCAAATTAAAAACAAATAAAACATCCCAGCAAAAAAACTCTAACAAAAGCACACATGGAAAAAACAAGCAATAAGGAAGACAAGTAAAAAGTACTTTGTGTTTTTCTGCATCAGTCAGGGGAACAGAACACTCATATCTACCATCACTACAAGATGTAATATTAATATAAAAGTTACTTTACATAATCTATCTAAAAATCTTAACTACATTAGAGACAGAATAAACAACAAATAAATGTACTCTATGTTCATTACAGAAGTTTCTTGCAATAAGAGTCAGGAAAGTCAGCAAGATAAAGAGTTCTGCAGCATCCTGGTTAGTAATAGAGGTTGATGTTTGTATAACTATATTGGTGTCATTACTTAAAATTGAAATCCTTGGGAGCTGAGGGAAAGAACACCTCATACTTTCCCTTGTATGGGCAGAAAGAGATAATGCACCCTCCGTAATGATGGGAGTCAAGGGAGCTCTTCTCCAGATTGCATTTTCCTGGGAGGGTACGAAGACCATATAGCAGCATTTGAGCTGAGCTACAGCTATTTCTGCATGCTGGAAGACCTTCCACAGCACCGCTACAAACTTTCTGAAGACAAAACTGAAAACAGTCCCAAGCTGGCCACACGCAGGTGCAGCCTGGTGCTGTGCTGGTTATTAAGTCACCAAGCAGGCCCTGCAGAAAACCCAGAACTTGCAAGGAGGGAGGGCTGAGACACTGGACTAGCTGGAACACTCTTCAGAGGAACTCGGTACAGGGTTACACTGACAGTTTGTGTTCCTCCTTTGGAGGAACGGTTTGCAGGAACTGTCAGGAACCCTGATCTTGAGCAGAAGCATCTACCTCTAATTTGGGGAATTTGTATAAAACATGTCTTATGTCAAAGGGCTGAAAGACCTAAGTGAGAAAGGGCACATGTAGAGCCAAAGAGTGTAATAATATGGTGTGCTCCTTCAGTAAAAAGGAGGGTGAGAATATCTGATGAAAAGAGAGAGAGGGATAGGAAGTTAAGAGAGCAGAAATGCTCCAGAATGAAGGAAAAAATGAATAACAAAAAAAGCTCAGGACAGAAAGTGGGGAGAGAAGCAAGAAGTAGCACTCATTATGGCAACACTGGGGAAGACAAGCGACACAGCAAACCTAGCAAAGGAAGAGAGTTTAACAGAAAAAATGAGTGGAAGAAGAGAACAAAGAAAACTTCAGATGGGAAGAACTTTGTGACTCGTTTACTTCAGCACGAAGTAATAAACTCATAGAGTCAGCACTGGGCAATTCATTACTCAGCAGCAACTAAAAAGGCCTAAGTACTTCCCTCTACTCCTTTAAACTTGAAATTCATCCTTCATGCCATCATCTCCTTCCTGTCTCATCTTTTACATGCTTGTTTTCTATCACTATGTTCTTACTCAACCTATCTTAATAGTATCCTCATATATGTAAGTATAATTCCTCCTTGACTCATGTCTCCCAAATCTACTTTTGCACCTGCTCAGAGCTCTTCCACAGAGTCCTCTTCTGTTGTGGAACAAAGTTACAGAAATCTAGGGACTTTTAAAAATAAAACAAGTGGGATGGAGAATCTGACACAAGAACAACATATAACAAACCATGAACATCAGCAAAGGTGCTACAGTCCCTGAATCCCCAAACGGGGAGCACAGCACAGTCGTTTCTGCATTTCTGTTTGGAGAACAAAGCTATCAGTATGTCAGCTTCACCATCTGAACAGCCTGTTGATCATTCAACTCCCCCTTCAACAACTCAGAGTTAATTTCAAACAATCTGACAGTAGTGAGGTTTCAAAAACAATACATCTCTCAAGTCACTATAAGGGAAATGAAGTATATTACATGTGACATGCAAGAGCTGGGCATACAGTCACAAGCCTGAGCTGAAAATAGTACTGTGAAGGTGTCTGGAAATGAAAGGAGGAGCTGAGGAAACTGTAACAAGGATGTCATTGAGGACACACGGGAGAGGGAAGAAAAAAAATAGCTAAGTGTAGGTGCTGAAGCTATTGCTGTGGTTGCATGACACAGGATAAACGTGCAGTATCAGCCTTGGTTTCCAAGTACAGATTCTCATAGTGAAAACTGAAATTCCACATAAACAGGAGACATTCACAAGATTTTTCTTTTCCTTATGATCTCACAGGTAACCAGATTTTTCAGTCCCAATCCCATTATAATTAGGATACTGTTGCAGCCTGCTAATCTGGAGAATTATTTAGTGACTCATCTCTATAAATAATGACTAGTAAGATTTTTAAGGTGCACTGACAATTGTTTTAATGCTCAAGAACTCTGTTTTGTTCAAAGTTATCCCCTTGCCCCCCAACTGACTTTCTCAAATAGTAACAAATCAAAAGCACACAGATACAAACAAGAAAAGTCCCAAACATAATGAAAAATCCCCACAGAAACGAGTCCTCTATATTCATACTGTCACAACATTCACTTACTACTAACAGAGTAATGTGAAAAACTATTTCCAAATGCCACCATAAGATGTAGCAAAGCACTGTTTAACTTGATTATGTTTACATTAGCAATCCCTACTACTGTATTTAACTATCCCATCTATTCAGATGGTATCAGCTGTCATGTGTTCCTCTATACTCCCCAGGTTCCTGCTTCCTCTATACTCCCCAGGTTCCTGCTCCCCTCTCTGCACAAGCTGTGTCCTCTTGTCACAACCTCTAATTGTCTCTTCTTCAGCACAATCCAACATCAGCAGACAGTAAAGGCTGGAGGTTGTTTGCCCTGCTGGATCACTTCCTTTCTGAAATTCCTGTTCTAACTCTCTCTCAAAGCATCCCTTTCATTGCATCAGATTTTTAGCCTTACCTTAAAGGTCATACAAAAACTTTTTGTCCTGTAATCACCCCACTCCACTCTTACCTCCCACGTTTTGTCTCCAGTTTCAACAGAACTAAGACCTTGATTAGGGCAAACAAAAGAATAATGCATTTTTAAAATAAGTTCTTTGGCTAACTATGTGAGACAAAATTTCCCACAGTAATTAGCAATTGTGTTCAAAGGACCACATTGCTCTCTGGAAGTGCCCACACAGCCTACTCTGGCATGACCCTACCAGACTACCAACCAAGATCCTCTCTCGTAACTACTTAAAGAACAATTAACCCTTAATAATTCAAAGCCTCCTTCAGGAAGCTGGCGAAGCAGGACAAAGAACTACCTCCTGTTGCCCTCCTCTTCCCCTGGTGTGTGTTACCTGTAGGAAAAGCACCTGTGTTTCCATGCGCCGCCAAATTTCAAGCGTGGGGATGCAGCTGACCTGCTGCCAGAGAGCCCAGTGACAGCACCTGTACTCACATGTCAGAGAACCAAGTCTCAGCTTCAAAATATGCTTCACTGCTAAATGATTCCAGTTTTGCAAGATAAGCACAAGCTTCTACAGGAAGTATTGAGAAGCTCCATATTATGCTTTTGGAGGAAGTTGCTTCTTTAAATCCTTTAAATTACCACTTCATATAATACTCAGAATTTCTCAGTACACTCATTGATTAAAAATCCTTCTAATTAATGATTTACTTCAGCAACAGATCTGAAGGTGACCTTTAAAGGATGGGTTATTTCTATCCCTAAGAATATAAATGAAAATTTGCTCTCCAAATGCATGGACAATTAACTGTAACTGAATAATGAAATTATTTCACATTTATCAACTAGATCCTTTTAGATCCAATAGGAGTTTGTAGAGCAGTTCCACAGCTCAGTCACACCAGAACTAAACAATATGTAATGGTTTTTCTTATCAAGTAAGTTTAGCAAGTAGAGGAGCAAGACAAAGCCAGGAATACTGGGGGCTTCCACTCATTTACAGGACACAGAAGGTACAAGCAGAAAGAGGAAGAGAATCTTTCCCATGGTGACAGTCAAGATGCCTCAGACAAATCTGTATGGACTACATGGGTGGATGAGCAGGTAGTTTAATTTCTGTCCCGTTTCAAATATTTCTAATTCCTTTTTAATATGAAACACAGAGTGGGACATTCATTTTTTGCATGGCCTTATACCTGATATAAAACTATTTGTGATTTTCTTAATCTGTATTTAAGGGCACAAACATCAGTTCCAGTATAGGCACTTCCAAGCATTAACTTTTTTGCTGAATTGTCTAGATACTTGAGATATACTCGATTTTCTTGATCTACACAATAGAGTAGAGGGGCTCATGTCCCTCCTAAAGTGAAGAACTCTATACTAGTAGGAAATTCAAGGCAAAGTTCTTTAATTATATTAGCTATGGTCAGAAACACTTAGAAAATTTTTAGAAAAAAATTGATCCTGAAGGGTAGTCCAGGACTGAAGAAATGCAGGCACTAGAAAAAGAAGGAAACCCCTTACACCTGTATCTGGACTTGGTGGCATCAAAATCTTGTCTCTGTATTTGCAGAGCTTAAGAACATGTTTAAAAATGCACAGTACTGAGAGACCTGGTCTGTACTGAAAAGTTCTGGCAGCACGGTTGGATTTACTAGAAGTCATAGCTTAAGCTAGCAAAATCTATTGTGCAGATGCAGCGATGCTGACAGAAGAGTGCACTTTTAAAACCACTGATGTAGATAAGCTCTGAGACTGGAGCCGTTCTGATTAATATCATAGGCTCTTAACGCAGCCAGGTGAAAGGATGAGCACACCCAGCAGGGTGAATGAAGGGGTTCAGACTGCTCAGCTATCATTTCTGGACATACTCATCTTCTGGGGAGGGCTCATTCAGCTGGGAACAATGACTATGCTACTCCACACCTTCGATTCATACCCAGGCTGCCTGGTAGTGCTGCACAGAGCTGCCAGGTAGGATTAGTAATACAATTTCTAATTGTGTGTAAGTTAATTGAGGCTTCCAAGAAGCAGGCTTCAGAAAGATTTAACACAGGTTATTTGCTGGTATTGGGAGAGTTTATCTTTCATATGGGGGAACAGGAGAGATAAAGGAAACATTAATATTCCTTTTTGTCGGTTAGAGTCTCCAAATAACTAAGCAGAAGTATATGTAATCAAAGAATTCTCACACACAGTCAGCAAGCAGTGCAAACAAAACCCAGAAAAAAAGACCATAGCTGTAACAGAGAAAGACAGACTTGTACAGAGAGTTTGACATATACTGATGGAGACTAGAGCAAAGGAGGTAAAGGAGAGATTGGAAAGTTGAGACACATTTTATAGCCCTGTGGAATGACTAGACACATACTCATCGGATCCTAACCCATTTGCAGCTCTTACTTTCTTAATGCATAAAAAGCTTAACTGAACACTACAAAGCTACTGAAATGTGCATGTGCACATATATGTACATATAAAAATAGATGTTTTTTATATATGAATAAAAAAAAACCACCAATGAAAGACATGCTATGGGGAAAGTATTATTAGTAGTACTCTTCTCCTAAATCTAATGTAACAAAAACCCACTATGTAGCTAACCTAAGTCAAGACAGCCTGGGAAATGTATGTAACTAATCTAACTCCCCTTTGCCTTCAGCAGCTGTATATTCCAAACCACCCAGATGCTGATAAATTGTCTCTTCACACACTTATGGTAAAAGTGACCCAACTCAGACCACCAGGGAGTACTGAAGGAAAAAGGCAGGAATGAACTTATACCTATGTAAGTTAAGTTTTTCAATAGTCTGTCTTCTGCCTCCCCTGAAGAATAACAAGAGAGCCTCCCTACAAAAAAATCATAGGTAGAAGTTTTTAGATTTAGGTTACAAAGCCAAAAGTAAAATGTGCAAAATACCATTGAGGAGACAACTTCTATGCTGGTTTTGGACTCTGAAGTTAGAAAAACAAAAATTAATTGCCTCCAAATTATTTTTATCTTTTAGTCAACTAAAATAATATTTGCTATTATTTAATAATTAATTATTATTTAATAATTAATAAAAATTATGTATTATAGAAACAAAAACAGGATCAGTAAAAGTAGTGAAATATTGATAATTAAGTATTGCTCTGTATTTCCTTACGTTTTATTCCCTCAGGGCTGTGTTCCTCTGTACCTAAGGGAGAAATTAGTAGCTTTTGGCACAGGTGCCAGATTTATCAGGGGTTGCTGCCCGAGAAATGCTGTTCACCAGCAAGTCAAAAACATTGCTGTGAGTCTGCATCTTCCATCTCCTATTTAAAACATTTATTTACCTTTCATAAAAATATGGCATGAACAGCAAAACCACTACGGGCTGGTATATGACTCTGATTTAAGAGCACTCACTGTCCTGCAGAATTGTTAAATTAGAGATTGTGCCACAGTGACTCAGTAACAGCTACAAGATAAGAAACTAATGGAGTAGTACCTTACCTGACCGGGATATCAGTCCTGAACGCTTACACAGACCAGTTCAGTCTGTGCCAAGCTTGAGACAGGACACAATGCAGTTTCCTTAGAAAGCAGTCTGCCAGTCTCAATTTCTGAATTCAATTGAATTTCTGAATGTCTTATCCATAAATCATGAAGCATGTTGGCTTCATCAAACAAGGCATAGTTCAGAGTCACAAAGTACCATTTGCCAGAATCCTGGTGATAAAATTCTAGAATCTCAATCTTCATGCAACCACAGGAAAAAAAAGACCTCGGAGTCTTTTGAGGGAGTCTATGTTCTCCCTATGGACTGAAGAAGAGACAAACTGAATTTGGCAGATGCTTACAAGAAATTCAGTTTAAAACTTATTTAAAATAAAAGAAATCAAATAAACAAGAAAAGCTGTCCCTTTTAAAAAGCAAAATGAAAAACAATAGCAACTGTAATAGCTATCCCCTCCCTTCTCTCCCCTTTGCAGATGCTTTCATTCAAACACTCATCCAAGATGGCCAACCCCGTGTTCCAGCGCTCCGCAGGCTAATGGGCCTGAGCACCTCTGGGATAATCCCACCCCTCTCCTGCTGAAGCCAGGCCTTGGTGCAGCACACAGGATGGGTGTGGGGCCAGGGGAGCAACAAGGAAGGGTCTGATAAGGTTTGGAGAACACAGGCAGTACAGCACTAGCTTATTGCTTGCATCTTCTTTGCTTTAGACTTAAAAAACAAAACAAACAAACAAACAAAAAAACAACAACAAAAAACCCAAACCAAACCAAAACAAAACAAAAAAACCAAAACAAAAGAAAGACACATTTTTAGCCAGATTTTAATAAGTTTCTGATCTGCAGCTATGACTTCAGTTAGTCTGTTTTGAGTGCATTTGGTAGTGTTGACCGACACAGTTCTCTCAGACAGAAAATACAAGACAGATGCTCATGATTTCAGAAAGCTTTAATCTAATTTTATTTCTATATATGAAGCAGCATAATAAATAGGATTCTTTTCAATGCTGGTGAAAGGCCAGAGGCTTTCACTGACTGGACAGCACAGGGTCTCAAGAGCTGTCTGGGCTTGTCTTCACCTGTCTGGTTTTAGCAGTTGCCAGGTGGTTGAGCAATTATTGCCTGGCCTGACCCCAAAAACACAGAGGAAATATCTGACACCCTGTGGTAGTCACTGGGTGACAGGGAGAACTCTTTGTGTCACCTGAGGCTGAGGAAGGCTTTGAAGCAACCCTTAAAACCCAGGCTGGGGCCTGAGGCTACAATAAAGCATATAAAACCAGCCCTAAGTAGACCGAGATCAAGTAAAAAAGGTGCCAGACCCACTGTGAACACTGTGCTCTCCACAGTGGAAGGCACACAATGCTGGTGACTTCATGGAAACACCTCCCCACTTGCCATTTTCTTTCCACCCTCACAACCCAGAGGAACAATTAACACCAAAAATGGCAGGCACTTGGAAGTTCTGTTTAACAATCTTTAGCATATTATTACAGCTGCTTAGATACTTTTCTACATTCTGTGGAGAGTAACACTCTTAAAACATTAACTGGACCCCCTAGGAAAGTCTTAGTTCATTATCCATGGCATGTGTCCTATTAAGATAAGAAGACTCAGAATGTATCTACAAAGCACACCTTCCCATCCATGAGGAACAGTTTTTAAAAGCAAAGAGAGAACTGTAAAAGCTTTGGAAAATTTTAAAAAACTTGATTTCCTGAGAGCTGCAGACATTAACTCTCCAGTCCCTTTGCTTTTCCCCTACTTTTGCCATATGCAAAATCCTTGTCTTTAGTAACACGCAGCAGAGAGTAACGACGATAATGGATGCAGCCACACAAGCTCTCATTTGGGCAATAGCGTCTGACTGATGAGTGTTTGTCATAGGACACTAATGACATGCTAAACCATGGCATAATTATTACCCACTGCATCCAAATTCCCACTTTCCAGATTTATAATAATAAGAACCAATAGATTTGAGAATTTAAAAAGGAGAAGAAACTTTAGAGAATATGGTATTAAATTTGATCTGCTGAAACAAAACAATTTTAAAGACTGTATCATTAGAAGCTAACAATTTTAAGGAAACTACGAACAGTCTGTATTTTAAGTAGGCAAAACTATTCATGACATCAAGAAAAGCCTTACCTTCCACCACATATCAGTTATATCCAAGACAGGCTTACTATCTTTATTTTAAGTTCATTTTGCTACTATGGATATTAATTTATTTGTTTAGCTAAACAGGTAATTTATATATCTAGTGATTACATTATGGGTTAAAAGGTCTGCTTTCTTACTAATGCTAATCAACTCATTGGGATTACTCACTGAAACAGCAAACCCTTTTCACAGACATTCTTTGTTCCATTACTGCGTAAGACCTGTGATTAATATTAACCTTTACTTCCACACAGATCCTTCCAAGAGAAAGAGAATCTTTCTCCATTCTTGGAATAAACTGCCCTTGCTCCCACAGATTTTAAATACCCAAATTCCCAGAGACTGTTTTGTGAAATGAATCCTTTGATGAGCTTCAGAATCAGACATTTTAACAAAATACTCAACTTGTCTCGATAGTCTGCTGCTGCCACCATTGCTAACGATTATAAGCTTCCAGCACCGTGAATAATCCAGAAACTCATCTGTTCCTTTCAGTGTAAAGACAATGTTGAGAGAAAAAGGTCACTTTTTTCCTCTTCAAACCACTGACTTATCTATCCCAGCACAGGTCTGATCGCATGATACACCTAGTGTTTGACATGCATCCCCTGACAGCTTCTTAGCAGCAGTTAGTCTGTTTAGCTTAGACTCCAGAAATAACAGGACCACAAAGGACTGACAAGTTTCAGCAGTTATACACACAGCACCAGCACTCACATTTGCAGTAGCTATTTCAGATACTTGATGTACAGTGGGCCTAATGTTTAATTATAAAATAGACAGATGCCAGGATATGTATTGTAACTGGGCAATTTGGTACTGATGCACAGAAACAGTGGTACTTGATAGACATTTCTTAAACAAAAATATGAGCAGTATAATCACCTGTCTCCCAAAGTAACACTTGAGAACACACTGCTCCAAGACTTTTTTGAAAAGGCTGTAAATGCGATGCTCCTTACTCTTTAATCTTGTGATTAACAAGGACATGGAAGGCTGTCAATATATACACATACAATATGCAGTTTTATTTGAAAATTATATCTGTCAGAGCAAGACAGACTCATGTAACATAGTATTTAAGGGATTAATTACTGTTTACTTGAAACTTCTCCTCCCTTTACTTAAACAACATTTTTTTTTTTGCCAAGCAAGCTTATTTTAAATACATATGCAAAGAATTTGTCTTATAATGAATATGTCATCTTTCAGAAAAGATGAGCTAAAACTCTAACACTGTATTGAATGCATCCACATGACCCACAAGTTTGTGTTTAACCATGAGAAAAGCTAGAGTATTCTTTGACCCCAGGCATTTTTAGCCATTTATTTCATTCT
Organism: Orthonyx spaldingii; assembly: GCA_013397795.1. Classification (NCBI taxonomy): domain Eukaryota; kingdom Metazoa; phylum Chordata; class Aves; order Passeriformes; family Orthonychidae; genus Orthonyx; species Orthonyx spaldingii. The sequence goes on along the minus strand of VZTJ01002478.1, from coordinate 987,161 downwards.
TTTCTTCATCTGGCTGAAATCAACTCAATTGTCAAGGAAGATGACCACCTAAAGGCAAATGAAAGATTGTGATGCTCTCCCTCATAAATAAAAAGTAGAGCCTATAAAAACCCCAAGCCCTCTCTGCAGGGAAGAAACTAAACCCCTCCCCAGTCCTTAGTGTTCAAATAAGATCTAGCAGGTCATGGTTTGTTACCTGACATCTTTTCCTCATTTCCTTCTTCCTCGCTAAATAACTTTAGATACATCACAACATCAAATTTGGTCTCCTGGTTTTGCTGAAGGACTTTTCAGTGTCTTCATTACTGAGATCAATGAACTCCTCTCTCAGGCTTCAGCAGAAAGAAAAGCAAGCAACACTCTATCCTGAGAAGGGTAACCTTTGTTCCAAGTGTCCTTCTCAGAACCACCTCCCTAAACATGCCTAAAAATTATCAATTTCACAAAAAGTAAAAACCAAAAAACAAGCCCGCCATGCAACNGAATGGCTAAACCCCCCCCCCCCCCCCCCCCCCCCCCCGTGTTTGCACTTATTTATAAATTTTGTTTTAATACTCTCTTGAGAGAAAATACCACAAATAGTTATTTGTCATTCTGGCAGAAGGACAAAGCCTCTGTTTCCAATTTAAAAGCTTCCTAAATATCTCAATTCTATACAGACCATCAGAAGCATGCCAAAGAGTCAAAAGTGGTTATAAACTTCCCACCTTTCAAATGCTGTATGGCTGCTATCTCCCATTGTAAAAATCCTGTGGAAAACTGGACAATCCAAACAGTCACAGGGCAGTTCTTGATTATTTTGTATGGTCACCTCAGCATCTCTCAAAAAAAAATTACATTACTACCACATGTAGGTTTGGATTATGTCAGGTACTAAAAGATTGTCATGCCAGCTCCTTTGCACAACTCTAAGAAAACAAGATACTCTTTTTTTGTCTGCTGAAGAGAGCAATTCAAGTACCTGTTCTGGTCTTTTGGTAGAATTTACATATCCATTTATTCTAAATAATATAGCAATTTTAAAAAAAAGATTGTTTTTTCCCTTCAGACAAGTATGCTGCCTGTATATTCCACATACAGAGAGAATACTGGGGACTGTTAGGCTGCTCTCCTACCAATGAACAGAGCAGCTACTGCACTTGCAAATGGGAGTAAGATGAGCTGCTGTTCATGAAAGGCAGCTGCAGGCTCTCCTCAGCCACTCAATCTATAGAATCATAGAATCATTTTGGTTGGTGAAAACCTCTAAGATCATTGAGCCCAACAGTTAAGCTACTGTCACGTCCACAATAAAAATGCGCCCCCAAGTGCCACATCTACACTCTTTTAAATGCCTCCAGGGATGTTGACTCAACCACTTCTCTGAGCAGCTTCTTCCAGTGCTTGACAACCTTTTTAGTGAAAAAATTTGTCCTAATAACCAATCTAAACACTCCTTCCCTGCAGCACAACTTGAGACTTGAGGCTGTTGCTTCTCATCTTCAACAAATACTTCATCCTTAGAAGCCAGCCTGACTCTTCAGGACAAAACACCTCCCCAAAGGCTGTGACAGAGTAAGACAACTAGCATACAAGAGACATATCTAGAAATTCATACCACAAGTTCAGCAAATTACTGCAGCTATTTAACTTTTATAAACAAGAGACAAGAAAAGCCTGATATAGAGCTCAATATAGACTGTATTCAACTGATCAAAAGGCACAGCAACTCCCATTTAGACCATGACTTTTAACTAAGAAATTGAAGTAACTCTCTTATCCCAGTGTTTTGTCTCAAGGCAATAACAACCAATAACATCACTGTGCTCTGTAAAATTGCTGGTGATTTTCCATGTTGGAAAGGGGTCAAAAGTTTGGGTATCTTACACTTCTGCTGGTGAAGAGTGAAAGAAAACTGAGCGGCAGAGCAAAAGAGACATTTCATTCAAGGCAATTAATTCAAATTAATTTATACCATTAGGTTTTACTGTCCAGTTCAGAACCCTGTCCTCTAGGCTGCTGTGATGAATACAGATAACCAGTGCTCATGAACATGGATTTTTTTGCTGGAATTGCTTATCAGCAGTAATCTTCAAGGCATACCATTACTGAAAAGGAAGGCAAACAAAAAACAGAGAGTTCGGAATTTATCATCAGCTGTAAACAAGAAATATGAGCTGGTATAATGACAGCCATGTACAATCCATTTATTGTGTTAGATGCCTGACAAGTACCAATGCAATTTATACTAAGAAAAAAACCCAATTAAATATTTCTAAATTGTTGTTAAAACACAGCCAATGCATACAACAGAAACACTGATGTAAGACACTAACAATTTCAATACATGTTTTTGTTTTTCATATTTAAATTATTGCCTGATTGCAAGAAACATCTAGGAAATATACACAACTGTCTGCAACAAATCAAACCAATTAAAGCATCTCAGTTTAAGGTTCATTCCTAAGTTTGGAAGTAACATGAAAACACTGAGGAATGATGGAAAATACCAACATGAAAGATTTGTATTGTTGCTTGCTTTAAAGTTTGTAAGTTCTGTAAATGCATTATCAACATAAAGCCTTAAAAATATATGTGTGTTTGTTATATTATCCCCTCCTAATATGTTCATACTGTGAATTGTGTGTTGAAAACCTGAAGAATTTCCACAAATTAACTGCTTGCCTCTTTCTACTAAGATCATTAAACATTATTGGTAGCAGTAAAAAACACTGTTCATTAATTTTTATTGGAGGGTGGAGTAGAGAGGAAGAGGGCACTGTGGTCCAGACTCAGAGGAAAACAAGCATTAAATAAAAAATGATAACAAATAGATTTTTTGGAGTGTGTACACAGCCATATGCCACTAAACCTGCTAACACTTACATATATGCTTAATCTTACTACTTTGAAGGGTCTAATGTCTGACACAAAATTACAAATACATTTTTCAAGGTCACACACATGTGCGAGTTAGCCTATCACTATGAAAAATTTGTTTTTCTTGTTGAATGATTTACATTCCAGTATTCTGATTTTAAGTAAGTTTTGACAAGTCACCTTAGAGTGATTAGTCAGAATCGCAGAATTTGTGATGAGTATTAAAAAAACCCACTGTATGGAAACGATCTATAATTACCATAGCTATTACTTTCATTTTAATTGTCTCCCATAATAATTTACAATCCACATGCAACTGTGCATTCTCTACAAAAAAAGTCTTGAACAGGATTGTAGGAAAATGCCCAACCCCCCTAATACTTGTATATCTAGATGCTCAGGAGGTGCTTGTCAAGAGTTTTCCAAATATACTTCGCGACAACAAAGCAAATGTAGTAGACAACACAGATTAGGAGTTATGGCAATTTTTTTTTCAGAAGTTCTATTACAAACTGCATAAAGAACACATAATAGCAAGCTTATTTAGCGTAAAAAATACTTGTCAGTGAAGCTCCAGTGGTGCGTAATGCTTTGAAATCCATGTTTCAAACACAGAGAACAATCACAAATCACAACCTTCACTAAAAGATGCAACATGTAAAGTATGACTTGAAGCCCTCTCTTGGGAAACATCAACTATTTAAATACATAAAAATTTACCTTTATGTGCTAAAAGAAGCCTTTCTCTTCCAGTCTAGGAATCTTTACCAATTTATATACCTTCTTCATTCATTCTTCTCCCAGCAGGAGCCAGCAGCAGTTGCTGGAGGAAGCAAAGAGTTTCTCTCCCTTCCTCCACAGCAGGGTCAAGCAAAGCATAGGTCAAGGCTTGCTACAAACTGGAAGCCCCAAAGCCAAGCTCACAGCAAAGGGGCTGCAAACATTCTCTCTTCCTACAGTTCTTCCCACTCCATGTACTCTCCAGGTTTCACTACTCACTACTGAATTTAAGTAAAGAGCACAAAGATTTCAGGCATACATTACAGACACAGAACCCAACAGATTTGTTGAGAAGGTGTCTTCTCTTTAAGGGTTGCTGAATTCAATATCCCTCACTACTTCCTATATAAAACTTACTCAGTTTACAAAATGTATGCCTTCTCATTAGTGATCTCCAAAATTTCCCTTTCCCTTCAAGCAAATGGTCTGAATTATCCCATTTTGATCATAATCTGAAGAGATCAACATCATGGTTACAGCTATCATCTGGGGGGTAAAAGGTGACTTTTAAGGTCTTCTACCAGCTTGTTGAAAATACAATTGAAGACCAGACCAGCCAACTCGCCCTAAGTATTTCAGGTAACTTAAAAAAATGTAAAACTTTATTCCTTCATTAAGAATGTTGTGATCAGCAAAACAACAAATATTTTACAATGTTTATCTTAGAAGATCTTCTAAGATAATATTATTACCTCAGGAAAATCTACTTCCTCCTTACACACTGCAAGACTCCTTAAAAAAAAAACCAAATCACAAACAGGAACAACAACACAACTGAAAAGAGGTACAGAAATTTTTTTCATGCCTAATTGTTTTCTAACTCCTCCAAACTGAAAACTATTTCAGAATATTAGGGAGTCATAAGAATGTAAATACAATAAAGCACAAGCATAGAGACCAACTAATGGGAAAATATTAATTCATCCCATGGAAGGATTTTTTTTTTCTAGTGACCCAAAAGTTTGAGAATAACGTTCTGGAGACTTCTGTCAGATACCTGCCTTAGAGACAAGATGTTCAGATCTTAGACTCCAAAGTCACTCTGTAGCTTCTTGAATTACAATGATCAAATTCAGATGTTTAAAAAGTAGTTGTTAAGAAATGGTAGAAGTATGGTTTGTTTATCCATACACACACACTAGTGTGGGTATAGTACTCCACTGACACAGTGGAGAAGACTCAAACTTCTGGGTTTACACATTTTTACAGTTCTCTCTCTTCTAGATCTTTCCAATTTCTAGAATATTTTTTACAGAAGTAAAATGAACATGACAAAGGAGACATTTGATAAAGTTCCTTGAAAGATAGGCTCCAAAAATCTAAGTTGCTGTGGTGTAATGGGAGAAATATTCCCAGAGAGAAACCAACAGACAGATGATAGCCAAAGAGGGTACAAATAAATGTTTTCTCTATGGAGAATGGTGGTTTTCAGCACAACTCCGTGGGACCTATCTGAGACTGAAAATATAACTATTCATTGTCTCTTACAACTAAAGAAGTAGCAATTTCTTCATACCTTTTCACATTTGAGTACAGAAGGAAGCAGAATAGTAAACTGGCTGAATGCTTGGCCTAAACAGTACCTTTGTTCTTAGGCTTTTATAGTAGCACAAGATACAGAATTTCTTAATTCAAACTACCAAGAGGCCACTGCCAAATGTGGTACCTGTTTCCCTTGTACCAAACCCAGACATTTGCAGTGCTTTATCTAGCAGGTGGACATCAGGATGAGAGAGAAAATCAGCCAACCGATTTTGCTGGGTTTGTCTTTCATGAGTCCACAGAAGCAGTGTATGAGGGGGGAAAAAAATCCTTAGTTTCACACATTCACTCAAAGTAAGGTTCTGTCCTATGGAGAGTTCCAAGATATGCAAGTAACAACATAAGGTGTTTGGGAAAAAAAATTGAAAAATGGAAAATTTCATGACTTTGACCTTAAGGTAAGGAGATTATAAATATCTTTTTTGCAAGCTCTTCCAGAACCTTCACAAAGGTTCACAGTGGGTCACTCAGCTGAAGCATTTCCCCATGCTGAATACCAGAGCTGGTGTGAGGAGTGAGAGAAATGGCACAGCTCAGGGAAGGGTCTCTTTTGGTGGAGACAAGTTACTGAGTTTGGTTCCGTTCTCTTACACACCAGTATATATAAAAGAATGAACATGGTTAAATATTCTATTAAAATTATTCATAATAGTTACAAACCACTCACTTTTCTGTATAAAGTCAGGAAAATTAATGAAGACTAGGATGTAACCGAAGAAAATTTGAAAACCTATAGGTAAAGTAAGATTATTCACCTGCAGAAAGTATTTTGTTTAGCTTGAAAAGCATATTTATCTAACACAGTGTTGCTGGTTTACAATTGTGTACTGCTCATTATTTGAGATATACAGAATAAAAATTGGTATCATATCCACTGAAAAAACATTTCCATCTCCACACTTTCAAAATCAAATCTACTGCTTGTAGCTTCTTCATAATAGCTGACTCATCAAATCAAATTTTTTGTTTCAAATACTGTATATTTATCAAATCTTATGTTCACAAATATTGTTCTAAAGAAATCACTTTCATATTAAACATTTTTATTTACAGCAACTTCTGTAAAGCAGAGAATTTTACAAGGAATGTATTGATTCTGAGATAATAATAAATGGAAGCTGTGTTATCTACGTAGATTTTCCTCGGAAAGAGGATCAAGTGATAAAGTAGCGTTGTGATTTGTAAAGGTCACATGCTGCAGATCAAATCAATCTTAATTTTGAGAATGGTGTAAGATTAAAAAAAAATTCAATTTCTAAGTGCTGGATTCTTATCAATACCTAGCTTGAAATAGCCAATCATAACTGTAGCTCTAATTAAGATATTTTGATGAATTCACTGTATTAATTCCTACTTCTAAGACAGAAAACTGCACTGTGAACTGTTTGCAACAAGGTTATCTTTCTACTCACACATTCTGTCTCCACATCTTCCCTAGCTCCAGTATTTTTTCCAGTACTGTATTATTTTTACTACTAACACAAAAACTGCCCACATTAAAGAAAATTAAATAAAAAATTAAACAATTGCAAAAATCTATTTGTATTTGGATTTAATCTATTTAACAATGTTCTGCAAAGTGCATCTTGAACTTGGAGAGAGTAAAAATCAAATCTTTAAGCTTAAAAGAAAAATTCAGTACAAGAAAAACAAAGGACAGGGGATTGATCTATCTCATTTGACCTGCCTAAATAGGTTTCAAAGAGAAATGTCATTGAAATGGACACAAAAACCAGTATGGTTTAAGAGAAATCTGTTCTGTCCCTCTGAAGCGAATAATTCTTAGATTTGGGGGGGGCAAGTAGAATTTTACCAGCATGATAAGTGTCAGTTCTAGTTTCTCCATTTCATGAATATTCAGAAGAACACACATCTGAAACAACACTTACTCAGATATGTATGAACAATCTAGCCAAATACTTGCATCACCACAGCCTTTAGGCAAAGGATGCCTAGACAGACTAGGTGGGAAACACTGCATAATTATTTTTTCAATTTCCCCAATCTTAAAGATTGTACATTACTTTAATAAAAGTATTTTGCTCTTTTTTGTTAATAAATACACCAGAAATATTACCTACAAGAAATACTGCTATATTTATATTCTGTGTGAAGCTTGCTGAGGAGTCTATGTGAGTCTTGCATGAAGACTTAAATCAAATGTGGTGGCAAGAGAGCACAAAGAAAAACAAGAACTGCTTATGGATGTTTAACAGCATAACTATGAAAGACAAATATCATACAAGATCCTTTCCCTTTAATAAAAGTATTACGCTTTCCAGGAAAATATTTGGTTTTTGGTAAATCTAGCAATCTTCTCAATATCAACACAAAGTGTTTGGTAATCATTGATCCTGGTCACAAGAAGGCAGAAGGAACACTAAGATTATCGGCATCCTTTTGTCCAGACTGGAGAAAGCTTATTCCTCTTGCTTATCCTCCCAGATGCCCAGGTGTGGATGCCAGCCACATCAGCCACCACCAGCATGTCACAGTCATTTAGCACCTTTAGCTTTGTGGATGTGAAAAATATTGAGGCGTCTTCAGCCAGGAGCGCTCCAAGTAACACCTGCCAAAGCCAGAGCATTGTTCCCAGCACAGCTGCTCAACACTTCTCCAGTGATCCTTCTTGTGACAGCATCTTCCAGCAGATGGAAACACATGCAATCCACGCAGCTGCCAGCTGTAGGAAAACCTCTTGGCCGCAGAGAGAGAAGGACAACAGCAGCTTCTCTAGAATTGAGAAGATGCTTACACTGTTGATGACAACGTGATGGCAGGGAGCAAAGCTTGGTATCTGCAACCCTGTCACCTACAAAATGTCACTTACAAACCAGGAGGAGCGAGAATGTGTTGCCAAGGACAGAGCAGACACCGGGTAAGAGCGATGCAAGTAGCCAGGGAAGCTGAGCATCCACCACAGTATTGAAGTCCCACGGTGAGAGGGGGCTACCTTGATGTGTATGATGGGCTACCTTGACTGTCAGAACATCTGTCTTAGACAAACAGCAAGAGTGAAGAAAAAGGAGAGAAAAGAACAAGGACAAGCCAGAACCTCAGCAAAGGGGAGGAAAAACCCCCCTAATTCAGAAACAAACATGGGCTGTGACTGAGCAACAGAAATCATTTTCCAGAAAAGAATAAGGGACATTCAAGAAACCACTGTCCGCTTGCTCTAGGCCAGTATTCACATGTATAACATCCCATTCTAGACCAATAGTAAGAACAGAACAAAATTAATCATTTTTCCACCTTGCCCCAAAATGTAAAGTCAACATAAATCAATATTCCAGATTACAATACAAACTAACAATCTTAGTCATATATTAAACCTAAAATTTTATTTCAAAATAAGTCACTATTAAGGTAAGCTTAATGAAAATAATAACTGTATGCAAAAATACCACAATTTCATACTCTTACTATGACAGAAATTTTTGACCCCCAACTCCTATTCCAAGACAGCTCTTAAGAACAATTTATCACTCCTGCCTTTATATCTAAACGATAAAGAAATTATTGTCAGAGCCTTGCAGGGTCTCTGTTAAGGATGCTTAAACTACTTTTCTGTTTAAAAGGAGAACATTCATTCTGCAAGTTAAAAGACTAATCCTAACAATAACTTCTCCTGCCTGCACTGTGGCTACTAAGGAGATACTAAATTACATCTGAAAAAACCCATCCAGATTTCTGCATACTCAAAATATTGAAATACCATATATGATAGACAAATTATTAAAGTGGAAAAATGTTCCAACAAAAACTGAAATTTTAAACTTTCAAACAAAGTAAGAGACTTTAAGGTCTCTCAAAGGGTTTTGCATAAAATTTGTCGCTTGTACTTGAAAATTTGCTTCCACTTTGTAAAGGTTTGGACAGAATTAACTTCAAAATATAATGGCTTTCAGAGCTACTGTCTGGTCAGTCAGTGACATCTAAATGAATTTGTCATGACACGTAAACACCGTTTCGGAAGGAACTGGCTTTCCTTAGTTCACATTTGAAGTTAAAACCTTTTGACTGAAACGAACACAAGCCTCCAAACAGGCTCTGACCTTTGCATAACTGATCACCTCTTTTCAAGTTCTGCAGCTGTAGCCAGCAACAACACACTAACGAACCATTTGTGTAATCAACAGTCTCCAAAATGCCTCAACCCTCGACACTTTGGAAAAACTCCACGCTTTCTTTGGGTGGAACTTGACGGTAGGAACATTATATCAGCTCTACAGATGTGACAGCTGATACAATGTCAATATAGATAAGACTCAAGTTCAGAGCTAGAGCTGCTGTTGCCACTTAGCTCTGTGGGCATCACACAGCACCACAGCTCAGAGCTGTTCCCTTGTCTCTTGCACCTTGCTGTGGTGCAAGCTGGCAGCTCCCACTCTACTGCAAGATCCAAATGCTGAAGTACTGGATGAAATGTCAGGTATGAATCACAGTAAACGTACTTACACTTCGAAATTTAACAAATGAAAACAACCACAAACAACTGCAAAATTAAGTTTCAAGAAAATTATTCACGCAAAAAAGATGATATAGTATCTACAAGAAAACAGCCTAACAATTATTTTTAAGCAATATGTATGACACAAGAGCTCCTATTAGAATGCACTGGACTCATGTGACTAAGATCTGTGCTAAAATGAAAAGAAAACACTGAAAACAAAATATGCAAGACAGCATATTCAGATTATGAGTAAGAGAGAATGGTTTCATATTGATCCCTGAAATTAACTGGAAAACCAACAAGTTATAGAACAGTTAGGAAAAGAATGAATGCTTCTTTCACACACTGCAAATCCAGAGACAAGGAAGGGATGGAGAGAAATGAAACTGTCAAGACAGGAAGTTCAGACCACAGGGTACTAAAAAAAAAAATGCCAATGTTATATATAGTAAATGACATTTGCAGGTAGAGAAAAAGTATCAGTTGAGAAGTTCAGGATCAAACATGCTACCAAGGTTATTCACGGAAAGTCTAAATAGCAACTGCACAAGAAGAACAGTTGATTTGTCCCCAGGAGAAACACATTCATGCGAAGAAGTCAGCACCAGCAGGCAAAGAGAACAGAGAAGACTCATTAAAGGTGTCAAGGAATATGTACAGCTGAAAATCACAAGCACACAACTGTCAGTCAGCAGCATAATTTAGACCCTGTGTATAAGTAAGAGCAAATGGCCAAGAAGTGACCCTTGTGAGAGGGACTCCAGAGAGCAAGGGTCTTGGCACATAAGAAATGAACGAATGCACACCTTCTTTTATTTTTTAAGAGATGTGTAGAAAAATGTCAACAATAAAAGGATAGGGCAGGCAGTTGGATGAGAGATTTGTAGAAATATAGCAGCTATATAAGGAGAAGAAAATGAAAGAAATAATACCTGCACAGAGACTGCACACAGTTTCTCAGAGCAGTCATCATTATCCTGAGTTAGGTCAATCTCAAATGTAATTTCTTAACAAGTATTATGGAAAAGACTATGAGTAAAGTCTAACACTGACTATCTTCTCTTTTTACTACCAAACAATTCATGATAAAAATATTCCTTAGCTGAAGGAATTTTATATTGGGCCTTCTAGAGACATGACATTTAAAACTTTTATTAACTGAACAATCTAAGCCAACTCTAAGCAAAGCAGCAAGCAGACTATCTCACTCCAGGTATTGGGTACATTTAACCATCTATTTAAATTACCCAACTCCATAAAAATTGTAAGGCAAGAATATGACTTGTCAGCACATATCAGCTACGACTGGTGCTGCACATTTCATGAATAAACTAATGCTGAAGGCTCTACAAGCATCTGACTAACTAGCAACTCAGTCTATGCCTAGGGTTCTTTTCAGAGCCTCAACAGTTTCTAGATCATCTCCTTGCTTTTCTGAAACTAAAGATTTGAAAGAATATGCACAATATCTGAAGAAACTAAGTTGTCATCACAGGAAATACTTAACGGTTAATAAGTATATATAATATAATCACACAATAGTAAAAAAACGGTTTCTGAAAAAATAGCATGACTACCAACTTGCTTGAACTTACTTAAAACAGTGAGAAAAGACTATATTCTGTTAAGAACGAAGTCTTAACTAACAGCAAATTTTGGTAAAAACAGTTTTGGTGATTTTGGATTTTTTTTTTTTTTTTTTTTTTTTTTTTTTTTTTTTTTTTTTTTTTTTTGTTACTATGTAGATATTGGTTGAATATTAGGGGATGCTTTCCTGCCTGGAGAACAGACTGACGTGACATTCATTTATGGCCTATGTTTGATTGGTATGTCCTACACAGAGGTTAGAGGTGAAAATGGGAGAGTTCTCTCCAGTCTTGCAGTTCTTACACGAATTAATCAGAGGCCATCTTAACAAGCAGGCCTGTAAACCTGAAAACTCCTGCAGCTTTTTGCTAAAACTTTGCCTTCCAAAAAAACCCCAACAAAATAGAATACCAGAAGCTGCCTTTTATTTCTGAGATCAGGAGAACTGCAATAATAGTAAAAAAACCCTAAGAAGACAAAATAAATGAAGGTTTAAATGTTTAAATCACAACAATGCATCATATGCACATTGTTACCGAGCACATAAAAATATAACATCCTAATATTATTACATTTAAGTGTTTTATAAGGACATGCATATATGTTGTGACTTAAAACATTTTAATTTCGTTGAAGAAGTTCTATAGCTTTAAAACCAGCTGCAATTTTGCATGTCTGCTGCTCCTACATTCTTCAACATGAAGTGACAGATTCTGCAGAATATTTACTTACTAAAAGCCTTGGCAGAACTTGCAGGCTCTGATTTTATTGAAGGATTGTAACTCTATGTATGCGTTACCAGACCTTCTGCTTAGAATCATGGCATCAAAAATTACAGTAATCTCAAGCAAAGTTTTTGTTCAAATTGGTTTTTTTTCACTATCTAACCTGCTCTGCTTAAAAATCTTGATGCTTTGAAGCATCTAAAAATTGCTAATGTTCAGTACACAAGACATCTCTGCTGCATTGTCAGACCAAGACTCAGTGGATAAAGCAGAAATACAAATATGTTACAGAAATGTAGATATCTGAATTTTACAAGACATTTTTAACCCTGCCTCAACTGGTAAAGACAAACACATGCTAAGTACTTATGCAAAAACCTAACATATAAATAAATGTTCAAGAATATACCCTACATACGTACCTACAAGTTACATATGTTGCTGCTCAGATATAATACTGAAGAATAATCTTGCCATACTAGATTAAAAACCCAAGATGAATGAATGAATATTGCTTATTTTCAAGTTTTAAACAGTGCAGGTTTTCAAGCCAAACATGAAAGCTGGGAATGTAACATATTGCTCTGAAAACACTGAATAAACCAGCAAGAGGGGGAAAGTTTGTTAAAAATACAGATTGCGTCATATGCCACAAGTAGGAAAGTAGCTTTGCCAGTGTTTGAAAACCAGTAGCACACTGACAAATAAAACCCAAAAGTTTCTTTTTATCAAATATTATTTGAAGTCAGTTGATCTTGAGAAACAAAAAAATTACTCAATTATCTTATCTGTCATTCTCAAATCACAAAGCAGAAAGAAATTTAGTAAGTACAGGGATCAGTCTATGTATCACTAGCAATAACTCAGCAAACCTCCTCTATCCCTTATAAGTGCATAATGTTAACAACTGTTTCATATTCAAATTGAAAAGGTTACTGTAAAACAGAATAAAGACTGCATCTAACATCTTTTCAATGATTTCATTTACATTGTTTCTTGCTGACAAAAATGTCTGCATAATATATAGAGCTTCGCATCAATATACCACAATTCTTCAGTTTCCTTTCAGATAAAGTAACGTTCAGCTCAAAAAAACCCCCAATCTCCCTATTTTGTACCAGAATCTCAATATGTTCCATAGTCTAAGACATCAAAGAGTCTCTTCTTCCATGAAAAAGGCTTGAGAAAAACTAGGAACAGCAGAGATCTCTCTCCAAACTTCTCCATCTCTGCCAATGATTCTTACGAAGCCATGCTTATATTAATTAAACGGACTGTCCAGATGGGCATTCCCTGTTTTCTGGGCAGCTGACTTGCATAACAGCATAATGACCTGGTGCTAAACCCCTTCCTGCTTCCTTCACAGCAGCTCCTGCGGTTGCAGTGTGACATCCATGCTGCAGGACCCAAAGTGCACAGGAACACTCTCAGCCCAGCTCTCCCTAACATGGTGGCTTCATTCTACTATCACAACATGCAGCACATGGAGTGGCAATGTGAACCAAGAACTAGTAATGTCTGACTATAAACATGGATTTCAACTGCTGACATAAAGAAATCACATTTATGGAAAACCAAAGAGACTGAAGCCCATTATTGTCCACCCTTCCCAGTAAAAGCACATGCATCAACATGGGAAGGACAACTGAACAGTCATCTGAAATACAAGTCATCTTTCACTTTCCATTGCTCTCTGCAAAATGAAAGCAAGTTATTCTACAGTCCTGAAAGCTTTAATTGAGGAATTCCACAGATATTTGTATTTTTAGTTTGTTTAGTTGTTTTTTTTAATCAAAAACTTTCCATCAAAACAAAGTGGTAAATTGATGGCAAGATAATTCTGTTTGAATATCACAACATTACTTTAGTTGATAGCCAGTCTTCAAAAATTCCAGTTATTCAAAGAGAGGGAACTAGCTTGAAAAATAAATACATTAGTAAGAAACAAACAATCAATCACAGAGAAAAAAAACAGGGGCTAAGAGGAGGATGGTACTTTCAAGGGAGGTAAGCAATCCACAGAAAGAAATCTGCTTTAATAACTACATTTGCCAGAAAGCATGGAACTAATTATGGTTCCAATATACATAATGCATTCAGAGACCTTAACTAACAGACATTACTACCTGGCATTTCCAGCCCAGTTGTTGAAGTATACTGATTGTAAGCATAAATGTTCATATTACAAAACAGGCAGATGGTCTGCTTCACCAGAAACATTACAGTCTGACATTTATTATCAATTGAACTGATTTAATACTAATGAGAGTAAATGGAGACAGATTTGCAAAAATCTGTCTCTTGGGAAGATGTATGTGTACCTTTAAAATCTTTTACTTCATATTTATCATGCTATGGCACCAAGAGGAATAATGATATATTTTAATATACAGCACCACTCTGACATTTGTGCGGTGTATTTAGGCCAGGAACCAAAACCTACAAGAGAATAAATTTCTTCAGGAAAAGAAGCAGAGGTGGTGCTTCAGTAACTCTGCCACAGCAGCAAACGAATCAAGATTAAACTTACTTTTTATGATATTATAAAATATCATTATATCCAATACTGAGGCTTTTGTTCACAAGTGCAGCAATTTGAAGATATGCACAGCAAGGGTAGATAATGCTTATTCACTAAACCCTTCTCAGTGTGTCCTGCTGACTGCATGCTCACTGTGGGCAGGGGAGAGGAGGAAGAGCCTGGCTTCCCCCAGGACGATGAACTGCCAGGAACCCAAGCTGGGTTAAGCAGCACAGCCTGCCCCGCCACAGTCTCTGGTTGCGTTATGGACAACGGTATAAATCAGAAATCCAAACTGACGAAAGTTAAACAAGGGGCATAAATTATCAGTGCTTCTCAAGCCTAACACTTGTTCTTACACTTGTTCTTCATGCAGTTGCTTCAGGCCTTAAGAACCATTAAGGCTGGCTATGTTTCTCATACCAAAGCAGCAGTGAAAGTGTTCCTCCTAAGTCAGTGTCTGGTCATCAGCATTTCTGTGAAACGACCACATTATCATCTCTCAGATTTATGCTGTCATGAAATGCCACCAGCATTCCTTGCCTAGCAGGACATGCCAAGGCAGGGACATGGAGCCTCTAAAACAAACCACCACAGAAGCTCCTCGCTTGTTTTGTTCCCTTCAGATTCTTTCTTGTTCCATTTCTTCTGCAACACTGTAGTGTGATCAAACATACAGCAATTTGTTACTTTCTCATTAATAACAGAATCAATTCCATGGAGATTTCCAAGTTTATTCAAATGACTCTGAGTACAAGCATAATTTAAGACTGAGGTGTAATGACACAGCATTATGCTACAATTCAATTGCTTCACTTACAATTTATGTCAGACACCAGAATTTGAGAACTGATTCAGACAGACTAATAGTGAACACCTGGATTTCTTCCTTTATAGCCAGAACGATAAATATGATTATTCACTCATTTACTATTTCATTGAAAGCCAATGCCTGTTTATTATCCCAGGATAGAATACTAGGGGCTTTATTATGAAGCAAAAATTTATTTGTGTCTAATTATCCATGTACTGCAACAAATAAATATATATGATAAAGAGGTGTTAAAAATAAGCCTTTTAACCTAACCTTCCTATAGGCTATTGATAACAAGTAGAATTAAGTGTATTTTTCATTGCTTGCAAAAACTGGTTTCAGGCAGGATTTCAAGACCCTATAAACTGAAGGTCAGGCATTAAATATTCCATTTTCCCAATTTTGTAGTATTTTTTAGCAAAGACATGGTCATTGCCAGTAACTTCTAAAGTAAGATTAAAATCAAGATTCTATTCCTTCCACAGATTGCTGTATTAGCATACTGCAAAAAATATGTACTGTACTTCTGGCTGAGATAAAAATGCCTCTGGTATAAAGTAAAGTCAGCTGTACATGCTGTAACACACTTTCTCTGAAGCTTCTACACTGGAACACAACACAAATTAACTGTCATGTTTAAGCAATTATCTTCTATCAAAACGATCAAAAAACTAATTTACACAAGAGATACAGTAGATGCATTTCCAATTCTCCCTCTAGCTTCCCCAAGACAGTGCAACTGATCTAAACAAATACAGTCAATCATTTGTGAGTGTGTGTATGTGGGGAAAGAGTGCTTTTAAAAAATTATTATTTATTCTTAAGTAAATAAGAAGTGAGATCTTGCCTGTAAGGGATAGACTGGAAATACAGAAGATATGTCAGTGAATGTTTTATGTATAGGAACATCATCTAGATCAATATCCTACTTTTCACTGTAAGAATTTTTTTCTCACAGAAAACTGATAGCACGAATGGATGCTACTCAATTTTCCAAACAGGTTTTTCACAGCGTAAAGAGGGAACTAAGTGGAGAGAAAAAAATTTATATTCAGGCTCCTGAAACAGAATTTGCCTCTTGTGACCTTGAGCAAGATGTCTGTTCCTATCTTACAAACAATAGCATCTAGAACATGAACCATATCAAGCCTGGGTTCCTAATCAAAACATATAAACAAATCAGTGTCATTTGGCAAGGGGAGAGGGGACTGGACACCACAGATGACACAAACAGAAGGGAAACAAAACTTTTTCCTCCATTCTTTCTAGGCACTTTTGTGAATCTACAGCAGTAGAATCTTCCAGTCACGTTTTTTTTAAGAACAGGGCTGAGTCTTATTTGTACAATTTTAATAATTTAAGATGATTTGCTGTAATACATTGATATACCTACCCTGCTGCATGTAATATGTAAATTCTCCTAAAATCTACTGCAAATAGCAGTGCCCAAGTTTGAAAAGTGACTGAAAAAGCACAATGTTCAAAAGAACAAAATCTTTTCTTTACTAAAAATATCTCTCCTGGAGATATGAACTACTTTCCCTCTTGTGTTGTTTTTGTTTTCCCTCAACCCTTTGTACATACCATCTCAAAGCCCTGTGTTAACATTGGCATTGAACCTAGGGCTTTTTGACTAAGAAACATAATACAATTAATAATTTCTTTTCCAAAATTCATAACATTAAGCTATTTGTAAATTATTTCTTTTAAACTGAATCAAGTATTTAAACACTGTCACATGCCAGGCAGCAAATATATTTTTTTTAATTGCTAAAGAGATACAACAGGTTTTTGCTTTTTTTTAATCAAAACCAAATAAACCACACCAAGTCCACGACCTCCCCAGAATTGCTGTGGCTGTCCTTATGAAGCAGTTATTTACAAATCTGAAGTGCAATCATCCTGAACCAACTAGAACAGACTGATATACTGATGTATGAAAACAATGATGGAGCAGCACACCATTTTATATACCTCCACTTTTGGTTTTGTTTAGAAGCTAAAGCATGCTCACTGGCACAGAGGCAGTGATAAAATAGGTTGTCTTCTCTAAAAATTAAAGGAAAAAGAAAAATAATAATAAAAAAGTAACAGATTTTACTTCTATTACTTAGTAACCAGTTAAGAGGCAAAAATCATTACTATGAAACGCATTTTGTTTCCCATAGGGAGGCAAAATCTACTGCTAAATCCTAAATGATATACAGTTTTTGTCAGAAAACCTGAATCCATTTGTTTTAATTTTGAGATACACTTGAACCACCTTCCTTGGACACACACACAGCAGCAGCACACAAATCAGCAGCACACAGGTACTTGAACCAATGCTTGCAAATCCGGGAGTAAGCATGAACACCAGCTTATGCTTTGGACAGACAACAGCACTTCCCTCCTCTCTAAGAACTTCCCTTGGCTCTTAAGGCTGTTTGAAGAAAGATGTACCTGGAACCATCGCCTGATGGTTCTGGGAAAACAGCAGGTAAAAGTTAATAGGCTTGTTAGAATCCTTCATGCTTCAGTAACTAAATACGCAGCAAATCAGTTATGACAGTCTTGCGGTTAACTTTCACTACATTCCCAAATACATAGGTTCAATTTTGAAATATGATCAATACTCACACAATCTTAGAAATCAGGTTAATCGGTAAAAGAGTTGCAACATATTCTTTGAGACAGTTCTGAGGAACAAATTAAATATTTGTTACCTAATGTGAATGCATCTCCTGTTTGCAAATACTGATGACAGTTAACGGAAGTAGTGCATTGTTAGAAGAGTCTGCAGACTACATGCATAAATAAGAATCAATGTTGCAAACAAAAATCTGAGCAAAGACATCTGAAGCCAATTGTACATTTTATATATTCTTTAATTAGGACCTATCCCTTACTTTATCATCTATAATCCTGGCAAAACTCTGGGATTTGCACATTAACAGCACCTCTACGTCAATCACTGTCATCTTCTAAACCAGAAAGATACATATGTATTTCTATAATAGGATTAAGATTAGTTTTCATGAAACTTTACACAAGAGCAGCAACCCTGTGTTCTGCTTCTAGCCAGGTCTGTGCCCCCTGCCCCTTTTGTTCCACCCCAAGGTTTGGGGTATCCTGGTTACCAAGGCTCATGTGAAATAAATACTTACTTCACCAAGTCAGTTTTAAGGTGGGTCCATTCCCCTGCCTGCATCTGCATTCAGCCCCTCTAACACTCAGGCAGGCAGGTGTAGGCACAGGCAGGGACACCGACAGTGTTCACAAAATGATGATCCTCACCCCAAAACCTGGCTTCATCATCTGAATCCAGCAAGCATTACACACTGAATCCAACCCTGGAAATTGTTTCTGACACAACAGTCACTTTTTGCTGAAGTACTCATCTTCTCCCAGCCAGAGACCTATAAAAATTTAAGGAGGACAGACAAGCATTGCTCTTTCTTGTCTATTCCTGCTCTTCTCCCAGTATGGTGACCTCAGGCATTTACCAGCAACATTCAGGTACACAAGTCAGGTTTCCATACAAAAATCAGTTTGGAGTCTCGGTAGCTAGATTTCTACTGTTTTCTCATTCTCCTCTTTGCAACCAGAGCTAGGCATCACTACCAAAGGCATTTCATCTTTACTGATATAAGCTGGAAAATGTCATATTATCATACTGGTCTGACACTTGGATCTTGTGGAGAATGCAAAATAAAAATGCAGTCAAGGGTAGGGAAGCTGAACAAGACAGTAGTTGTTGACACAGATATACATATATATTTGCCACACAAATCTGAATGCAGGGGTGAAAGCAGAAGATGAAGTAAATAAAAAATGGACCAATTACTGCCCAGGAAAAAAGTGTACCTTGGGAATAGAGACTATGAAAAACAAGCTCACTAAACCTGCCAGCAACTATCTGACTATATTTTTTCTCCCACATTACAAAAGGTAAGACAATATCATAGGCTTCCTCCCTGCTGAAAGGCCACTGGCAGTTTGGAGTAATGAAAACCCTTTGAGAGTTGCAAGGTAGAATTACAGAGGCTTGGTGGATCTATCCATGATTGATATAAAATCGAACATACTGCTAATAATGTATTTTCAGGTCTTATCATGTGTGTAAATTCATAAAGGGAATTCAAGGGACAGTTTTAAAGAGACTCAGTATTTCTATTACAAATAGGCACATACATGATGAAGTGCCCTCTGGCTGAAAGGCAAAAGTTTTTCTTTTCTATTCTGAAAAGAATATCTCAAGTTATGCTTTATCCTGTCCAGTCACAGTAATTCTTGCAATTATTTCCCTTCCTCTTTTACTGGGGGGAAAAATCCATGGTCTTACTGGATTCTTTAAACAGTAATGACATTCTGGCTCTGAGGGTTTTTGCTCAAATTTTCCAGAAAAATAATGTTATTAGGAGATGACTAAATGCAAAATCATAAAATTTGAACCATGTTGTCCAAGTTCTATGGATTTTTGCAAGATACTAGATGTCTTAGATATTAATTTCACAGAAGTTAGAAACCTTACAGAAAAATAGGACCCAACACTGACTCTTGAGGGAAGAGCAACCACAGCTTTGCCCCTTTTCCCTTGAAGAAAAGGCAGTTTATTACTAATCAAAATTCAGGTTCTACTCATTGAAACCACAAGCGTGATGACACCCAAAAACTATTGAGAGAGACTAAAATGAATGGCACACTTGGGGAACATTTCAGGGAGTGAGGGCATCCAACAGTGGGGACTAAAATACATAGGGAATGAACCTAGAAGAAAATTCAGGTTTTAAGTCTACTATCCATGAAACAACTCCATGGTTACGGAGTATTCCCAAGGCATTGCACCTAAGAAAGAAAACCAACCAAACAACACTTGAAGAGCAGATACATCTGAAACATACACATAGATAATATGAGTAAGTCAATACCAATCAAACAAAAGGGATGAAAACCACTGCAATTATTATTGTGACTGGATAGTTTTAACTATCTTGGTAGCATGCAATATAGCAATGTAGATTTGTGCTGGGGTACCTAAACAAAAGACAGAGCATATCTCTCTTCATCAAAATGTCCAAGTAATATGATAAACATTGAAATAGAACAGTGGAGAAAACCTCCCACCATTTGTTCTTCATACAAACAGATACTATTTGTAAATGTAGACTGTAAGCACACATGTATCCCTTTAAAGACCTGGCTCTCAAAGTAGATTTCCTTTTTTTCCTGTTCCTCTAAGAAGAAAATATCATTGAAAGAAGTCAAATAAAATAAATAGAATAACTAATGCACCCCAAAATCCAGAGCAGATACAAATTATTGTTGACTCATATTGTAAATTAGCTGTCCACTACAAGCTTTTAGAGTAATGCAACAAGGAAAAAAATGTTTTTCAATCACTGCCATCCATCAACTTGGTAAACAAGTAAAACGTATACTCTGCCATCTGCTAGCTATTAGTCTGTGTAATCACAAAATATCATGTAATGTAATCATAAAAAACACTATTATTACCTACTCTTTCAATTTATAAGCAAATATTTCTATCTGTCAAATGATTTTATGCTAGCATGAGGCTTGAACCTTCTGCACTGCTTACCATCAATCTAGTCGTCAATCTAAGTCAAGTCTGGCTCTTGTTTGGTCCTCCTGCATTTGGGAAATGCTCTGCATGGCAGTGCTGTGTTTGATCCCAGAAGAAATCACATGAAGAGAAGGGTCAGTAAATGATCCATCTGCCAAGGACCTGAACAGTTTAACTGCAGTGGCTATGAGAGCCACTGCTCTTGGTCAGACTGGCTTAGATGCTGCCAAGAAAGAACAGAATTCTCAGTTCTAAAATTATTTTTTTTCTGCATCATATTCTATTTACCCTTGATACTTATCTTTACACAGATTTCCATGAGAAAGAGCCCTAGAAAGGTTACAATTTTCTCAAATTAACTCTTTTAAAGGTATAGTAAAAACAGTTTTGATCTAAAATGTTTAAGTCAGAGGAACAGTGCCTTTTTTCACATATTTCCAATCAAAACTACACATTAGAAAGCAAACACATTAATAAGAAACTGTGCAGGGAAACTAAAAAATCCTACTGAAAAATTTTTCAGTGATATGTACTACTAAAATATGTTTAAACAATGGAACTTGAGCTTATTTTTAGAAATTTCTCAATAAACTGAAAAATCTTCACATAAAGGGATGTTCACTATTTTTACTAGCTCACAGAACTTGCCAGAGTTATTACACCATCAGACCATTAGCAACAGGAGGTCCAGTTGTCTAGAACTAAGACACCTATTCCTTATTAACTAACTTTAATTTATGGCAGAAAACCAAATATTTTATGGCAGGGAAAACTCTACTTAAGCAGATTCTTTTTCCCACAAGCTAAATGTCAAAACCACAGGTAATAGTGAAGTGAGACAGAAGCCATTATTTCAGCTGTACATGACTCCCATTTGTTCCTGAAGGTGATTCTTTGCCAATTTGAGGGTTAGAATCTGCTCCTGCAATGATAGAACGAAGTTGAACAGCATACCAGGGGAATACCTGGGGTATTGGTGGCCTACCAGGTGTCACAGTAAATTAAAATGGTAACTTTTTTATGACAGATCCACTGTCCTATGATTGACTTTGAAACTTGGAATTAATACATCTCTCAGGCTACAGAAGTATCTTCTTTTTTTTCTTCAGATCAGCTGTTTCAGGACCAATTTCCTTGATTTCCTGTCAGAAACCTTGATTTTCTTTCATGTCTTGGTCAGTAAAATTCTGTCATATTCCACAAACATTATTAGTACGCCTTAAAGATATGGTCCAGGATCCTAAATCAATTAACAGTGTAATAACACAGCCACAGGGACAGGAGAGAGATTATGCTCTTTAAAACACAAGCATGAAGTCTGCACTACTGGAAGGAGCAACCCCCTTTGCTTCTTGGGATAAACGCCTGAATCCCTGCTGCAATCAGGATTTTCTTCAAGGCAACAGCCACTCAGTCTGGCATATGGTGCTGCCAATCTGGTTTTGGAGCCCTTTAATTCACAGAGGTCATCCAAACTACTGAAATAAGAAGTGGACTCAAACAGATCTCTCAAACACATCTGTCACCTAAATCGTTTAGATTTGTCATCCTTTTCCAGGTGTTTGTTAAATATTTCTGCAGTTTGTATGGCAGACTTGCTGCAATGGAGAGAAATTAAGAGTTCAAAACCCACATTTTAAAACTATACTTTCCATGCTGTAAGGTGACCATTAAAAAAATTATGGAATGAAATGTGTATGATGGCAAATGAGATTTCCCATTTAAAGCTAAATATTGATATATAAACTGAGAAATGGTCTTTTAATTTCATGCATTTTGATGCAATCTTTAATTACATGTTTACTACAGAGTCCATGACTGATACCACAGGAAAATAGTAGCAAGGTTGTAGCTGACAGCATCTCTCTCATTTTCTTACTTCCTAAACTTTGTGTGTCTATTGTATTTGATTTCGACATCTAAATTTATTATATATAGTATTTATGAAATTTAAACATTAATGCTGTCATTAAAAAGTATACATGAATAACAGAAAGGAGATAGTGATTTTAAAGTGGTTTTCAGTCTGGGAGAGGTTTCATTTCTTAGGAGGCATCCTATAAGTCTATTCAACTTGACCACTAATATCACTGTCTTTACATCAGTGACTGAAAATTTAAAGGAAGTCTCCAAAAGCAAAGGCATTTCCTTTTTTTCTTGATTAATTCCGTAATTATGCCATGTAGTACATGACACAAATAAGGGAATTTAGCAATTCACAAAAATTGAAGACCTCAGCAAATGACTGCACAATATTTTNGGGGGGGGAGGGCAACAGGGGAAATGACAAAACAAGAATGAGACAAAAAGCCACAAACCAAAAAACCCAACACTGCAACAACAAACCAAACCTTCTGGACTATGTAAATTCAAATTCCCTCTGCAAAAATTTTAAAACAGGCTCTTTCCCTAAATATTAAAGCCACATGCCTCTGTCACCCTTATAAGGAAGAGGGAATGTCCCAAGAGAAGGACATAGAATTGATATGTTCAGCCAGAGAAGTTGACTGACTTACATTAACCATACAGTGTACAATGAAGTCATAAAACAGTTTGCCGTCATCAATTCTATACTTCCTCAGGAAAAGGTATTTTTTAATTCTTTACAATGCCTCTTATTTAGTCTATCTATGTATTTGCTTTTAGAATTCATAACTTCTGGTCACTTTAGAATTTCTAACACCAACTCCACAGAATTGAACCCAAAAGGCTCAGTTTGCAGCCTTTGCTGGTGGCTGTAAAAAGAATGCAGAAAAATGCTTCCTTGGCCATTTTCCTGCTGCATTAACACAGAGGGAAATTTACCTCTGCCAAGGGTTGACACAATGAACTGTCAGACCTCAAACTAAAAGTGTTTACCAGGCTAACAAGGCAGTGATTCTTTGAACAGTGGCAGCAGAGAGGAGCACTGCTCTATCATCTCATGGTACAAACCAGACCTCAACAAAAATGACTGCTACATCTGCCAAACTAGCCCGAGTGAGTTTAGGCAAGTGTAAGCAAGACAACCCAGTCCTGCACCAACTCAGAATGGTATGGACAGAATGGTATTGATAGGCAACATGCGAGTCAACATAAAACTGCTTATGGGAAGTAAAAAAACAAACCCAGAGAAGTGAATTGCTATTGACTCAGAATTTGTATTTTGATCTTGTACTGGGGTGCTGGATACTCCAGTGATTGATTCGTTGTACTGCTAAACCATAGCATATTTTGAAGACAAGGAAACACAGGTACTTGGCTGAAGAGATGGAAAGTGGGATGTGACATGCAGAGCGCAGCCACCACGCAGGGCTGGAGCTGCAGAGAAGTGACAGCAGCAAACTGGAGGCAAGTCATCAATGCCATGGCTGAAGAGCATGTGTCAAGGAGATGGGGGAAGATGAAGTAAATGTAGCTACAACTCTGCTTTCTCCCTTGCACACTGTCAAGTGAATCTCCAGTAAATTTATTACTTTTTACACACAAAAAGAAAACATAACTTAATTGCCACTTGAGAATATGTATCTGCAATAAATATCAAAGTACATGTATTTTCTAAGAAAGAAACGGCAACATAACCAGAAAGTAAATTACAGCTATTAATTCCCCACCCAAATTTCTGACATTATCCATTATATGCAATTCTATTATGGCCAGGAGTTCATGACAAGCAGATATTGCTATAGCAGCCCACTATTTTTAAGTGGCAATGCTCTCACTTGAGACATCAGTTGAGGGGGGGGGGAGGGGGGAAGTGAATAATCCAAGTAGAGTTCAATTTCTTACATTGCATTCAACATTTTAACTCCCCATAACAAATGGCCAAACAAGATTTTGACTCTGTAACAAATGACTATGCAGCATTGTAACAACTGATAACAAATGACTGTGCAACACAACAATAAAGTATCTTCCCTAGCTTTAGATGACTAAATAAGGAAGATGAATACTGAAGATCCTTGGATTCAAGATCAGCACATCTATTAATATTTTCAGGAAATATCATTATAAAACCAAACTTATGCACAAATTGAGGATTTACTTTTAATTTCTAATGCATATCTTTTAAGATACAAATAATACTATATTATGAGGAAAAGGTATTTCTATTCAGCATTTCAGATTCAATTAAGTATTTACTAAAAGTTTAGGTAATAGTGTACTTCCTATGACTATCTAAAGGACAATTTTTTCATACAGCTAGATCTTAAAATCATCAGCTGGTTTTGTTAACAACCCATACTCCACCTTTCTCAGACTGGAGTCACACATGTTGGTGTGAGTCCACACAGCTGGTTGGAGTCCTTCATGTACTAGATTTACCTTTAACACTATGTATGAACACGTATATACTTACATACTTGACAAAGAAAAAAATCAATAGGAGACCAGCAGCAGGATTATTACAAACACATAGGGTCCTGCAGATATCAGAAGGGTGTATCCAGGGATTCTCAAAAGTCTAAATGCCTAATTCCTGCCTAATAGAAATGGGGTCTTAACCCTTGTCTCTTGACAAGAGATTATTACTGAAACTCAGAACAGGGGCTGTGCTCCCACTTTCCAAGGCAAGGTCCATGCTTGGCAATTCAGTTTAAGTGCTCTGAGTTCAAGTGGCTTTTAACAGGATCAGAGACCAACATAAAAATATAAGTGTACCAAGTACATAGCTGTTATTTGCTTTGTCCCTTGCAAAGATGATCCAGTGACCTACCAAGTTAACCTCAGGTGAACAGAAGTGCTGTAACATTTCACTACATCACAATCCACTTCAACTTCTAGGTTTATATTACAAAGAAGATTTAATTTCTACTTCTAGTCTGAACAGGCATTAAGGGATCTTAAAAAAAAAAGTCTTAGAAAAATACACCACAAGTTTTTCTCTAAAAATATATACAATAAGTAACAGTACTGTTAGAACATTTCTTACAATATTTTTATAACAGTTTCTCAGTCAGGTGGTCAAAACTTCCAGAGCACAGTACACGGATGGATTTTTCTGACACGCATAATTCACCAGTTGCAAGTTCCCCTAAGTCAGGGAACAGACGTGTACTGAACACACTGGTTTTGCTTTAAAAATATGCTCCCAAAGTACGTATCCAAAAATATATTTTGGAAAAGACATACCAGACAGAGTACATAAACACCTCCTCTCTCAATGCTTTCATGCAGTTGACACAGACAGCACCTTAGACTTCCGAAGATGTTTGCTATGAGGTATCAAGTAAACTAACTTCTTGTTCCTGAAAATACCATTTGCAGCAGTGACAGCTTTAGTTCTTTACACTTCATTAGCACTGCAGTTGAGTCCCTTTCTTCAAAAGACAGTAGTGTTCATACAGAAAGAAAAATAATTTTTGGAGACATGAAAAGTGATAAAACCTTATGAATAAGTTTATCTTCAACCACCTATGTAATTTTAGAAGCCCCTGATCAGCTAGAGGGTTACATGAGAAAAACCCTACACCTTCTCACTTTTATTTTCCCTTCAAGAACACAAATAACAGCAATTTCATGTTTTAACTAGATTATCAACTACTTTCAGACCCCATATTCCACAGATTCTATATTCTCTTGGGAATATAACAATTCTCAAGCTACACAGCTTGATGCACACATTACAACACTTTTTTCTCTGAGGCCAGCTGAAAATAATAGCCTTTTATAGAGACAGGTGCAAAAACCAGATAGATGCAAACCCGTCTGCATTAGCCCAGAATGAAGACTCCCATTACACACTGGAGAAACAAGTGTGATGTGTGTAAACTGTGTTATAAGGTAACAGAATGAAACATCTCATGAGTTACAAAACACTCTCTGGCAGCTTTAGTATATCAAAACAGATGCCAACAAGTAAAATCCTAACACTGATTTAAAAGCAATTCAGTATTCTTAGAGGGCATCAGTTAAAAGCTCTAGATCAAAACCAAACAGGCTTGGTGTGCTCAATTAATCTGCATCTTATCCAGAAGTAAAAAATGAGACACCCAAGCCAGCATCAGAATCCAAAATCTGCAAAATACACTGTAAACCCCTTCCTGCAGCTTCATAATGAAAATGGTTAAGGGCTGGAACGCCCTGCCAAGAGAGGCTGTGAAATCTTCATCCTTGGGGATTTTCTAAGCTTGACTTAACAACATCCTCAACCACCTGACTCCACTTTGAAGGAAGCCCTGCTTTGCTCTAGTCCAGCAAGGGACTAGACTAGATGATCTGAAGAATGCCCCTATAGCTGCAATTATTCCCCAATTTACCTGCCACACACTGGAGAACCACTTAATGAAACAGGAGCGGATGGAAATACAAAATATACATTCATGACCTGAATTACGAGTTTCCAAAAAAAAAATTTAAAAAAAAATAAATAATATACTAACCTGAAAAGGAGATTACGGGTCAAAAGTCAGATGGAATATCTTCCAGTGAACTAATAGAGATGCACCATTTTGACAGTGTTAACAAGAAAGGACTGCAGGTCCCAGGAGCTTAAGGCTCTGAAAAGACTTTGGCACAGTCCCTCTCCTTGGCCTCACTGACAAACGTCCCCATTCTTCCCTTAAATTAGGCATTGCAGTAGAGATGATTAAGCTTCCTAGTAGGAGTCTGACCTGATGAAATCCTGTTCACTGTGTGTGCAATGCTTCCCAGGGCTCCAGCATTTGAAGGCATTCTAGATTAATCAGTCAAACCATGAGGAAAATGAATGAAAAGGATCGCACCAAAACACAGTGATTCCAGACTTGGGTTTTAACTTCAGATAATGTTAAAATGAACACATGCACATGCAAACAAAACTGTAAAGGCACACTCATTTCCCTGCCTCAGTTTCCTCACTAGCAAGAACAAACTGCTTGAGCCAAAGTCTCTCGCATATCCAAGCTTCTCTTAACATTGCTTTTTGTTGTCCTAAGGGAATTTCTCAGCTCCCTTGAGACCATGTTGAACATATTTCTTTTTTCTCCAGGTATTGGGAAATACTGCTCCCATTAGAATTCTTGGCCCACTTTGCATGAAGACCTGTAGATTAGATTCACAAATATCTTCTAAACCTCTTAAAAGATGATTAACTGCTTCTGAGTTTAAATGTGAAAAATCAGTTTAGCCATCAGCTATTCCTTTGTAAACTACGCTCCTTTTAATAAAAATTTAAAAAAAGGCAAACATTAACATCATTATTAGGCCTATACCAGGTAAAAGTTTTGTACCTCACCACGTGGGTTTTATTTCCTGTGGTGCTTTCAGCCCACCGTTTGTACATTTTCCACAGCTTGGTATCAAACAGAATCAATATGCAGAAGACATCAGATTACCTGACACTTCACAGCATCCTTTCAGCCACACGCTGATGAGAATTACATGTACACCAGAATTTAATGAAGTTAATGAAATTGTGTAACAATTTAAATCAAAGTCACTACTTCTTCTGTCCACCCCCTTTGCCATGTCCACAGAACTCCTCCTTTGCACTGACATTTTAATGACTGCGAGGTGCACTGTTTCACAAAGCAGTAACAATACTGGAGGAAATAAGAGCAGCTTAAGTTTAATATTTGCTCTGTGCAGCTTTCTGAACCAGCCTTGATTTGCTTTATATAAGCACCAGCAAGGATACAAGAAAACAGTGCACCCCTGCCTTACTTCTGCTTAAACAACAAGAGAACACCAACCTCACAAATGTGAGTTACAGCTAAAAGCCAAATACACCTTCTTTTTTTTTCAAAAGTAGAAGTACTCAGTGCATCTATATCAGCATGTCCTCCCTGAAACACAACATCATTGAATATACTGTGCCTCCTTGATTTTAAGTTTTTCTGTAAGTATTTATTGACTTCTAAACAACAATTTTTGGCTGAATTTCAAGGCAGCTGTTCTTATCAAGTTGAATTGGAAGTTTTTTAACCCCTTGGTTTACACCTGTAATTGGAGGTCGGTAAAAAAAAAAAAAAAACCACAACAAATTTATTTTATCCATTACAAAGTCATCAGAATGAATGCCTATAGTCTAAGACACAAAAGTAGAGTTTTTCCTGAAATCTCTAATTCTACTGCAGCTTATTTTTAAAATCTTTTCAAACAGATTTTTAAAAAGGAAACTTTAAAAGGTTAACGTCAATCCCATTATTTCAAATAGTCTTTACACAACTTAAGAATATAAGACATTCAGTATTGCCCAGGAATCCAATTAGACTCCAAATCAGAGTATCCAAATTAAAAAAGCACCATAAAACCTACCATGCTGCTGCTAACAGCATGCTAGATGATCATGTTTGTTATGCATTTTAGGAAAAGTTAATTCTCATCTAGTTTATATTGTACTATAGTCTGATTCCACCTCCCCTGCCCACAACTTAGCTTGCACAGATATTCTCCTTTACAACAGTACAACTGTGAAGTCCCAATTAGACTGAATAAATCTGCATGTGATATTTTAGCCCATTCAAAATATTGGAATAATTCTTTGAAGTACTGTGCAGCACCATATGGTATTTTATCCAGTTTCATCATTTGTACAGAATAGCTTGCAGTGATTTGTTACACAATATTCTGAAATACTCTGCAGCTGTAGTCTGCAAGACTAAAAGCTTTCTTCTTTTTTCATTACTTATAAGGATCTCAGGGATACTTTAAAAACCTTAGTAGAAGATCCACTTGTAAGGGTAAAAGGTTCCTGACAAACCAGCTTCTACCCAAGAAGGAAACAGATGGAAAACAAACTGTTAAAAACGAAGGTGTACAAAATTGATTTTACTCTTTCTCTTTAGATACCTATAGCTCTTAAAAGAATAGAAATCTTGGAATTAAGGAGATGGGTATCACCTCAAGATATTAGCATGCTTGGGAGTATGTGCAAACTTAATTTCATTAAAAGCAATGTCTGTTAGCTTCCCACCACCACCACTTTCTTCATTAAGAAGAGCAGTCAATGACTTGCATTTGCTTTAGCATTCAAGGCACATTGGATGCATGTGTTCAACTGCCTTTATTTTTTTAAAAAAGATGAGCCTAACAGAAGCTCAATGTGATACATCAACAACAACGGATTCGTTAACAATCTTCATTAAAAAAGTACTTTTTCTGTACTCACACAACAAAGGGAATTGTTTCTATCCCAGCCCATTGTTCACTCGCCGTTTCTAATGCTGCCTTTGCAAACAGAAGTCTGAAATTCTTTTCAGGAGTTCTCTGGAGTGGAAAGTCCTATATTGCTATTACCAGGCATCCCTGCATGCTGCGGCATGCCATCTCCAAAATGCTATGCACCTTTTTCCTTAACTACAAACTGAAAGTGCTTCGCACCATTGAAGAAAAACCTGACATGCCCCAAACCCACCCTTTTAGACTTCAGTTATTCTTTTCATCTGTCTGCACTGCCAGGCTTTACAGGCAGTGTGATGTGCAGGCCATGAGGATGTTGTGGTTGGTGTAGCAGACAGATGTGGGCAGGTCAGCAGCTGCAGCAGAAGCAGCACCACTGCCCGACCTCTGTGCCTCTCCCCTGTGCTCCATGACAATTATTCACGGTAGCAACGCAAGCAAACACACCAAAGCAAAGCTACCACAGTTGCCAGCCCACCATATTAATTCACAGTGCTAGAAACATCCCAAAATATCACTGAATGAAAATCATTCCTTAATGGCAATGTGGTCAGTTAGACCCTATACTACATGCTGTAATTATTAAATCATTCTGTAACTATAGATACAAATCATTTTGGATACTTTTAACAGTATTTTAAACAAAACACAGTGATGAAAATGAAAAAAAAAGTGAATACTGGTGAATATACATGATTAGAATATAGTTTACAGAGAAGTCATCTAAGCACTGCCTATGCAAGTTGCAGATAACACAGCCTTACAAACAAACTAGCAAGGATGGTGAGAAAATGCTATTTACAGACAACATAGAGTCCTAGAATATTAGCTGTAAATGCATACAGTACGAAAAAAATTTTAGGAACCTTCCAAAGGAATCTGAGATAAAGCAAGAAGGACAGAATATTGTTTCAGATATTTTTACGATTTTGTTCAAACTGTCCAATATTCCATAAATTAATGCAAAACACACATTACCTCTTTATTCCCTCTTTATTTATATATGCATTATCATGTGCTTATTCTAAGAGCAACCTAACTGTGCACATAGCAAGGTATGTAAGTGTGGTTACATTTTCCAGTGGTATGAGTCCTTTGTGGTTACTGACCAAGCAATGGATTTTATTACTATAGTGATAAAGCTCATGTATGAATCTTACAGAAGATGAATGACCTCTTTTTTTCCTCAAAGGGGAGTTCTACTGTTACAAGAGCGATGGCTGGCAAAATAATTATGCCATCAAAAGACTTAACTGATTCAGGTGGAACTGAAGATCTGCCAGTAATGCTGCTCACAAACGTTACTGAAAATGCTTCTGTTCCTGGCAAAAATGGCACTAGAAGACCATGACAGTTTTTCAGATAGCTAATATTCCAGAGAAAGATGGGTGAAGTTAGAAAAAGAAATAGTGAGAAAGATGATTCACCTGTTCCAAAGTAAAATTTGAAGTTTATGTAAAAGGATACATTCGTATACTGGTATTAAAAATTGTTATTCCTAGAAAAACCTGCATCTGGGGAGGTAGCCAGCAAGCATTATAAACAGCAGCAATACTTGCTTTAAAAGAGTTGCACATTTAAGCCTTGAAACATAACAGTTAAAACCTGCAAAAAATACCATGCATTAGTTCTTCTATGATAGAACTTATTATAATGGCAAATTCTGCCATGCACAGTGGCTTTGTGTACTTAGAATAGTATTTCCAAGGAACACTCGTGTATAGATTAAAGTTACAACTACTGCATCTGAACACTCCCAAATTAAAGAAGTGCTTACAATAGAGTTACAAACAAATAAGAAACCCACTTGGCAGTTACTTACAATGAAACATAAAATATACCCCCCAATTTACAAGTATAAAAAGACTCAGTTATAAGTGAAAATATCACGTACAACTAAGCAGAATGCTAAAAAGCTACTTTACATGTATTATTAACAGCAATATTCAGCTATTGAGCATTAAAGAATAACAACACTAAACCCTCCCTTGGAGGTGATTATTTCCATTGTTGATAGGTCAGTAACTGAGATTTCAGAACTTAACCTCTGACTAAAAGATATCAAGTCTTTTTAGGTCATGGGGTCCTACATGAGGTCTCAGAAGAAAGCATAAAAGTCCTAAAATAACAAGCACACACAGAGGTTTCTCTTAATTTGCCCTGTTGGATTCCCATAATAAGTGCTTAATAGCTCCAACCCCAGAGCAACTGTGCAGTCATCAACAAGACCATTTACCACATGATTTAGCAAACGTATTTCCAAGATTTTCAGTTACATGTGCTACACAGAATTGGAACAGAAATTAATGTAGGGCAATTTATGAGTAATATTATTCTTGCATTCACAGTTCTTTGTGTATGCCTCTGGGAAATTGAGATTCTTTCTTGGATCTGATACGCAAGTCACATAGTACCACCCTCTTCTTCACCATTTACTGTGCTATGGGTAACCAGTCCAGGATTGTGCCCTTTCTTTCTTCCAGACCAGGATTTGGGTTTGAAGACATTGAAAAAAGTAATAAAAAACGTAGCCTTATTCACATAGACCCATGGTGAAATTCACACTGTTTGCAATACCCAAACGAAATAGGCAGCCACCTTTCCTGAAATGTGTTTTCGTTACCTCAGATTACTGTGTCTGTCTGGGAACTGGAGCACCATGCAGACTTCTGAGTAACAGCTCAGCTAATTGTCAGTTTTGCCTTCCTCTGTAACACCACCAGCTAAGCATTCCAAACAGCAGGAAGCACAAACGTAAGGCAGTGTGCTAGCTGAAATCAGAGACACCCAGAAGATTGCAGAGACTATTTAAATCGATGGATCAACACTGTTTCCCAGCTCTCCCGCTCACTCTACCTTTTCCACAAACTTGCATGAGGGGAAGGACCATCACACAAACTGAGAGGTGAGGGCAGGAATCCATTTTAATAGCCTCTCTCCCCGACCACCTTCTCCATACTTAACAATCCCTATAAATTAAGTCTATCCACACAGCTCTTGTGTGATCATACTATTCCTTAAAGAAAGTACAGTCCTCCAACAGGGGACACACAACTCCAGCTTAAGTCTTAGCAGTACTGATTAGCTCATAGATCTTGCAACATAAACTTCAGCTGAGCCTTGAGGTTGCTTACGTTTTTTAATGCCTCTCCCTCAGCTCTAAGGCAATGGGATCTACTCTAACCTTACATATTTTTCTTTACTGAAATGACAGTAGTGATCAGTGCATGCTCACCACCCTGCATTTATTTAGTTTATTCCTCTGGCCTATCATCAGTAATTTAAATATAGCAAATTAAATGTGTCCACACAGAATGATGGTCTACTACTTTAAATAAGTGTTTTCTGAAGAGCAAAATCTTCTCTTTAACAGACTGGCAATTGATTGTTAAAATTATTTCAGTCTAACCTTATTCTAAAGGACTGATGACTAAGTACAAAAAAACCTTACATTCTTTTCCATGATCTCATAAAAACAAACAAACAAACAAAAGAAAACTCAGTGGAGTTGGATGTCACCATAAAAGACCTAATTTTATACAACCTTCTGTGTAGGTAATGAACTTCTGATAGTTACCTTTATAAGCAGAGTTCTCCAAGCAGTGCCAAATCCACCTGGCATAGTTTCTGCTGGAGAGGAAAGTAGCTGTTTATTTCACATGAAGAGTCATCAGAAGTCTTTGAAAACCCAAAGGACACAATGGAAGGAAGTTAGACTGATGTTTTCTCGCTACGCCCCCAGAAAAATCACACAAACCTTCAACCCTAATTTGTATTTTAGACATACTCTTATCATCACCTTAACATGTGTACTTCTAGAAACAGAAGAAACTAATTTGTCTTAGTTAATTTTTAGTCTTTTGGTATGTCATTTCCACAACTTTTCAAAGACCTCTCATTACAGCACTGAAATATAATAATGAAATGAAATAAGGACAAAAGAAAAACTACCAACAGAAACCAGACATGATGTCTATCTTCTTCTCTTAAAAAATAAAAAAAAAAAAGTAAGCAAGTAGGAGAAGCAGCAGATAGGAAGCTACAGCTTAACATCAATTAATTTGTTTCCAGAGAAATAATAGAAATAAATCGTGCAAGATGGATAAATGGCCGAGCTGCCATCTGCTTCTGTACTCAGAAGCACTTTGGAAACACAGCTACTACAGTGAAGTGTTTTGCAAATACTTCAGCAAAGAGGGCAGTATGTACACTGAGGGGAGTGAAGCAACAAAGCAAAACTTTGATATCCACTCATCTGTAGCAGTTTCATACACGTGTCACCTTTCTAATCACAAAGCAGAGAATCTCTTCAGATGATGAAAGCCCCACGTTTGTTCTGGATCTGTACCTTCCTGTTTGATGCTCCTACACCTGCTGATATGCAGAGCTACTCACACAGAATATTTATTTTGTCCAGAAGCATTCCTAGTACCTCAGTAGAGTAACATACCCCTGCACAGAGAAACATCTACAATTTTGGTTTCAACTTCCTTAAAATACAACTAATCTGATTACAAACTGACAAATACAACATTAATTATAGACTAGAGAGGTGTAAACACTAACTTTTTAGTTTTTTGGAAATGTATTTTTCAGCTACTATTGTGACAGACTATTAGCTAATTTACCACACGTTATCTATCAATATAGCTATATGTAAAACTATAAATATAAAAATCTCTAACTAAACTAACTATCCAAAGATGTAATTGCAAAAATTTATCATTCCAGTTCCACAAATTCCACTCAACTGGCCACTGTCTTCATGACTGATAGATAAGAAAACTACCAATATTATATTCACCCATCAGTTTCTCACAAATGGCAATTGCCCAAGGAGTAACTTCTGTAACTTTAAGCCTGTCACAGTTATGCACATTGGCTCGTGTTTCTTGCCAGTTTCTGCTTCCTGCCCCCAAGGTATGACACCAGGAAATCCTAACACCTTGGAAGTTATGAAGCACTGCTGAATTGGCAGCATTACAGTGCAACAAACATGCACAAGTGCACACACACAAAAAAATAATTAAATTTAAAGTAAATTTCAAGGTCCTCTTAAAAAAAACACTAAAAATTCATCCAGAGGCATAGTATGCTAAAAAGGAAAGAAAAATAAAAAAAGAAAAAAGTGAAAAGCAGAAAAGAGCTAGGAAAAAATGCTAGCACATACAAGTACAGTCAGCAGGAATACGGCAGAACATACTTGATTTCCTTTGCCTGTTCTAAGGACTCATATGCATCAGAGCCTCTACATTTCTCACATAGAGCTCCTTTTTCTCATACCACTTCTCAGGTTCTGGTAAAACAACTCTCCTGTTTTGTGTTTGTTTTCACAAAAGATACATGAATACTGCACTTTTAGCCAAACATGCAGCTGACTTTTATAATTCACATCAACTTAATGATCCACTTTTTATCTCAAGTTTAGACAACTATAAGAATTACCATTTCTGAATAGTGCTTATTCACTCTCTGTGAGGGAGTAGCACTGGACTCTCCCACAGATATTTCTAACTATAAAGAAGAATCCTGTTAAAACATCTAGTTCAGGAACAATGACAGAAAAAAAAGTCGCATTTTATTTTTTGATCAAAAAACTCTAATACAAGAATTAACTTTCAAATCAAGTTATTCTTCCCTGAAAAGAATTAAAATTTAAAAAAGTGTCTCAGACAGTTTAGTCATTGATGATTAAGGAACACATTTACAATGTGTACAGCTCCTGAAAGCAAAATAGGCAGAGACAATAAATCTATCCAAACGATCTGGTGACATAATACTAACTTGCTGCTCAAAGAACTCACTGCATGATTTGTTATCATAGAACTTTTCAGTTTAATTTCAGTTAACACTACATGAATAGATCTGTCTTAGACTGTGCCCACCAAGCTTCTAGAATTATTCTAAAATTATACTTTTAGCCAAAGTTTTCAAGATAAAGATTCTTGGAATTAAGCAAGTACAGTAACTAAAAGATTAAGGAATTCTGGGTTCAATAATTGGTATGAGAAAGCATTAGTCATTAAAGAAATAAGTATTTCTCAGGGTATGTCAACTTTGAAAAAGCTAAATTCTGGCAGGTCAGCTTTAGGTCAGTGTACACCTCCTTCTCCACATTGTAACACAGGAGAAACAAAGCTCCCAGGCTCTTCTGTGAGAGACAGCTAGGGCCATCAAAGAGACATCCGCAGATTTCTTAACAGAGACACCAATCTAAATCAAACACTCCTGGATGCAAATGGAGCATTAAGTCAGATGACTTATGGAGAAGTTCTAAATTTATCATGGAAAGATAGCAGCAGCTTAATTAAGACTGTTATCAACTTCACCTATGAATATTTGCTATCAGCTCTCCAGTTCTCACCTCAGACATCTGACTTGATTTAGCAACTAATACACATTAAAGACAGAGTTCAGTACTTACAGGAAGGTTATTATGTACAAATACACATTTATCAGATTCCAGTTTTCATATCTTTTACCATTTCTTCAAGTAGATTCACACACACAAAAAAGTATTTTAATTAAAGCACACTGCTTTTGGTAGTTTAACTGGCGACTGTAGTGACCTAAAAAGGAACATTTAGTTCACTAAGGCATTCACTGATAGCTACACAAGTTTGTTTTATTCATGTTACTCCGAAGATTTTCAATAAGGAGAACCAAGCACTGAATTTGTGAATACCTCACCTTTGATGAGATTACAAGAGGTCATGAAAATTACTACTGGATCTTTCTGTACTGAGAATTACGTAAGCTGTTCCTTTGTTCTGCAGATAACTGAGCTCTGTGTGTGAGCAATATTCTAGCTTGAACATTGGCAGGGCACACATAATTGCTAACCTGCTTTCTTTAGTCAAGGTACATTTTATCCTTGAAGTCGGCCTTTTCTCCACCTTTTCTGCTTCATCTTCCTTGCCAAGAAATCCAGATGTTTTCAAAACCAGATTACAATTTAATAAAAAATTGCACAATTTTAAAAAATACTCACATAGCCTGACCGCAAAAAAAAAAAAAAAAGGCAGCTTGAAAAGGACTGAGATTTTTCCTCTTCTACAGCATTTTTGCATCCACTTTGTGCAATACATGAACTTAGCCTCAGAAGAGTCAGTAGGCTGCACAAAGACAACAAAAAAAGGTAAGTCCTGAAACACGGTTACAAAACTACCATTACTTGAAAACCTGACGTGATGTCCCAAGGTGACACTAAAAGTAAAGAGTCAATGGCGGATGTGGCCTGTTCTATCATAGCCCTGCTGTCAGCAGATTCTCTCCAGGAGCAAAGAAACAAAGGTGATGTATTGTTGCAAACCACGTTCCTTACAAAAAGCAAGCCTCAATCCTTCAAGGTGATCTATGAAGACAGAGATGCTTTAGACAAGTATACAGGTTCTTCTTGCACTGAAAAATTAACATGCATGAGATAAACACTGTAGTCACACATTTCTTGTAATGTTATTTGCTGATAATCTTTTAACAGTTTTAAAGCTTCCAAAAGAATATGGGTGTTCATCATTAGCTCTATCAACTGTTTATCACTGGTTTTCAGTGTAGCAGTTAAAAATAGACAAAACAAGCATGACAGAAGCCATGGGAGGAAAGAAAAAGAAGAGCTTTTAGAACAAAACCAAACCAAAGTAAATTTCAAGAAGCAGCTAAAGCTACCCAGTGAAGATTGAATACTTGCTCATCACATCATTTACAGATCCCTAAAGAAAAAAATTGCCACTGTCAAACAACACTAAGCAGTCGATGGTAACATCTATATTTAGGCTAACTCTTTTAATTATAAAAGACGGTGGCCTTTTTTTTCCCCCTGAAATCATCTAACAAATTCATTTTCTGGAGAAGGTTTTTATTACTCAATAGGGAGAAAGTAGTAACATGCTTTTGCCAAGTGAAATTATCACCATATTGGTCAAAGTCAGAAACTTCCCAAAACATTCCTCTTCTGTCATCTGCCACACCAGAAAAATTAGTGAACTAATGACAATAATAGCTTAATGTGGTCTTGCCAACACAAGGCAGGTCCCATACTGATTTCAAGGGAAATAACAGTGGTGTACAGGAAACCTTGAGAGACAATAAATTTCTGAAAGGCAATAATAAGTCCTTGCTATTCTTAGTAACCTCTACACATCTGGCTCATGATGCCTATAAATCACCTTTAAGTAGAAAGCCTCACAAACCAGCCTAAACCTCAGACCCAGAAGACCCTATACCATGGAATAACAGCCTCCCCCTGTTAGTGCCTTACATATTCAGCCCTGCATTGAAAATATTCTTTGAGGCTTCACTGTGATGCCTCACTGTAATTACAGCTGTACAAAACAGAACCCATTTATATCCTGTGCTCCCCAGACCACCCGTGTCAGAAACAAAGACCTGGGGCTTCAAATATGCACAAGCACACAGCAAGACAAGCGCTGCAGGTTGCAGCCTGCCCAGAGGAGTTAGAGTGGCCAGAGATTCCTATGCCTGAGGAATCCTGTCGCCTTGAGCACAAGTACTACCACGCACCTGCATTTATATGCAGACAACATTTAAAAAAACCCCACAAACAAAAATGAAAACCCCTACAGAAATTCTTAGGTACATCAAACTTCTACCACAGTTCCCCACCCAGTCTGGGAAAACTACACCAGAGGTTTTACACTGCATTGCTTTTTGCAGCCAAAATGAGGATGGATTCAAACCACTTTGCTATATTCTGACCTCACTCTATTTTGAGGGTTAAACTGGAGATGCCATAAACCGGTACCTGGAAGTTACAGATTTACACAGATTTTTACATCTCTGCCAGAAGTCACGCTATTTTTTTTTTCTGCCTTATTTCAAGTTTTACATAAGTCAGAACATATGCAAAGGCTTACAATATATTACTGGAGTATTTAAGAACTTTTATAAAGGCACAAATAAAAGTCATCCTGATGAGCCTGAATGACCTGGAAAAAAAAATCTCTTCAATGCTTAAAAATCTCTCCAAGATCTTTGGGTTTTCCATGCAAACAAGGGAAAACAAAGGAATTAAAACATGTATTGTACGAGCATTTCAGTAAAGGCCAAAAGCAGGTGTTTCTTCATTTTTGTACTCTGACATCTTTTGTTACATTCTCAGCAAATACAGCAGATCTCAGCAAGATATTTAACCAGTCTAAAAGACACCCTGATTGAAGTTTTGAGAACAAAGGCAGGCTGAAAACATGCTCCACTTTGTATTAAAAACATACACTTCTTCAGTCTTATGCAATTCATACCAAATTTTTAAAAAAGCAAACAAAATTTTTAAGATAGACATACATAATGAAAATTTTGTGCAAGATTGCTTTTTTGAAATTAAAAATAGCTGATTTAATTTTCATCTGTTTAATGAATCCCATCAGTTATTCATACATTCTTTATCATTCAGTTTGGCTACCAATCAAAGTTATGCTTGAGAACAACAAGGACAAAAAGCAAGCAGGATCAGGAGTACAGTTAGATTTCCTTACACTAACAACTATCATAAATTATTTACTGAACTTCAAAGCTTTGAAACTGGTGATGAATATGGTGGGAAAAATAAGATGTGTTTGTTTACTATCAATTATTTATTACTTATGTTTTACAGTATAACATGAAGAAAATAATAAAAATGTACTGTGCTCATTTCACTAAAATTTACTGTTCTCTCTATCCACTCAGAGATTATGAATGGATTATTGGGTAACTTTGTAATAATAAGAGATGCAAAAAACCTGACATGTTAAGGAAAAAAAAAAGGATTAAATCCATACTTTGCAGTAAGAATCTTACATCTGTATATGCAAAACATTACTCAAGACTAGGGAAAATGAAGTCCTGAATCAAAATAAACTACTTATATAAGCCAACTCCAGTAATAAAACATTTAGAACCTAGAATACAAATGATAGCTGAAATGAATTCAGTTTCAAACCAGACAGATCAAAGAATTAACATGTCAGTCCCTCTAAGCAAAGCAGGAACCAAACCAGCCAAGCAGTTAAAGGTCCAGATTTTTTTCTGATTGGACGTAAATCTGGGATGTCTGACTGTATGGCAGATAGCTGCTGTTTTTAATGCGCCTTAGGTCAGACGTGGTAAACGTCACACTTCTAACCAGTGCTGCTTGTAATAGATTGGATGAAACACGTTTGCAAAAGAATCAATAAATGTAAAGACTGGAAAGAATTAGAGAGGCTTGTAGGCTTGCACCTATTGTCTGGGGGAATTAGATGTCAGTTTGAGCACTATAACTCCAACAAAGGTTTCCTGGTTTTAATTTACTAGAACACATAATGGGCTATGTAGAAGCTGGGAAACACTCGTCTGTCCGAATATATTACTTAACAAACAGTTTAATGAATGTTACAAACATTATTATAGTCCTGGCATACTGCTCTTCTGCTCATTCACTCCTACTTTGCAATCTTATCATCAAAGAGCATTTCTTTGTGAAGCTGTTCCACTTTAAGTTTCAGAAGTAAGAAACGATGCCACACACTTAAAACATGGATCTAAATAAATTGCAATAAACACGAATGCTAAAAGCCATATAAATAACTAGTGATACACAGCCTTCTAGTCTATCTCACACAGCATATATATTTGCATAACTTCAGCACTTTTACAGGTTGGCTATACTATATCCTAAACATATATCTTAGGAAAATCTTCCATTTGTAAACTATTGTATAAAACAAACATATAAAATAAGACAAGTAAATAACTGTAGGCTATAGTGGAAAGAAAAAAAAAAACAACCCAAAACACCACCACCAGGATTTTCTCTAAAAATCAAAAAGACTGGCTGATGTCAGAAAATATCGCTCAAGTCTGGTTCATACATTAAAAGGAATAATAATTTCCTGAGGTTGTTCAATTCTTCAACTAGTTCTTGTGAAACACAAGAGCCATACCTTTTCCTAATTAAATATTTCACAATTACGCAATTTTTATACATCATCTTGATCTGACTTCAGTTCCAGTGTACAACCTAAATTGAAGAGACACAACTTTTGTATTCCAATAAAATAATTAAGACATAAGGTATAATTTAACACCATGCTGAACTTCAAGGTTCACTTTTGATATTCACAATACATCTCCTCACATTATTTGACATATAAAGTAGAAAATAAGGCAACAAAGATGAACAAACTATCCATAACCTTCTCCAAATAAACCATATGGTCTAGTGTTTCAACAGACAAAATGAAATTTTAAACACACAATAGGATTGTTTAATGCCATATTCCACTGGGCAAAATTGGATACAGAAGGTTGGATTTCTCCATCCCAGGTTCCCTCTTCAAACCACAAACTGTTCATGTGCAGCTGATAAGTACAGTATCTCTGAAACTCCCTTTATAACCCAGTGCATACATTGAAACAATCACTGGAGTGCATTTTTTCCCAGGGAAATGCGTAAAGAACCCAATTTCTGAAGACAGAAGTGTATTCTGTCACAGGATTTTGAATAACAAGTTATTGAGTTCTTGCTCTATCATGATGGTAAAGTCTCGCTTGGGACTTTTTGGTTCATTTGACAAGAAGTTATTATGACTGTAAAGGCAAAGGTATACATATATCTACATTACAAAGCATGTCCCTGTTACCAAGGAAGACTTTGTCGATATTCCTAACCCCAGACAAAAGAAAGTATAACCTGTATTCATTTCTATGTATTAAATGCTTGCATGTTCACATATGAGAAGGTTGGTGTATCTCTGTCACTGTACGCTGGTAGTTTTGGTTTCCATCCTGTCAGCAACCTGTGTGGCTGATACACTCACATGTGCTTCAACTAGCACAAAGTACTGCTACCCTGCATCTGCAGCAACACGTATTTGACATCCTGCTTTCTTCTCATTTAAATCTACTTTAACAACTTGAGACCCTTGTCACTCGGACAGCCAAGGTCATGGTTTTTGAAGAAAGTTCACTGCAGGCAAATCCCAAAGGGCTATATGAGTCTCTCTTTGTCCGGTCACATCAAAAGAAAGTTTTAGAAAGGGTTAATCGTCGCTTTAAAATAAAAAGGAAGTGCATTCCACAACAGAAGCTCCTGCTTATGCTCCTTTGGGCTGTTCATTGTAGAAATCTAGTTGACAAAAATCAGAATGAAAAGCTTAAAAACAGATATTCCTAGGAAAAGCTGCCTCAGAAAAAGGGAATACACGATTAACCTTTTGGTATATCTTTAGCCTAGTAAATTGTAGCATATCACAGTGCAGTAACATATCATGCAGTTCTTTCTTTGAAAAGAAATCTTACTAAAATTTGTATTTCAGCTTCTTCATTTCTAGAATAACACAAATTTAAGTAATTTAGATGTTAAAAAATAAAATCAATAGTTCATTCTCTTGGTAAACCCCTACCTTCTCAGTAAGGTGAGAGTTACTACCACCCTTCTTTAACTGATGAGTGCCCAGTTTTTAAAACTGGGGTACAGGGGCTGCACCTCAGTATTTTGAAAGCAGGCAAAACCCATCTTCAGTCAATAAATTTTTTTCACTGTGAGAAACTTCAGAGAAATGTTGTCCTGGCAAAAAGTGTGACTGATCTTGCCTCAACCAAACACTAGATTCCCAGATATACACTCCTATAAAATCCACTATCATCATGGTTAAATAACTGCACAAATAGTTAAAGTACTTTTTCTGCTGCCAGTGAGAGAGGGAAGAAACATACCTATTCAAAATACTTGCCAACTAGAGGTGGGGAAGTAGGAAGTTCTCCACTCCAATGGATGAAGGGCAAAAGGTATGTAACACCAGTAAAGGATAAGCACAAGTATTATTGGTTATAGACATCCACAGCAACAGGCAAACTGTTTTATACATGGTAATGTCACGTTTCTTAAACACCATTCTTATTTTTCCAGTACCTTTCACTTCCCTTCCAATATGATATCAAACAATGCACTTAATGATAGCTTACCTCTAAAATTAAAGAAATAGTTGCCTGATTGTTGCCAATGTCTCACAGACTTTCTTTCACCTTGCAATAGACCCCTATGGAAAATGGAAAGCCAATTACTGAAGCAGAATCAACCAGAAGTGTGCTCTTTCTCACTAACACAAAATTACAATCAAATGACATAATTTTTTAAAGTATGTAAGATGTGTTTCCTCTGTGAAGAGAAGTAGGCAGTCCAGCAAGAGCTGCAGTATGAAAGCAGCTTCTTTGGTTTATGTTCGGGTTCAGGAAAAGAGGAAAAAGGGTCACTGGACAGCAACAGAAAGATGAATCAGTCTGTCCATCTAAAACCAGTAAGTGTTTACCACACGGATGGGCAAACACCTGCACAGGATGGTCAGAGAGGTAATGGGGTCTCCATCTTGCAGGGATTCAAGACTCAGCTGGACATAGCACTGAGCAACCCCATCTAACCAGGCCTGCGTGGAGCTGATCAAGGAGACGAATGAGGAAACCTCTGGAGGTCCCTCCAAACCTAAATAATTATTCATATACAATCAGAGAATAATTTATAACTGTAATTATTTTTCTAGTCGTACAACCTCTGCATTTAGGCTCACTGTACTCCTGCCATAGCAAGTAGCCAGAAGAATATGGCAGCCTTCATGATCCATGGAAAATTAATAAGTGACTGGCACACAGCAGAAATAAGAAATTTTGGAATTTTCTGATACCAATGCCCAGAGAGGTAACAGGGTCCAGGACACCTGAGATATGC
This sequence comes from Orthonyx spaldingii, assembly GCA_013397795.1. Taxonomy (NCBI): domain Eukaryota; kingdom Metazoa; phylum Chordata; class Aves; order Passeriformes; family Orthonychidae; genus Orthonyx; species Orthonyx spaldingii. Next base: position 943,534 of record VZTJ01002478.1, on the reverse strand, counting down.
TACATTTTTGTTGATATAACAATTATTTCTCATTTAATTTTTACATATTAGAAAATAAACAATTTAAGTTTTGCTCTGTCACATTCTACAGGAAATTTCCAAGCTGGTATAAAAGCAGATTGATTGCTTCGTCTAATTATAAATTGTAGGGTGTCATAAAATACCACCCCAGAGAATGTGTCCATATTTTAGGTGCCCCTGTGTAAAATTTTTTTTTTTTTTTTTCCTCCTGTATGAATCTATGTAGCATATAGTTCTGCTGCAAATCTTTATTCATACGTAGATTTTTCCATTGATAGATTTCCACTGTTAATCTAGACTACAAAGGCAGAGCAAAAGAAATATGCATCTAGAAGACAATACCTTAAATTGAGCACTAAAATGACAAACTTTTCTTTCCACAAAATTAAACCTGTCAGTCCACACCTGTTCACGAAGAAGGAAACAACTCAGTATTCCAGCAACCTTTCAAAACAAAAGTCTAGGCTTACTATATTCATCTGCAGTACAGGGATCATTAACATAAACCATCTCTTGATTCATGAGCATCACAGCAGGCAAGACATTACTTTCTCCCATTCTGCTTTTGCAGTTGATTTTTCCACGTTTATGCTGTTTGGATAGACAAGCAGTATGGCACATTCACCTGCAGACCCCTTCAGAAGCACACCTGACACTGCTTTAGATTAAATACTTGCTCCAAGTGCGTGTGTGGGATATTTTGTACACAGAGATCCATAAGAACATACTGCTGTTAAGATATTAATATAGTTTAGCCTATTTGAGAGATTTTTGAATGCTGGTGCCCAAGCCATTTATCATACTACACATGGTACTGGTACAGCTAATCAATAGTATTTGTAACTTAGCAAGACTGCAAAAACAAACCTACAGTCCAGAACAACAAACACATAGCTTGCATATGCACACTCAGTTGTGAAGGATGAAAAAAATTTTTTTTGCTAATGATGCATTAACAAAGCTATTCTGTTTGTTAAATGCCATGCAGCCCACATAGCATTAATTAGCGCAATCCTCATCTGAATTGACATCATTTACATAAGACAAGTACCATACTAAAGTTTTAGTGCACTTTCTTGAGCAAAATGGCACATTCCGTTTTTGTCAATTACACATATTAAAAAGAAGGAAGCAAATTAAGACACATTAACAGGGAAAAAAAAAAGTAATCTTATCATTACCTTTAGAAAGTTCAGGTGGTTTCTGTGCTGTAGAAACCACGTATGCAAATGTCAGATTTTCTTTATTTTTCTCCTAACTATATAGTTAAACCAGCCAAGAGATCCTATGTTGGTAGCTGTCTTAAGGAATCCATTTCAACTCATGACACAAAATACAACACACTAGGACATTTAGCAAAAATTCAATTATATTAAAAACCATTTTAGCTAACGAAGATATTAACTTTTCCCGCTTCTGTTCCCACTTTACAGCTTTATCAGCATTTTAAGGAATCAAACAGATTGTCCTTATTTTACTGTTTTTTCAAAATCTATAAACAGTTACTAAATGAGCAAAAACATTTGCTTGCAACCCAGAACGATCCTCACATCCCAATAACCCTTCAGAAAAAGTGGTTCTGTCAGAAGCCTGAAATTTACTTTTTTTAGTGGTTATCATTTTCTGACTTGCAACTTATCCCTGTTTCTTCTTTCTCTACCAGAAAACACCCAAACCTTGGGTCTTATTTATGAGTCCTATTGTATAATTTACTGCCACAAAGATAAAACCACGTAGATCTACTCACATCTCTAGCTTAGAGCTACAGTTCCTTATCACACAGCTCTATACAGCTTAAAGACTCAATGTATACAAGAGCAGTAGCCCAAATCATTTACTATTATATCAACTACTACATTTTTCTACCTAAGAATTCCAAAACCCACTCCTCCACTTGGATACTGGTTATTCTACTTTACAGCTAAGCAATAGAAACAAGGATATTTCTTAGTCCTCCTGATCTATGTTTTCAGTAACTGATTTCTGGGAGGCCATGTGAGAGCATGTGAAGCTTGGGGTTTGGGATTTTTTTGCTTGCTTGAGTGTTTTGATTTTGCTGGGTTTTTAGTTGGGGGAGAGGTAGGTGTGGGGTTTTTACAGTTTGATTTTTTGAGTGTCTTGTTTTTTAATTAAATCTTTTCCTTTACAGATAAAATTAATTGTTTAAGCATGGCTATAGTTTCTCCATCCCATATCAGCACATTTTTATTTCTTACACTATTATTTGAAACTTGTAATCTCATTTTTTTCCTATAAATGCTTATACTTCATCTCTGGGGCATGTCAATGAATATTTCTTTTCCTCTAATATACCTATTCTCACAATGCATCAAAAGGAGAAATCTAAAAGTAGTTATCTAACATACACATACTTATTGGAAGGTGGTTTAAGCTTAGTGTGTTGTTTTAGAAGGTTAATACTGACTGGGATAAAATGCAAGTCATTTGTATTTCCACTTACTAAAATATAGCATCAATAAGAAGTAATTGAAAGACAAATTTCTGATTGCAAGGACTGTTAAATATAAAGCTATGTAAACTACATTCAAAATAGCAAACTACTAAATCCTAATCAATTGATGCAATTGTGCTATGTACCTTACACTATTTTTCAGCAGAGGGCATTCTGCCAATCAGACATTATATGCTAACACGAGCCCCATTTTAGCCTTAAATTTGTATACAAAGGAGCAAAATAAAGAGCATGTAACTAAAACTTTTTCTTGATTATCATTGCAAATGTATTCTCCTGAAGGAATTCTCGACAGTAGGTATAACACTGAACACACACTCAGAGCAGATTTATCTTCCGCAAACATCAGAGCACTTTACCAGGACTGGGACCATTCCTATTTCATAAATGGAGAAACCAGGTTGAAAGGTTATTTTCATAAACTCAGTGGCAGATGTGAAAAGAATCAAAGTCCGTAATTACAATCCCTTTACTGTATTCTACAGAGAAAATGTAATACCTTTAAACACTAATTAACTGTTTGATTTGTAATATTAATATTGATTTCAGGTGAAACATGCTTAACTTTACCCAAATGACCAGTAAACACTGAACAAGCTGATATTTAATATTCCTTTCCATGCACCTCAAAACCAAGAATGTGCTAGATGCAAGAAATACCACATCTTGAAACTGTGTGCTCTGCTTTTCAAAATATAGAAGGCTTAAACAGAATTGGTTTTATATAAATCTAACATCACCCATATCTGCCTGAAAGGCCTAACATCTGTTACTAGTTCAGTGAAAGTATAGAATAAACAAGCTGCCCAATACATCTTAGGGTAAATTTATATCATCATGAAAACGATTTAAAATTGGAAATAATGTTTATTTACATTGTCAATATTCAATTCCTGATTTTTTTTCTTATTTGTAACTTTTTCTTTTAAAGCATCTTAGAAAGCTTTTAAACAGCTGGTTCATTCTCTTGGCTCTCTTTGATATCTATACATCTGGAATTTCATACCCAGAGTTTTTCTATAGTATCCCCATTTAATTGACACATTTTATTTTAAAATTATCTACTTACCAAAGAAACACAACTACTTCACATTAACTACATACATAGTAGCAACACGTTAGGCTAGAGACTAATTATTCTAATTATCTTAGGGGTTACAGCTCAGATTGTTAACTCCTGATGAAATCTCCTGTTTTCTTGCAGCAGTACATACTGAAAACATTGCTGTTTCTAAAAATTAAGCCATACAGAATATTTTTGTGCATTTGCCATAGGCAAATAATATTTTCTTCTGGACAATTTGATCTTGCACTGTAAACTGTACACAGTGCATGTTTCACTCACAGATCAATTCAGTAAACTGAGACAAGAAATTTTCTAAACAGGAAGGATTTTGCTTTAAGATCTTCCACATCATCATTTTTTTTCACTTACTTCATCAGAGAAGACAACTGGACACTTACAGCAGGTGACATATTTCATTGCTCTCCTCTTTTTGAAGGGTATAGAGCTGTCAGACCACGGGGAAGAGCAATAATGGATTTGTAACCAAGAAGTACTTTGTCTTTGGAAGACCACTCAGAAAACATTAACTAAACAGCAACGGCTAAGAGGTCTTTGTTGTCTCAGTAAAAATGGAAGTATTTTTGCTATCTGAGACTTCACTCAAACTCTGACCTTATGTTCCGAAAGTCAGAACCACCTGCGTGATGCAGTAGCTTTGGTCAGGTCACGATATGGCCTCTACAGTGGATCACTGCAAGGATGTAAAACACTTTTGAGTCAAATACTCCAGTGCTTGTGGACTGTGCTGTTTATTCTGCTGTACTATTAATTTAAACCTTAATACCTTCAATTAACAGCTGGAAATGACTACACACATATATACATACGAACACTAATATGAACATGGTACGTGGCTCAAGCGACCACTTCGCTCAAGTAACCATTTAAACAATGTCACTGAATTAAACAAATCATTGCAGCATGCACTCTGGTTTAATTTTTAAACCTTTTAGTATTCATTTCCATGAAAGAAATGAAAGTAGGTTTTTACAAAATACATCAAGGATAACAAAAAACGTGCACACAGCAGCTTGCTTTATTCCACACAATTGGCTAATCTTCGGTACAAAAGCACGGCTGAGATTTTAGTCAATTCAGATACACAGCTTTCCAATTAGAAGAAAAACTAAAATAAAAAGAGCAGTGAACAGAAGCGTTTAAGAACTGGAAACTGATAAAAAGTTCTTATAGCCAGATATTTCACAGTCTAAGCTGCAAACCTGCCTTAGTAACCTGTGACCACATGTAATCGTTAGCACTGTGAAATTCTGTATATAGAATACAGGGCAGATGTGTCTTAATCTACAGTAGTGCTAAATGCACCAAAATTAAGCACTGACAGAAAATCCTGAGATGGTGTAAGAGGGCTTTTTTATAGCACAAAAATACTATGAATAAGGGTAGTATTTGTATAAAGGAAGGAATTATATAGATAAGGAAAATAAGGCAGTTTGTTCTAAAATAACTTTGAAGGAATATGATAAAAGCACCTCCTTGACCCCCAGAAAAATACATCAGCACACATAGAAACAACTTCACCCCTAGTACCACTAAAAAAAAAATCCCAAGAACAAACCAACACACCTAAACACTAAACAACCTACCACAAAGAATTTTAGTCTCTTCAAAAAGCTCTTTAAAAAACTTGCCTAGCAAAGGTAAACGGTAAAAAGATAAAGCTAAGCACTGTGCTCATATCACTCAGCATTCTCTATTCCAAACCAAGGACCACACATTATTTTTTCACTCACTTGATACTTTATCTGGTTACTTCTTGCATCCTCCCACCTGCTCCTGCACAAACCTTGTTTAATAGCTGAGCTCTGTTGTCAAGGCATGGGCGAGATTCTAAAGGACCAAAAGCTAAAACATGGGGTATCGAGTACATTCCTCCTGCTAGCTGTTAAAATCTTTTCACCTACAAGGGGTTGATATCTACCACATATTTTCACTACAACTGAAAAAAATATTTTAACTTAAAGTAAAATAAGACACTGACTTGTGCAGCAGAGAGAAAAATCCAGCTATGTTTGCTATGTGAGTCATGCATTAGATACAGTTTTTAAACTGAGATCATTACTACCCCTAAACTGAGACCATGCAAAACAAGACGCAGAAGATAACCCAGTTGTTTCAACATAACACTGAACATAGCTACCTAATTTTGAATTTTAAAAGTCTACTTCTTGAAGGCAGTTTTCCATGCTCTTGCAATATTATATCGCTGTTTCATCAATATTTAAAATTTGCAGTCTATTGTCAATGTGATGATTTTTTTTTCAGTGTCAGCCTCATACATTCTACCTTGAAATATCTATTTCTTATATTTCATCCTGGAAAAAACAGATTGAACTCAAGTTACTACTTGGGACCCATGACTTTCAGCTGTACCCATTCCTAGGTACTTGCTACACAATGTCAACACCAGCCAAGAAAAACAGTAACAACCCAACCTCCTTGAGCTTGGCTACTTCTAGGATTTCTCTATTAGAAAGTCCCATATGTTTTCTTCATCTTAAAATACTTACTCTCAGGAAAATACAAGCTCAATTTTCTTCCACCGTCAAATTGTTGAGTCTGCTCTTGATAGAGACTGGCACTTCTTCAGTTCCCAAGTATCTCTAGGACCTTCCTGTCTTACCCAAAACACGACACAAATCTCCTCCCTAAGCAGGCTTAAGAAAATGTCAAAACTGACAGTATGACTCAAAGATTAAAAAAAGGATGGGGGGGAAGAAGTTTTCATGCCTTATTAATACATATTTTTAAAAACCCTCTTGTAATTACTGAGTTTTGTGCAGCACAAAGGAAGAATTAAATATTGTTACACAGTCTGCTAAGCAATTTTTATATCACCAAAACTGCAACATGCTACAATAAATTTTATTTAAAGACAATTTTTTTTTTGACAGATAAGAAGTCAATACAGAACATTTTGAATGTTACTAATTTAAATCCAATACATCACAAAACCTACCTTTTATCAAGAATTCCTACTATGGAAATAAAATTTGTTTTACAGATTGAAACACAACCACTTAAAATGTTTAATGTCATATACTTCATTTGTGCACATTTCAGCCCTTTAAAATAGATCATTTTTGTACTGCAGTCCTAATTGGCTGTTGTCAGTTCTATATATAAGCTTTCTGGTTAATGCATTTATGTCCTTTCAAGTAGTTAAATCAGGGATCCTATCTTAAAGTACTCAGATTTAAAAATGTTTCCCAATTTCCAATATTAATGTTAACATCCAAAAAAAACCCTCCAGAGAATAGAATACTTTAAACTCTTTTCTTATTTATATTGCATTATTTAAAAAACCAAAAAAAAAAATCATCTCTTAAACTTTACATGCCAGATAATCAGGGAACAATAAACAAAAGAAATTAGTTTCTGAGCTTTAAGATATTTCTGTCAAATCCCAAATATTTAGAAAGCAAGTCTGATTTCTGTTAAATATGATTCTTTCAGCTAAACTCAAATCACAAAATACTTGGTCAAACACATTCATTTTTTTTCAGTCACAACTGTCTTTCCCTTGAGGCTATGACTGAAGACTTTTCCACTTCATGAAAGGCTAAATGTATCTAGAGATCTGTGTCAGGTGAGCAACAAAAACCTCCCCTTCTCCTCAAACTCCTATGACCCATTTATTACTAGCATTTCCCTCCTTTTCACCTTTAGTCAAAATGGTTTATCATTTTCTCTCTGATCAATATGTTTAAAATGACCAAACTTCTGTCCAAGTCCTTTCCCTCAGGCTAATCTTCACATGTTCAACCTTTCCTCAAACACTCTATTGTAGTTATTTTCAACTAACTGAACTCAGAAATTTTTACTTTTAACTAAAATATACATTAGTGAAATAAAATGAAAAAGCGCATCTCTTTAAAGTTCATTTTGAAACCAGGACTGTGATGTGTTTCAGCGGCAGCAAAATATGGTTGCACAAGTAAATTTCCAAGAGTATTAAAACTTTATTTGTTTTTTGGTCAGTTATTCTATAAGTTTTCTGAAATGGCACTGACTGTGTTCTCAGTACTCACCTTCTGTTAACACACTATCAGGTACTTGTAACTGGCATTTTTTTCAGGGAAAGTTTGCAAACCAAGATGTGTCAGATAAGCTTCAACCAGCATATTCAGGGAAAGAAAAGGTAGCAGAAATGATAGGAAGAGTAAAGTGTCACTCTTATATAAAACACTGCAGGTCATATACTAATTCTCATGACAGATGGTGACAGTATGATTGGCAGGTGGCAGTGGAAAAGGGACCTCAGTGTTTACAGAAGATAATGGAAAACTTCACAGACCATTTGTGCTGAAGATGCTGGCCAAAGCTGGTGTAAAGCCATCACCATGATGTACTGGAAAACTTTCACCACAGTCCACGCCAATAGCTCTAGACAACTCTTCAGAAGCTACCGGCAAAGGGGAATTTTTTGGACACACTGGGCCCCTATGTCAAAAGCACTGTGATACAACCAGCACTGATCTGCGGGCCAATTGGTGCATTTTGAAAGGCAAAGCATCGTTCCTAGCTTGGACACAAGAGGTGCATCACCATCAAAGCTTGACTTACATGATAAATTCAACACACGCTGCTTGCTCCTTGCTTGCTAACTATAATGAAAATATTAAGATGTCAAACATTTATTTTGTCATTCAGCCATTTTTGGTATTGACAGAACATTTTAGAGAGGAGGCAGTTCCTTCTTGAAAGGCTTTCCCTTTCAGTAACTTTAAAATCTAGCAAAGAGCACAGAAATTTCTTTAGTATTTATCTTTGAGATAATACTTTTGAGATATCTTTGGTGTGGTTAAACAAGAAAAAAACCAAATCTACAGAATACCATCAAGGACTCCAATATCCTCTATCCTTTCCACTCTACACCATGTTGAATCATAAATCAGTGAGCAGCATGATGTCCTGTCATAAAAATTCCCCTAAAGATTATTTCTATTTCACAATATACATGGCATTTTTATTCTAATCCACAACTTATTTTTCTGTTATTTCCTTGTCACTATTATGCAGCCTTTTAAGTATCGCTTTTAAGATTTACAACCTTCACACTTCTGTATTTAGAACCATTCATCTCTTTTCATAATCTATCTTAAGATTTGAAGTTTTTTCTTCTTAGACTAATCATTTACTGTAATAGAGAAACAAGACCCAATCTGGCACCAATTTCATGCAATTATCTTCTCCATATTAGACCTGATTAGTTGTTAAATCTAATAATTTCTATGTTCTCTCATTTTTGAAAATTTTTAGTATAACTTCACTGCTGACATATTTCATATTTTACAATAAAATATAGATAAATATTTGTAGAATAAATAGAGTGTTCTTAAGATATTCCTAATGAATTTCTGCTTAATTCATATGTGCCAGACACAAACAAAATCATGGAATTCTAAAGAAAACATAGCAAAAGTTTCTGAATTTCGTGGAAAGACATAACTTACAAGGTGAAAAAGATAACTCAGGGTCAGAAGACAGCAACAGAAAATTGTGATTTTGCATGCACATGATTGAAATATCTAGAAAACTAAAAACTCCAAGTCAGATAACCTTCATGAACAGGACAATTTAGAAATGGTAATAAAAGCAATCACTATAATTTTTTAAGTCACTGAAAGACAATACACAATAGCATGGTATACTAAGACCAACAATCTCATGTCAACAAGTTTATTAATATAGTACTCCAATCCCAAGAAATATATAAATATGTGAATTACTTACATAAAGTACAGGAACCAACTATTTGCTCATTAGGCAAATCATGCAGAGGTACATTGTGTAATTACCAAGAATATGATACATCTAAATTCTGAAGTCAACTGATCACTCAAATAATGTGTTTTCATGTAAAAGACCCCAAAAAGCAGAGGAGAGGAATATTGGAAAAATAATGCTGTTCTAATACATTCATACTAACTTACATTATTCAAAGAAACTTGTTATAAAAAAGGTATTCTAAAATTTGTCTCTTTTACCTGATCATTTTTATTTTCATAACGGTCTGTACTTCGTTTACTCACTGCTCAAGTGCTAATCAGGGAGGAGAACCTCAATATCACCCCTTGTCAAAACAATCACTAATAATATCTTCTGTTTGCAAATTCAGCAGTGTGAATATTCTGAACACACAGTCTAAGCAGGGCTCACTATTTTCGTAGCTGTTCCTTTCACTCCTAAGTGAGGTGGGTCTTGTGACCCACTTTCAACAATATCAAGAAGGACTCTATTAAAAAACAATGCCAAGGTGTAAAAGCTGACAATTAGAATCACCAGAAAAGGCCAAACCAACCAACCAAATACACATACAAAAAAATCCATAGTTTGATATGCATGAAAAAGATAACAAGAAATTTATTTGTTTGGATTTTGATATCAGTAGTTCTGAACTACACTTAGAAAATGAGACTCAAAATGTTTTCATTTAGTGGCAATGCTTTCAGAGTGAGAACTTGGTATAACTGAAGGACATTGATGCAGTCCAGGTAAGTCTCTGTTATAGGTAGTATTTTTAATTCTAACGATGTACTGTCATGCCATGTACACACAATGAAATTTTCACCCTGGTATTAGATCTATACTCATACTCTTTAAGCAAGAACACATTTTTACAAATACTGTTCTTTCTTTAGTTCTTTTACACAAAGATCAAAGATCTCCACAACATGCCTTTGTGAATTAGAAATTCAAAACACTTTTGCAATATTCTTCAGTTTTCATTGCAAGAAGGTGCAACACTTAGTTAAATTCAGTAAAATCCAGGATCACGCACTACTGACCTGCTGAGTCCACTTGGCTGTATGCTGCAAGTGGGTTTGACTGAGCAGGCATTATGTAAATGGATGGACTTAAATAAAAGGCAGCCCTCATGTATTAATCCAAGGCCTGGGGTGCTTTCAGAGTATGCTGGAGACAATCCCAGACACCTGGCTTTTCAAAGACCACCGAGGGAATATGCAAGGGGAGAAGGCGAGCGAAGGTCAGTAAAAGCAGCCTGAAATAAAATTTAACTAAAGTCAAGCCTATTTTAAAGCGTCTGGGTCAGCAGCCTTGAAAGTTTCTTTATAGTTATCAGATGCTGAAATATGCTTTTCTATCTGAAGGATACAAAACGCTTTCCAAAGCAATTCACATTACATGCTTCAGGATTCAGCAAGAAGTACTACCTGGAAACAAGATGTTTTTAACTATAGGTTCAGAATGCATTTTGTCTTGGCAGCTTCAGTGTTTACAGTCTCTCTGGAAAAGTGTCAAAAGCAACTGTGCCATTCAAATTGGGGAGATGCAAATCTGAAGAGAACAAACTTGGCTATCAGATGGAAAAGCTACTGCTCTATAATCATGAACAACCAGGGGTTTAAGCTAGGCTGGGCAAATGAAAAAACATCAATATAATCATCTATCCAATACTCTGTTTCATTCAACTGTCTCTTCTGTCTTCCCACACTACAGCCTAAAGTAGGTTCTCCAGAAACTGCCCATAAAAATAGAGTTTAAAAGAAAACCAGTTCAATCTTTTTTTCTTCTCTTTTGACTATTTGTTTTCTTTGTAATGGGGTTTTTTTAGGTGCTTTTCTTGAAACTCAAGTAAGTAGGAGCAGACAGAACATTTGTCGTTTCTTCTTTCCATGATTTTCTTTGCCTCAAATTTATTATGTCTTCTCCTTATCTATATGCTTCTCCATGTTACTTCCCTTCCACAGAACTGATTTTCAGTTATTCACCCCTTTTTGATAAATTCCTAACTCGTCCTTTCTCCCAATCCTTTTGCTGTTATTCTCTCACTCAGCTTCCTACACATTCTCCGTGTGATGCAGACATTTGCTTGTCTGTTTCGTTCTGCCCTCTGGCAGCCCTGGGGAAGTGGCTGGTGGCCACACATGTCAGCTCATGACCAACAAGCCATCCAGCACCTTGGCAGCTCTGCATCCATCACAGCATCTGCTGCCTCCCAAACTGCTGACCCAAAGCCAACAACTCCAAAACCAAAGACTAATTAAGTGAGAAGCTACTGTGAGGAGAGGATGTTGACGTCAACAAAAGGAAGCTTCAGGAAGCCTATCAGATCTATCTGGTGCACTTCCATCCATCAACTCCTAGCTTGCTATGGGAAAAGGGTGCCACCTGGTGCCCACTCCATCTTCCTCTAGCCAGTTACTCGACCTGCTCTTCCATTGTTCTCCAGAAGCTCATCTACTCTTCTACTATGAGTCCTCAAAACTTGACATATTCCTGTAATCTGTTCATCTTATGCAAATTTTAACAGATCGTGAAACATTTTCCAACTTATTATACACTGAAAGGAACAACAAAAATGCACGTAATGTCCCAAACCCAACCCATACACCTGAACAAGTCACCAAGTAGGAAATGTCTACTTTCCTTACCCAACAGGGACCCCATACAAATCAACCTAATACTCCTTGCTCAATAATTAATTACACAGTAGACCAGATCTAGATCTACATCACTAGATCTTTGCTCTAGAAAACCTGCTTAAAAAATTAAGCATTTTTGCCATTACTTTGCTCTTGATCTCTACTACACTACACCCAGCTAAACAGTCATTTTATTTTCCAGGGTGCTGCTCACAGCTACCCCCAACACAAATGAAAGCAAAGGCAGTTATATTCTGATGCTTTGAGGTAGATATTTAAAAATTTCTTGTCTGTACAGGATGCTCAAACTACATAAAATACAAGGATCATTCTGAGTCTAAAGTAGAGTTTGTCACTGTTTAGTAAATAAATAAGGTCAAAATTTTGTGTGTGTGTGTGTGTGTGTGTGTGTGTGTGTGTATCTGCAGTGAATAAAAACCCTAAAGGCAGTACCCTAAATGACCGGAAGACCCTCTGAGACTGTCTCTGAGCTGGGGAAGAGATACTTCCCCTCATATTTGCCCTTTTCTTATTTAAAGCACCCAGGTGAAATTCAGCTTTATGAGATGTGAATGCTTTCTATTATTCTAGATTTTCACATCTCTCTGTTTTCCTCGTCAGCTCAGTGGCTGTGGCCTAGAAAGCAATTGGCAACTTTCATCTTCTGAAACTGTTTAGTACTAAATACAATATTCATATGTCTGGGTGAAACGCAGTTAAAGGAACAAAAATAAAACCTTCCCTATTACTTATTGCAAAATGGAATTCATACTTCATTTGTCACACTGAATTGAATCACTTTTTATTTTAGGACTCCTTTCAATTTAAAGACAAAACATTTCCAAGTATTTATCTGCACTTGGACTAGTTCTTGATGTAGAGCAGCTGGATATTTTGTGCCATTTCTATATCCATCTTCTAACTGTAGCATCTTGAGTGATAATGGGAATATATTTGACTTGTTTTTATTATTACATTTGGGTTGCAAATGAACTTCAACCCATTGATGCCTAAAGAGTGCTGTTTTAAAACAAGGTTTAAAGGAGACTAGAAGCAAAAAGTAAATGCATATATATACCACCTTATTATCAGGAAGATTATTTCCCTTTTGTTTTGATAATTCAAATATTTTTAGGTTAGTTTCATTTAGGAAGGAAAAAAAAAAAAAAAGGAAAACCAGCCAAGAAAAGTTGCATTTTCCACACTTTTAGCCTACAGATTAACTTATTGTTATTAGAGCTTACAATACCCTTTCACTGAAGCCCCAGTATAATGCTATTTAACAAGTGGGCATGTGAAAATAAAACATTTTCAAGTTGCTACACCACTGTGTTCTATTTTTCAAGCTTTTAATTCTGTATTATGTACATATTCACACTCACACATTTAGTATTCACCTCTATAATTACATATGATACCTGCATACTCAAGTATTTATACACAATCATGCATGTAATAATAGTACAACAAATACATACTTGTTCTTATAAGATACTTTAAAAATGTCAGATAATATCAGTACGATTGCTCTAAAAAAAACTGAAACAGAATTAACAACTGTACCCTAATCATTATTATAAAATAGAAACCCTAGAAGGGAAAGTGACAAGTTAACTCACATGATATGCCTCCTAAATTTAACAGAAATATCTACGGTTTTTGAGTTTTATAGGGCAGGTAATTGGAAAAGCAGAGAAGGAACTGAAAATCCTATTCCTTAAAGATGAGGCAATTTCTTCCTAGGCTAAAGTACATATTCCTTTTTAAATGTAAATGTTTGAGTATCTCTTTTCTAGTTGTGAAGTCATTTATCCCTCCCAATCAGACCACAGGGTTTCAAAAAGACAAACATCCATCAAGTAAAAGGCTGTTGACTGTTCAATTCCTTAAAATGTGCCATTCTCTATGCTCTGATTAGTCATAATTTCCTGACCTATAAGCTGATGAAATGACGACCAGAGAACAAGATGAGCCGTTTTATGGCGGAAATATATAAGAACCTTAACATTAATAATATAGGTGAGATTTAATTTAGAACAACGTTACTAGCAAGCAAGATTGTAAACTGCTACTAGCAAAAAATAAGCTGGTTAGACTGGAAGTGAGAACAGAAGCTCTGCTCCCCATCACTCCACTGCAGCTAATAACATGCTGGACTCTGCATTTATCTCTTGCCTTAATGCTGTTCACATAAGGAAATCCACAGGAAGAGCTGACAGAAGTTTCCTTGGCAGGGCAACTTCTTTAGAAATGGCAGCCAGCCACATCCAAAAGATAGAAGACACAAGATAGTGTTCAAAAATACTTATGAATCATTATAATACCCTTTAATAGGCAGTAATATTTGTGTGTAAATTATAAGATTCACAATACATATGTTTCTTAAAACTGAAGTACTACTATTTTCACACAAACAGGTCCCAGTTATATCTTACAAAAGCTAGACTTTTAAAATAAATTTTAAAATAAAAATTTTAAAAAGCTAAAAATCAAACCATCAAATACTAAGCTCACCAAGAAAACAGAGATCATTGATATTTTCCAAATCATATAGAAGTCCCAAGTCCAATATAAAACATTTTTTTATATCTTCTTAATGTAATATATAACAAGCATCAGTGAAAACACTGCTTCAGTCACTTAAAGATTTACACAGTCCATAAAATGGTTGACTAATAGGACTTTATTATAACTACTGATTGAATACTTCTAAGACAGTTTCTTTTTTTTTAACTTGGAATAAGATCAAAATGCTTGCAGATTTCAGATTGCTATTAGACAAAATAATTATATGCTAAACTAATTACAACTAAAGCAAAACCTGACTTGCAACTAATTAAATTTTATTGCATGAAAATAAAGCATAGTCCTTATTTAACACAGGGCACAGCTATAAACATTTACAAACTCACCAGTCTGTGTATTTCTTTCCTAGATCACACTGACAAAGTTGGAATGTGGCATGATTTGGACATCAAATAGCTCACTTAATAAAGCCATTCATATACAAGACAATAAAAATCAGATCAACATTCCTAAAATTGTTGCTTATATTGCTAAGAAGCAATTCTAAATGAGAAATTCTCCATTAACATCCTATTTCATTTTCATGTAGTTCTTCATTGCAGTTTTACAACACGGATCAGGTTTAAATTTCAGGAGTAGATAAGTAACTTACGAGCTTAAGTTCAATTATCAAGGCTTAGAGCTAGATCTTTTTAAAAAGCCTATTCAGACCTATAAAAATGCTGACAGGCAGCTTCCACTGAATATGAAGCTAGATATTTCAGTTTAAAATTCCATTATTTGACCAGCTACTATATGGCAACAGTATTTTTAACTTTAGCATGCTTGTACAAGCCTAAGTAAATAATCAAAGCTTTACCAGAAGAGAGCAAAGCAAGAGGATGTAGACATCAAGCAGGAAGGTTGAAAGTAATCTCAAAGAGCAGAGAAAACAGAGGTTGAAGGAACCAGCTGAAACCACCAGACACCAAAGTTAAGCAGAAACAGGCTATAGTTTTCTTCTGGTGTTACTGACCCTTTCCAGAATGATGAAAACTGTTGTTCTCTCGTTACTATGACCAAGCAATTTCTGCTTGAGTCCATACCTCTGCTAATTTCTTCCTGCCCTTCTCCCCTTAGGAACCAAGGGCACGACCACCATACCATTGGCTCAGGTGCTCATTGGTCTTCTCACAAAATCCTGTAATTTTCAATAGGTGCTGCATAATTCAGAGATCTTCTTAACATAAAGATTTCATTAAAGAATAATAAAAACAAAACAACAAATATCCTTCAAAAAGATAAAGATGATCTTAAAGGCTCAAAACCTAAAGGCAAACTAAGCTGTCATGTGTTCCATGTGTAAAATGGCTGAAACTGTCCACCCCTTCAAATCACACTTATCTAAAATCAGCTTCCCACCATAAATATATTTTATTTATATAAATGTTCTAGGCCATGACAAGTAAAAAAGCATCTTGCCTTCCCCCCCATCATGTAAAACTTCTCATCAGACTGCTCAAACAGAAAACAGAAGAGAATAGTGAAGGGAATGGGATGGCATTTAAGCAATTTTATGAACAATTAATTAACCCTGGTTTGCAAAGATATCTCTAGTCTTTCATTCTCTGTCTGCATAGTTCATGCTGTAGGGCACTGTTTCTCCTCTCTACTAAGCCACCTGGACTTGCACATTTTGGAAACCCAATGCCTTTGGAATCTTTTTCTTACTCCCAGTTTATTTGAAAGTGACTAACAGGTTCAAAATTATCACAATGGGACTGATACCCACATGGCATGACTGTGTAAACTGTGTCTTTAGAAAACCAAGCAAAACCCTTGTAAAATTATTCAAATAATTAAAAGCAAATGATAAAGCACACAAATAAAGAAAAAAAGAGTAAATCTTTGAAAAGCAAAACATAACAGAGAATAAAAAACCAACCAAATAAGGAAGAATAGGGAAAAGAAAACCAGCAGAAAATTATGAGAAGAAAAGCAATCACATAAGTGCTTCAGTTACACCTATGCATTCTGCATGCATATGCTTCTCATGTTTTTTCACATTTCACTGAAAAACATGCTGGTTTTGTCTGAGCAGAAGAAAGGCATCTAACTATTGAATAAGCAGGGAAGTTAATAAAGAAGATATTCTGAAACAATTTTATGCATCAATGCACTTGCATAACAATCTTTTAAATATAACCATGATCCCTCCCTATTGAAGATTTTCATCAGCTTGGTACAACTTAACTTATTTGCAACAGCCAGAAACCACAAGGGGCTTGCTACCTTAACTTCAATTTCCTAAAAAATGTTTACTTTCTTCCAGATGGCAAGATTAAATTACATAAACACTGTCAGCAAGTTGAATCCTCAAATGTATTCGTTTCCAACACAGAAGCTTCAAAACCATCTATAACTTTGTTACTGATGTTTGGAAACAGCTGTAGCTGACATGGCTGTGTGCTGTATATGTCAGCGTTAAAGGATTAAATATTCTTAACCCCCAATGGAACAAACCTGCTCTATTAGCAAGACACAGCGTAAGGTACATCCCAGACCAGTGCTACAATAGCCATGTCTTATTAGTTCACTGATAAACAAAAGAAGTCAAAGATAATGTATTTGGTCTTTCCCTGGAGAAATGCTGAGGAGAAGGCTGGAATTTAAGGTATACTGGTATTTTTAAATACCACATGGTTTGTGGGACATATTAAACTTACTCTCTTAGCAACAAAAAATATTTTTAGAGGATTTTATTTTTATTAATTTCTTAAAATATTTTTAAAAGAATGTCATGCAATTCTACAATCAGAAAAAATAAAAGAAACTTTTACGTTCCAGTTTTGTGTGTGCTTATGTAAAAACAATTTATACAAATGATGTAACCTGAGTAAATCTGGGTGTATACTTCTGAACAGTCTTCCTTGGGAAGGATCCTTGATATGACTGAATGCCCCACCTACATGACTGAAATCAAAACTGTGCTGATGTCTTCACCTAAGTCAGACAGGTCAAAGGCCAGCAATCAACTGCAAAGCTGTGTACTTCAGTCTCCTTGTTATAAGACTGATGAAAGGAGCAAGAGCTTATAACCAGTAGGAAACACCCCAAGCATTCTGATAAAAAAAGTAAGGAAAGTGGCCATTCCACTTTGCTGCAACAGACACCTACCCACTTACGTGTGACCTCAGTGGGAGGGAGGGAGCAAGAACAGCTCCATCTTTGACCATGAATGGGATGAAAGACAGCATCTTTATAAACATATCTTACCTGAATTAAAGAAATTAGTAAAGCTGTGGCTTTTTATACTCACACTATGCACATATAAAAGTCTCAAAGCCCTGTTCTATACCCATTCCTGACCCTACTATTTCATGGTTTTTTTTCACATAAAGGTGAGTAGGAGAGTATGTTTGTAAGCAATGTTGCAATTTCCTTGCCTACACTTGTATAAAAGAAACTCCTTTATAAAAAGTGCCAGATCCTAAATTGTCCACAGCAATGGGAGGCTTCTCTCCAGCTTGAATGGGAGCAGAGGGAGGTCCCATTGCTGTGGAAAAAAAATGGAAAGGAGAAGACAAAACTGCATACGAGCAACATGATTTCTGGTACCTTATTGGAAATTTTGTGAACCCTTGCAAAAGAATGAGATGATAAATTAGGGCTGCCCCAGAGAGTTCAGCATTTCAGCAGATCACATGGAGAGCCTGAAATAATACCAGAGATATTTCCCCTTGCAGACGACACAGCATTTTTTTCTCTTAAATATTTCCTGAGGTACATTTTAAATTCAACATGTTTTTTCATTAGACTTTCATGTCTTCCCCTTTTCCCTTCATTTTCAACTCAGTTTTGGCTATTGCAAAAAAAACTCTCCTGTTTGTATGCTTCTACTCTCTGCTAAATACTTCCAATTCTTCTCCTTTCAGAGAGCTGCACGATAGGGAGGAGTAAGAGATTCACTCATCTTTTTCCCCATTTGAACTCCACAGGCATTGCCAATCCACTTAATTCCAAACCTAACTGAGATTTAAGATTTCATTTCCTCGCTTTAACACATGGGAGATCCAGGTTGTTCCCTTTGTCCCATCAATTTAGGGTATGCTTTGGCAGCAGAGACACTGAAAGCCGTATTCTGGGGCGTCGAAGTGAACATCGGAAGGAACAGACTGTTCCATCAATTTTGCTACCACTTTCCCACAGATGCAAGCTGTTCAGTGCCCTGCCATTGGGATAAAGTTGTCCTGTGGCAAAACACTGTATACAGTATAATCACCATGATAAAAAACCCCCATCTTGAAATTTTAGGGGGTTTTGCACATCTGACATATCACACCCCACGTGTAATGCACAGTAACAATTTGGAGGAAGAAACAGAATAGCAAAATGGTGGAACAGGTATCTGTAAAATAATTAGTTTTCCTTGTAAATGTTTACATACTTACTGGCATGATACATGAATAAGTAAAATATTTTTTTAGTGACATAATACTCTAAAAAGAATAGGCTGGTGAATTACAAAGACTAACTTTCTTTTCAAATCCAATATAACCCTATATCTCATGTATTTCTGCAATCTAAGGTAAAAAATGATGTTTGCACAAAGTATTTTGAAACACAAAAATGTAGACTCTGCAGAAGGCACAGACAACCTGATTTAGAAAGAAAACAGCATATAAAATGACCCCTGTATCAAAGTTAGAGCAGATGCACAATTGCAAGGTCACTCTACCATCACTGTTCAGACTAGGTCAGCTTTTGAAGACAGATTACTCGAGCACACTTGCTGCCGTGACACAGACCTCACAGGCACGAGCCTACCTTCACACCAGACAGCTTAACTACAATGTCTGCATTGCTTAGGAAGGACACAGTATCTTACACTGACACCCCAATACTTACATATCTGTGCAATAACAATTTCACTTGGCATAGAGCCTCACATTCAGACTTCTGTTTTACCAGACCATCTAGCCAAACACCTCAACTCCTCACCTCAGGGGGAAATCTTTTCGTTTCACTAAAATCATGGAGACTGAGCTGCATCATTACAATTCACATGGATGTCAGCAGATTCAATTATCTGGTCCTCAAATCTGGTGAAGTATGTCTGTAAAGCCATCCAGTATACTTGCCTGGCATCAGTACCAGAACAGAACGACTTCTCCTCCTCCCCACTGCATTTGTTAGCCCCAACTGAGCAAGCTTTAATCTCCATCTTGAACACACCCACTCCTTGTGCAATAGCAGTAAGGAACTCCAGCTCTTGGGAGTTCATTGTGCAGAGCACAAAGCTGCTCTAGGCAAAGTCTAAAACAAGAAATAACAACAACAGCTAGACAGGATCACTGAGTATCATGTGTTTTCAAGAAAAAAAGTATTACACTAAATGTTTCAGTAATGCTAAACACTAAAAAACTCTCCAGTCAGACAGATGTTTCGTACACCCCTTCAAAATAAGAAGGTCACATGGAAGTCAAAAAGCTGTCAAAAACAACACTAAAACTAGAGAAAATAATAAGGATTTAAATCAAACTGACACTGAGTAAGAGTAGCCTACAAAAGTTAAACTGGAAGAGCCACAAAATAATCTAGCCATCCTTACAGATAAATCAAAGCCAGCCATCTCAGTATACAAATTATTAAAGATGAACTGACAGTAAAAGAAAGAGAAAGGACATCTTTTGGAACTGAAATTCAGTGTTTTCTTTTCTGGAGGACAATGCATTCATTTCAGTGCCTTCTGAACAATGACCCACGGACCAAGCAATAGGCAAAGCACAGTTCATGACTCACAGTTCACTATGGGCAAACGATTCTCTTTTTAAAGACAGCTTTAAAAAAATCTTACTTCTCTAACCTTACTTTTCCAGGTTGATCCAAGGACATCACATAACTGAAATCAGTGGATTTTCCATCAAGGTGATGGATGAAACATTCTCTCTTTTCAAGTAAACTGTCCTTAATCTCACAAAGCACAGGAGACTTTGGAGTCTAAATGTTTTACACACTAAATGAGTGTGCCTTTTTCATCTCAGCTGTCATCTGAGAACTTTCAAAACGTACAATGAAAACATCACCCGATTGGGAATTCTCTGAAGATGTTTTCCCCCTTTGGAATAATAATCCTGTCTGGTGAGCTGCATCCTCCACCCACAGACTTTTCAACAGATGCAGAGTACAGACCTGAAGAGACTGAGCACTGCACAGAGTCTTCCTCCTGCTCCAGGGGAGAACCACTCAACCAGGAGCTCAGCCACCTTCATCCAGACTCTTTCAACCCAGCAGAGCTCAGCTCACACTGTTTGAAACCAGGTTAACATTGACTACTCCAGTGTGTAAACTGGTAAGGGTAAAAACACATTAGGTCTCAACAGTACGCACCTAGACTGGAGCACCTCTTAGCCTGGGTTTACAAGACTGAACAGAAAAATGCCAGCATTATCATTATTTAGTCTTCTTTTGAAAAGGTAACTTGGACTGGTTCATGGGTGGAACATGCTGTTCTATGTCATCATCTTTTCTTTCAATGCTCCCTTATAGAGAAGCATGGTCAAGCTCCAAATATTGTCAGTATTTTTACCTTTCGGATAATTATTTTTCTTGATAACTACTCCACCTCTGAGAAAACACCAAAATTCCCTTAAGTAGCAATTATACATATAGAAGTAAGTTTGTGATCCAGAAAGGTAACCCAAATCATATAAGGTCTTTACCAGACTACAGACTTCGGTAAAATATGTTCCTATGCTGTTAATGCATACTTTTATCCTCTTGATAGAATGGAATAAGATAATTTTCTAGTCATTTTAACTGTGATCTGTACAAATCTGTGAAGTCAACTACCTAATAACAGTTCTGTAACACCAAAACAACAGACTTCTATTATGCAAGTTAAAGGACATGAGCATCAGTGTCTAGATATAAAACATTTCTCCTCAATGACTTCTTTGTCTTTGATTCATAGCTTTAAAAGGTAAGGTGCAGCTAAGAAAAAAAAGCAGCAAATCTACATTCACAAGGCACACTGTACACCATCATGGGAATATTTTTGAGACTAAATTTAAGGCCATATCTGTGCTACCATGTACACTTTACAACAATCATTGTTTTCACTGATGACAGCAGCAAGAAATGGATAGTATTAAAATGTGTGAGCTGCTGAGACTGTCACCCAAAAATATGAAAAACATGGTTAGTCAGCACCTTGTTTCTTCACATATACCCAGCAAAGTCTTGTAAAGGAATTTAATCACACTGGAACTAGGAAGCAACAGCAGTGACGATTTTCAAACACAAGGAATGGAGTGACTTCCCCTTTGAAGCATGGTCATATTTGAGGACAGGCAACCCAAAACCACATTACCTTCATTTTATACAGAAGTATATGATTCCAGAAAACTGTAAGACAAATTACTGCTCCAAGTCAAAATTAAGGGCAAGCCAAAAATAAGGCTAGAAAGAACATGAACCATCCTCAAATACCACTTAAGGAGGAGTCAGGTTATATGACCGCCCTGCTCTTAAGTTCTTGTGGTCCTACAAGCAAATTTTCTTTCATTGCCTCAGTGCTCAGGTCTGTCAAATAAGGGTAAACTCCATAGGTTTTATAACACACAATAAACTCCACTGGTAAATTTTATTCACAAACAACTGAAAAAGGTTTGGAGTGTCAGGTGTGTTTCAACCTGTCCTGACAGCAGTTGTTCTGTTCTTACTGGGGGGACAAGCATGCAAGTGACTGGAGGGCAGGCTCAGGTACCCATGCACACAGGAGTCATCTGCTGAATTACATCAGAAACATTGTGCCACTTTCAGCATGAAAAATAACGAATTTTTTTAATCTATTATATATAATTTTTGAACTGTTTACTTTGCCACATTATTTTCATTTTATATTTCTTCCCTTTACATGTACAAAACTAGTCCCACGTGGACCACAATCTGACCCAAAGGTCAAACTGGCAATTGTTTCTTCCAAGAAAAAGACAAGTCTAATCCAAAAAGGCGCACGCACGTTTGGCTTCAGATTTGAGCTAGCAAAGTGGTAACAACCTTTATAAGCAGAAAGTGGTCATGTTTTTCCATCCTAGTTTTTCAGTATCTATGCATTTATGTTGTAGATACATGCTTTAATACCATATAATCCCTTCTAAAAGTGCATTTCCAGCCGTCTTAGCAATTTCCTATTTCCAGCTTCAGCTACTGACTCTTTCCTCTTGCGTGCCAGCAGTAACAACTGTACTGTGGCACCAAGAGACACTTTGCAAATGGAGCTAGCAAAGACTAACTCAAAAAAGAAAAAGGAAAATTAACTTCAGGGGAAAAAATACAAATGTGTATATATACATATATACATGTATCTATGTGTCTTTAAGACAGATAAATTCTGGCTCAGCCCAAAGGCATACCAACATTCGTGTCAGCACCAGGAATGAAGGCAAAGGACACTTCTGGCAGATTAAAAGAAGCTGTAAGTTTTCCTATTCTCAGATGCATGCCCTAAGCAGCAGGCTGCAATGACATATCCCCCCTTCTTTGCCCTCTTCTGATCCAATGAATCTTTAAGTTTTTCATGGGTAACAGAACAGCCACAACAGGAAAAATAAAAGCAACAGCATCATAACCTATAGCTAAGTGATGATGACCTTCTCCAGGAAAAAACAGGAACTGAATTGTGCTGCCTCAAAACAGCAAGGCTGCACAAGGCATAACCATAAGTCCATCACAGAATGTAGAATTACCTGCTGTCACATCAGCTGGTACTAAAGGGAAGGGTTAAAGTGTGAAAACCCCTATGATCCCTTTATATATCCATGTCTGGAAAGAGAAATAGATGGGCAGAGGGAAAAGCTATATAAATAGCTGCATCTCCTCACTTTCAGGTTTGTTTCACAGACAAAGCAATCAATTCCAGGTTAGTCTTTCCTTGAAAACTTCAAAAGGCACAAACCACCAACACAGGCATTGATAACACTGACACTACTGACAACATCCGCTGTTTCAAAAAACTCAAATACCAAAGTACGTCGGCTAAAGAAATCAGCCCTGTTATATCCTCTGTAAACAAGTGGCGATTGCTGTGACATCCCTTCTGCTGCTGGACAATTAATGCAATTTGAATACAGAGCAAGGGAAGCATACAATCACAGAATGGCTTGGGTGGGAACTTAAAGAACTTCTAGTTCAAACCTACTTATCATTGACAGGAACACCTGCTACTAGACCTGGTTGTTCAGAGCTGTATCATCCAGACTGGCCCTAAACACTACCAGGGATGGGGCATCCACAACTTCCCTGGGCAACCTGTTCAAGTGCCTTGCCACCCTCACAGTAAAGAATTTCTTCCTATCATCCAGTCTGAGCCTACTCTCTTTCAGTTTGAAGCCATTCCCCCTTGTTCTGTCACTACATGCTCTTGTAAAAAGTCCCTCTCCAACTGTCACCCCAAAGCCTTCTCCGTCCTTGGCTGAGCAATCCCAATTCTCTCAGCCTTTCCTCATAGGAAAGGTGGTCCATCCCTCTAATCATCTCGGTGGCCCTCCTCTGGACTCTCAGTATCATTGCTTTTCCTTTTATGAAATGCTATATATGGGGAAAAATAACCCCACCAAGCAACCATGTGGTCCTACTATATGAATGCACATACAGTTATTGGGGCGGGGGAAGAAAAGAGACAGTCTTGTATTTCAATGTCCTCTCTTTTATTTGTGGTTTCTCTTGGTTAGCTTAGTCCCAAAAGTTTTCTGCTGTGGTGCTGAGCATGAAACAGAGCAATCTGCAGAGAGGAAAAAAAACCTACATTGCAAACTCATTTCTAGGGCCTGCTTTTCTCCTGTAGGTGTTTCCAAGGAAAATGTAGGTGGTGTGCTACTCCCTTTTCAAAAATAATAAACTAAAAATGCAGTCTTATCCTTCTTATATTCCTGCCCTACACCTACCACTATGCTGTGGCTGTCTGTTGAACTGGGTCAATGCTACTACCAACTTGGTGAAAAACAACTGAAAATTAACTATTCAAAATCTCTTTTAACTGTACTGCTGCTCTGAATTCAGTATACAGACAAGCAACCAGCTGAGCTTACAACAAGGGAGAGGGTAACAGAAAGGACAAGATGCAAGATGGCAAAAAAGGATGCACTGACAGCTTATAAAAACTTAAAATGTTAATCAAATCATCACCTTACTGTTTTTAAAGGCAGTTGTGAACCACCACAGAGGAGAGGAAAGAACAAGCAGCTCCTGCGCTTGTCACACAAAAATCGTATAACCCATCTTCTGCAAGTCAGAATTGGTAACTAACAGTCATGTTCAGCCATCGGGGAGAAACGTAACAGGGCTGAGTGGAGCAGTCATGTGAATGGCACAGGAGAGCAGGAAGAAGAAATATTAAGACCAAGCTTTTAGAAACCCTGGTACTTTTGATTTGTAGAGTATGAAATTAAACTAAATATATTGGTAACATTATGGGGGGGGGGGGGGGCCCACATCAACTGTCTACTTACATTTCTGAAAATATCAATGAGCTAGAACAGTTTTAATAATTAAATGCAGTTAACTCAATTTTTGCACATTTTCTAATTTAAAATTGTTTGAATTGCATTTAACAAAAATATTCAAAATACCAGTAGATACAGTCCTTATCTGTTTATAAGCAAATAATTTATAAAGTTTTCTTCCCCCAAAACAATATCAATGCAATCCATATTAAAAACATGAAACTTTCTACATATTTGAAGCAACATTTGTTTCCAACGTGTAGGTCCTGTATGTTAATGTAGAAGTCAAGCTCCTGTTTTAACCTGGGGACAATATTCAACCCACAAATCATTGATGAAACAACAGTTTTGAAGTATCTATAGTGTGATTTCAATTATAATATTAAAATATAAAATTACTTTAGTTCCAGTCAAAGAAACCCTGAGCTTCCACACTATTTTTACATGCTTTCACAGCTGTTGATGCAGTTTTGGTTGAGGCAGCATGTATGAAATCCCGTCTGTTTAGCTTAAATCACTAAACTGAGATGCTTCAGGCATCTCAAAGCAGAGCTAGTGCAGAAAGTGTCCGACTTTCAAAGCAATGGAGAGAAGGTCATGACATGCCTTAAAGACCTTGACAAAGATAGCCCATTTGGGTGCCTAATCTCAGGCAGACAAGATCCCTTATAGGCTGTTTCACTTATTTTCCTCCATGGAGTGGGTATGAAACTGAAGCACTGCAAAGAAGGGCTTCATAGGGCACCTCCTTTAGGTTTCATTCAACCACTTGGACTCACTGAACTGCAGCCCACACAGCTGCCAGTTCAGGTACATAACTGTTGTTCAATCCCATGGTCACTAAACACTTTCATGTCTCATCTAGAGATTGTAAGTGGGTTTACGACTCTTCAATGTGATATCTGGTGATGTAGCTTTCATTTAGGCTAGATGTAAGCAAAGCCTCTTCACAGACAAAAAGTGAGGAGGTAAAGGACTTTTTTTTAATATTTTTTCATTAATGTCAAAAAATATCGCATTGTAGCTTGTTATTCTTGTCCATTCTTCAACAAACCACATGAAATGA
Organism: Orthonyx spaldingii; assembly: GCA_013397795.1. Classification (NCBI taxonomy): domain Eukaryota; kingdom Metazoa; phylum Chordata; class Aves; order Passeriformes; family Orthonychidae; genus Orthonyx; species Orthonyx spaldingii. The sequence goes on along the minus strand of VZTJ01002478.1, from coordinate 917,490 downwards.
AAAACTTTAAAAAGCAGTGATTTGTGATTCTCATAATAAATCAGTTAATCTCGTCTTTAATCCAGTCTCACAATAAAAACCTTAATAAAAAAGATGTTAATCTTGTTTCCATGCATAATGTTGCCCACAAACAACTAGCTATTGTGCACTTACCATAAACCAGTAAACTTAAATTCTGTCATGTTAGCAGTATGTAATAATTAGAGGTGCATAGACTAAAATGAAGCTAAGTTTTACTTAATATTTACATTAATTGTATCAAGTTTCTTGTGATGACAAAAGGATTTTTTGCTATTTCTTTTTATACCTTTCACACAGTTCTGTGTATCCACAAGTATTAGCATGGATACTTGTACTTCTCTAAGTCTGATAACTCAGCATAGCTCCAAGGTCCTGTAGAGCTAAGAGACCAAACATCCTACTGTCTTGAAGAGCCATGGCTCCCCTCAGTAGAATATGTTCTGTAAACTTATTGGCCCCCCAGAGAGATTAGGTCTATAGTTGTGTGCGTGACTGGGGTGAGAGTACAACAGCAGCAACAGCAGCAGAAGAGAAGCAGAAGAAGAACAGACAGAAGAACAGAAGAAGAACAGAAGAAGGGTACAGGAAAAAGAGAAGAAGGGAGAAGAGCATGCATGCATGGTGGGCTTCGTGTCGTGATGTATCAGAACAGGATCCTATTAAAATACTGAGGTAAATGACCCTCGACCCTCTGACCTCTAACTGTGTCTAGTGCTGATTCCTGAAACCAGGAGAAAAAAGGCATCACTTGTGCAGGAAAATTTACTGCACCTAACAATAACTTTAACACATACAGTTCTCTTTATGCTTGTCCAGTCTCACAAATCCTCTAGATATGTTAATAGGAAAAATCTTACACAAGCAGAGTGGAAAAAAAACCTTACTCCTACAACAGGTTATAAAACACTAACATTTATTCATTAAAATTGATTAAAACACAAATATGATTATTTTAATTCTGAGCTTATTAATTATTTTTGGAAGTGTAGTCAACAGAATTACCACTGGCAACATTGAATTCAGGTTGACACCCAACTAGTAAATTCAACACCCCCAAGAAGAACTGCAAGGAGTGCAAACAAAAGGCTTGGAATCACAGAATAATTTAGGTTGTAATGGACTTGTGGAGGTCACCTTGTCCAAAACCATGCTTAAAGCAGGTCTAATTAAATGAAATCTGTGCTAGTAACAAGTCTTAACCTCTAAATTAAGAAGATGGAAGCAAAGTGTTCAATGGGAACAGTCCCCAGAACAAACACATCTCTGGCCTTAACTGCTAAACCATGCCCAAGAATTGTTTGGGAGTCCCATGAGTCAGTACAAATCAAAATGCCATAAGGATGCTCTTTAAGAATTAAGCCACATAGAGGATGGTGTCCCAGCACATGGGAAAGTTACAGCACTGTGTTTAACATGGTAGCACAGGCGCAACCTCACTGTGCCCCCTTTTGGACAGTGCACTCCTTTGTGTGGTCCAGCAAATAAACAGTTATTGGATTTGCTTGTTCAAAATGCTGGGAATGGGGGTGGAAATCGTCCTAAATACATTTAACAATAAGATTTGACTGAGAACCAGAGTGCAGTCAACCCACTCTGTGCTTTATTGGCTCTCCATAAAAACTGAGCAGTTCATCAACTCATTTCTAGTCAAGCATTTGCTAAAAAAAGAACACAAAGCAAAGGTAGATTTATATCAAAGGTTACAGGCAGAGTGTGTAATCCCGTATCAAGTAAAAAAAAGAAGAAAACACATGCTGATTATTCTCAGACTCTGCTCTGAAAGCAATGAGCCTAAGCCTATAGACCACTGATCACAGGGACAATGCCTATTCACTACACAGTCTCACTGAAGTCCCTGAAACTACCAACTGAACAGATTATTTAGAGATTTTCAAAACTGGACTCAATACCACCCAATTTCCTATTTCTCTCCTAAACTCACATTTAAAAATTCAGAAGATGAGTTCAAGAAAATCTGTATGCCCTATAACTCATGTGATAAAAATCTAGTACTTGCAATTTACAAGAAGAAAAAATTGAAGTACTCACAGGTTATTAAAAGAAATTAAATAGTCTTATTTTTCACTTTCTTTGAAAAGTAAGGCTTTCAAATGAAAAACCAGGATTATTCTACTGGCATTTTAACTCTCCCCAAATAAATAAAATCTGATATAACAATAATCACAGCAAAGCAACCAACAGAAAATTTTGTATTAAATAAGTAAATACAAAATATTCTGCCCTAGATCCTTGAATGAATTTTAATAAGTGTCGCCATTTTGACTGAATGAATATTCTGTTTTGGACCTCAGGAATTCCACCTCCTGATGATGACAAATATGAGGAGAATACAGGGAATATTCCCACTCACATACTTCCTTTAATTACAATGTTTAAAATCTCAAACAATGTTAAAACATCTTATTTAAAAAGAAAAGCTTATGTAAAACACCAGATATATTACATTTCTATTACTGATCTGCACTGATTAAGTAAGAGTTGACTTATGCAGCTAATATTAAATTTAGAAATTAAATACATGTCCATATTGTATGCAGCCTAGCTGGAATTCACTAGATTAAACATACTAATTAATTTGGTCATGGTGTGCTTTGTATTATAATTCAGCATTTATTTATGAGGCCCAAGTATTCAGTTTACTGAATTTAATGTCTGCACTGTTCTTAAACATATCATTAAAAGTGCTAACATTTTATATCATTAACCCCGTACCACCCCACAATTAACATAAAATTATCAAAAGAATAATAAAAGCAGCTATGCATTTTTAAGCCACTTAAAACATTTCTAAATGTAATTATAACTATTTTATGCTAAGTAAGAGTTGATATTTAATTTTCACGCTAAGATACTCTTCACTCAAGAAAGAAAATAAAACCTCAGCTTTTCTAATCACATATTACTTCTAGCTTTCCTGTAGAGCACAGTCATTCATAGCATTTCTGAGCTATCATACATTTAGATAGATTGAATTACTAGGTGGGTCTTTTGTCATACTCTATCAATACACAAATGACTGAAAAACTTCCTGATAGGTGATGAGCATTTCTGCTGCCAGCACTCACTGAGATATCGCTGTGGACTTCAGACCCTAAGTTCTTTTGACACATTCCAACAACACACTGGCCTCTGCTGAAATCACAAACTTCTACAATTGTCAGAAGGCTTAGGGGAAATGGACAAATCCTCCTGTAATTTTGTACTGTAGGTTTACTAAGTCAATATTTAATGGTCAAAGTACATGCACAAACAGATACACATCAGTATTTTAAAAAATCTGCAAGGAAAGCTTTTCATTCATCTGCCATCAATTTACATCAAAACCAAACTAATAATATTGAAGATTAGACAATTCAAAATGTGTGTGCACGTGTGCATATTACCAGCAAAGCAAGATATGAAAAAGAATACCTCTTACCATCTATACAATGCTAAAGGGCTCTTTTCTGCCTAAAATTTTAATTTTCTAACTAGTTATGGATGAAGGGAAATCAAATTTGAATTTAACATTTATCAATCTGATACACCAAATGCAACCTAGAACCGCTCAGCACTCTCAATTACCTGTTTATTTGTCTGGACTAAGGTCAATCATTTGCAGAGGCCCAGAATTTCTCCAGTTCATTCATTACTTTAAAAATACAACGTTTCTGCCTCCCAGCATGGGTACAATGGTGGACAAATGGTAGTTTAGTAACTGCTGCGGAAATGTTAAGACACTTAAGTGACTCAGCCTTTGTTGCTAAAGCAATGCACAAAAGCTCACAACTTGTAAACAAGACGTCAACCAGCTGATCTGTTGGAATATCATATCTTTCCTCAGTTCCAGTTGCATAGGTTTGGATGCTGCCACTCAACCTTTTGACACTGAAATCAACAATCTCTCTTAAGAGGAGCAGGGAGAGATCAAATTCTTGTATATACTCAGTAGCATGAATAAAGAAGGTCTTTCTCACAAAAACTTATTTAATAAACTGAATTATTTTCTGCTTTTTCTAACAGAATGAGAGGTTTTTTCTTTTAATGGAAAAAACCCATCTGAGCCATGATGCTTTTGAGAGGCACCACAGCCTATTCAAATAAACCACATCTTTTATAAAAGAAAATAAGTAAACTACTTGCAAAAAAGGAGGAAAAAAAAAAAAAAAAGTAAGAGTTAAAATGAAATCTAAATTGAAAGTGTTTCATGAGCATAGCCCTGCATGTTGTCACCCAGAAGGTAAATGGCAATGTCTTCACTGAGGTGAGTAGAGCTATGCTGATTTGCTTTAGCTGGGCATGTCCTAGCTGCACAAACCTTCACACTCTGAGCCTTACAAACAAAACTACTCCACCTACCCCAGCTTTCTATAGCTATAAACCATAACAAAGCTGAGAGGAACAATATTAGCAATCCAATTTGGTTTTAGATTTTTGTTAGAGAACTGTGATACTATTTGCTTTAATAAAGCTGCTCGACACTCATTAGTCTCAAGTATTGCATCACGAGATTTTAAAATAAATTAACAATTTGCTGTGGCAAGTAGCTTTTGATATATTTGTGTTAAATACATGTATTATTGCTCCTGTCATTAGATTACAAACTTCTTGAGACAAGTGCTGGTCAGTTTATTTATGTGGAACCCTAAGCATAAAGTTTCTGTAGAATTTCTTTAGAGAGGTCAGACAAACGTTCAAAAGATTATAATGAGAATGGATGAGGCCTTTGAAGGACTATGCAGCCTTTCATTTGCTAATCTAAAGTAACACTTATTAGCAATGATGATTTCTTCAACCGCTACATAGTCACCCCCCTCCATGATCCAGTCAAAGTGTATCAAGGACTTCTGTGATTTAGGAATCTATTGCTGTATTATAGTAAATCATGTGCTGATTAATTTCTTTCCCCCTCCTCTAAAAATTCTCACATGCAACTTTCTATTCAACTCCTGCCAAGAAAAATGTTTAAATCTGTATTTCACCAATTTTATCCTTGACAGAAGTTTTCCTGAGACACTAAGAATTGTCAAGACTCAAATAAGGAAATAAGACACATTAGTTCCTTTGTACGTTGGCTTAACCGCTGTCAAGAATACTATTAGAAATTCAATACAATGTTGAAAAATAACACCACCAGCACAACTGATTCCAACACAACATATTCTACATTCCACACCAACACAACTTTTACAATAATAACTGCTGATTTTCTGAATGCTTTTCTACTGTTACAGGAAAAATTTAAGTCATATTATCTTAAGATTTTTGCAAACTGCTATTTTACACTTCTGTAATTCAGATGCAAAAACACAGATGTAAATCTTCACGTATGAAATTTAAATTAAAGAACACAGATTTTAGACCATCATTATAAAATATATTCTCCTTTCTTTTAAAATAAATTACTTGAACGAGTAAACCAAGTTGGCAAACCTGTTTAGTAGTAAAAATTTCTGCAATCATTCCAGCATTTTGCCAGGGATGGAATGGGGGTGTGTTGGGGGAGAATAAAAAAAGAGACATAGAGACTCTATTATCACACAGTTATAATCCATAGGTAGCGCATGTTAAGATTCTCATTTTAAAGATTTACTAGCAGTGTGTTAAAATACAAAAGCCAGAAAAGTAAACAAAAATAATTTAACACATTTTTTCTCAAGTTGAAAATTCGTTTTCTTTTATAAATGAAAACTGAGTTTGCATTTATGAAATCCTACTGTAAAAGTGAACCAAAGTTACTACTATAACTTTTAATGCGCATTTCAGATATGAAGAGATTTTAACACGAAGTTCTACTACAGCCTCCCAGGTCATTAGTACATAACAATCCAGGTAATTTGCTGATTTCAGTGGATTTGCAGAGCATGCTAATCAGTGCTGAATTTAGTACAGCACTTTGCAGTTTCTAGTTTACTGTTTTGCTTTCCATATATCTAGGCACTAATGTTTGCAATTAACTTTTCTTGTAGACACAAACATACACACCAAGTATCAACAACCTCAACCTGTTACAGACTCAAGTTGCAAAATTTAAAATAATTAGGTCACCTAAGCTTGAACTTATATGTTGGATTTCAGTCTAAATTATAAAAGCACGCCCACTTCTTTGCAAGACTCACGGCATGTATCAGCACAAAACAGTTCCAGACTTAAACTACTTTTCAACCTTATGTCATCCAAGCATCAGCTTTGCATAAAATGTATTTTAAAACAACAGTAAATAGTCTGTAAGGTGAAAGCATGGAACATGCAGGCAAATTTCCATCTAAGAAGGTAATCAGAGATACAGTTTGTGTTGTACTTTCAATTTTATTATATGGTTAAGATATTATTCCCTTCATATTTGCTCAGTAGCAGCTATTTCAGTTGCAATGTTAAAATGAACCTGTACAAATAATGTTTATTCTATAAAATCAGACTGAACTAAGAGGTGAGAAGCACTTAGAGCCTGATATTCATAAACATTTTGTAATTTTATTACTTCTGATCTGCATAAGACCAGAAATATTTTTATGCAATGTTTCAGTTGCAAAGTTCTATTATTGTTGACATGCACACTTGAACTAAAAGACTGATGTAATTAGTCCAATATGCAAACTTTAAAAATGTACTGAATGCAATTAGCACATCTTGCAAGAAACGCATAAATACCTAAAATTTCAATTTAAATTACTATCCTCATAATAGATGCACACACCTATATCTTCTTAGAATTGCTTACCATTTTCAGAGGTTTCTCATATATGTTTTTTTAATTTGGCCTTTTTTAACTTACTTTTCTCTCACTATTGAGAAATCATTTTTTTCCTGGACTTTAAATGTTTATGCATCACACTCAGCAATAGCTTGTGAACACAGCCTATTGGTTAAGAATTAAAGAGTGGTGAAGCTGAGACCAAAAGGTACACAGACAGAATGTGCAAGTATTTCAGTAGCTATTGAAACAAGTACTATCCTTGTTACTTTTAAAAGAGAAAAAATAGCATTGGCATGTCTTTCAATAACTATGCAGGCAATATCCAGTAGGTGTGCACCTTGTCATCTGAAACTAGCCTTCTGAGTTTTGATTTCCAACACTGAAGCTATTCCTCCAAATAATGCGGGAGACGCATTGTAACAATACGTAGTGATGCACAAAGACATGTCTGTGCCTCATACCTGTCACTTCAGACTGTCTGTGAAGACCAACACCACAGTAAGGAACGCCATTTAATACAAGTGTAGCCTCTTGGTTTTAGGATTTTGGGGTTTGTTGGGTTTTTTAGCTTTAAAAAAAAAAAAAAAAAACCAAAAAAAACCCAGCACAGCATTTTTTCTAACTTCTCTGTCGAGCTTCAGTCAAGGCCACAGAATGGGCACCTGAGTCGCCTGACCCTGTAAGCTGTAAACTCCTGGAAACTGTAACACTTGTTTTCAAACAAATCACCTCTGGAGATGGAGCAGGCTTCCTATCAATCACTAACAAGTTAATTCCAGATAATAAGGCAGGTTCGGATGCAGACTGATACATTGTGAAATGCTGTATCTAAAATTGATTAGAATAGCACTCAAAATGAATGCAGCCCTCCAAACCACTTCTTTGCTCAGAAACATTAATCTCACTTATAAGGAGAGCTTCATAATGGTAATGCTTGGTATGAAAAAAGTATAAAATAAATCAGGTTTTATAAGACACAGCAATTAATCAGTTTTAGAACTAAGGAAAGGCTGTTAAAGTGGCACATTTTTACAATGGTAACATCTTCAAAGCCTCTGTTACCTCCAAAACATGAAATGTTTAGGGCTTTCTTTTAACTGCTCAGCTGACTACGTGAACCCCAACCCTAACTGTGTTGGGGTTTCACTACAAGCTAAAACTCTTTACAAATAATACTACTCCATTAGGAAGCTAAAGCATTTATTTTAAGACACTGTTCAGTCTAAGAAGAAGAATCACATGCAGGTATCCTGAAAAAACATACTTATTTAGCTAGTTAGCCTGGGATAAAAAAATTATTTTATCAAAGATTTTCTAAGAAACACACTAAAATTATTTCTGATAATATTTTGTGCACTGGATACTGCATAGCCTTGCAGGTTATAGAGTCACACTATCACTACATTTACTAAAACAATAAACCTAACAAGTTGACATGTATCCATGTAATAGAACAGATTCTACAGTAAAGCTATTCTTAAAAGAAAATTATATAGATACATTAATCTTATTAACAATCTCTAATGTGTAGTACCAGTATAGTTCAAATCAACCTCTAAATCTTACACAAGCACAACTTGCATAACATTTTGAAAAAAACATTTTAAGATTTCTCTATAATAAATTTGCTGTATAAGAATTTTATAGTTTCTCTTGTACACTGACAGAGAGATGAGTTTTCTATAACAGAAAAGCAGCATTAAGTGCAGTAAGTGCAGTATCACTATAAAAATAAAAGCAGTTCTGACCTGAAGCTTGAGCATCTCTGGTCAAAAAAATCTATATAGCACAATGAGCACAATGGCCCTTCACAAACAGCACCTGATCCTCCAAGTTGCTGAGCACTCTCAGCTTTTATCAGGCCTAATCCAAAACTGATGCAAGTTAATGGGAGTTTTTGCATCAATCTACAGTGGCATCAGTCTGCACAACGCTCACTGACTTTAACTGAAGGTAAAGGTACTGACTACCTTACAGAGCCAAGCCTATCATCTGTTAATTGCTAGGGCTAGGAGATGACAAAAAACACTTTCAGGTTGATAATTATTTCATTTTCTACTATTTTATGGGGCTTCTATAAAATACATGTTTATTAAAAGCAGCCATTGTGTGCTCCTTCATAACTTTAAATCTAGTTTCTATTAATAAATTCTTTTATCTTTTTTTCATTTGAACAGAGAATAATTACTTCCAGCTCTAAGAGATTTGACTGAAGTACCAGTCTTAACCTGCTAACTGGATTATGAATGTTATTTTGGATTGTTTTTCCTCAAAAAATATTAAACAAAAGAATCTCAGTGGGGTCAAGTATTTCTTACACCAAACAACATATTTTATCTCAGTGTTCACTCACATGAACGCCTTTCCATTTTTAATCAGATATATGCATCTAATACTTCTGTACTGTTGGCTTTTTTTCCCCTCTCCCTTAATTTACTAGGCTATTGAAAATAACCCAGCAAGTTCCTAATAGCAAAGTCTCAGAATTGTAAAATAATATTCTTTTTCTCAACCTGCTATATTTTTCCAAAATTTAAGTGCTACATTTTTCATGTATATTCATACTTACAATAGGGCCCCTTCTTCCTAACTGTTCTTATATTACATAAAAGTACAATTTACGAAAAATTTTCCCTGCATAAAATATTAAACTAATCTCCTAGATGTGAGCACAATAATAATTCTGAATAGCACTTGGATTATTTTAGAAGGCAAGAGCAGTGGTATTTTTCAGAGAGTGTCTTCAAGTGTTTTACAATTAACTTTTCTGTAAGACCATAGACAAGTAATATTTGTACTTCAATATACTCTTTACTAGACTGAATTTTAGGATGCGAGCATCCACAGAATATTACTATAACTCTTCAGTGGTATGAAGCAAAATACTCTGCCTGAGGAAGTATATATAAAATGCAGGGGTAACAGTCAAATAAAACCAAACAAGCATTGAACTAAGGCATAGCATAAGAGATGCATGATATTTAGAAAGTAGAAAAGTAAAAATGCTAAAGTTTTCTTATAAAAATATTTTAAATCTCAATATTTAGAGAAGCCTGCGTCTACATTATACCTTACAGAAACCGCTCCTATTAACAAACTTTTAACAGTCTGTGAGTCTCCCATCAAGACTGGAGTCTGGGTATGTTCTCTTTTTACTTTGCTTAGACGCAACTTCACAACATAAAACTTTTAAGCCCACCGAACAGTGGATCTGCTTCCTACATACACGTGAAGAAAAACCCCACCAGACACTAGAAATGTTTGCAATTTCACGAGGCAGACCACCCCTTTCTCTCCCCAAACCACGGTGACATACAATTTCTTTGGTCGCCATGTGTTTTCGCTGCACAGTGACACGATTTTCACTACACTTTACTGACTAGACCATTGCAGATGCGAGCCTCAGAAGCGCCCTCCTTTAGCAGGAGGGCAGGTAAAGCCCCGGCGGCAGCTCTGGAGCACAGACCACCCTGCAGCCTGTCATGGCCCGCCGCCGCCGGACAAACGCGCAGCCCGAGGAGCGGCGGGAGGGCCCCGCGCCCGCACCCCCGCGCTAACAAACACCAAGTTCCAAACCCACCAGCAACTTGCTCGGACGAGCTTTCGCGCCTCCGCCGGCGCCACTGCTCTCACCGGGCAGGAGTGCGGACACTTCCGTTCATCTTCCCAAAGTGAGGATGCCGACTTCGGAAAGCACCGAAACTGCTGCGGTGCCCGGTCCCAGCGCCGCCGGGAGCGCGCTCAGCCCCCCGGGAGCGCGCACACTGACAGACCCAGACCCCGCTCCCCTCCCCAGCGCGGGGCGCAGCCGAGGGGCCGCCGAGGCCGCGCAGCACTGCCGGCAGACCTGGTCCCCTCCCCCTACCCCACTCAGTTTTCCT
>VZTJ01002478.1:822910-905693 GCA_013397795.1 Orthonyx spaldingii | reverse complement strand
TGCCGGCGGCGCTCCCCGGCCCGCCTGCCCGCCCCTCGCACTGGCACCCGCAGCCCCCCCGCCCGGCCTTCCTGCCGCACCCCGGCAATTTTCGGAGTTGGGCGGGAGCCGGGTGCTGGGTGACCTGATTACGGCTTAAACATCTGCTTTTAAAGCCGTTTCTCCGTCGCGCACAAAGGCGCTTCTGCTTATTTTTCTCCCTGACTCCTCAGCAACCTCTCGGCTCAAAGTAGTAGCTGTAACTTTTCACACACTGAGATGTTACCTACCTACCGATCTAGGACCGCTCTCTTTTTACGCCTTTATCCTTCCCTTTTAAACTCAAAGGCGTTTCACAGACGAGATGCGAAACACTCCGAGAAGTTAGACAGATGAGCAGCTTTGAACGTTTAACTGGCTGCCCGCTGCAGTACTTTGATTTTCCAAACTTTATCCACCACATCGATTCAGTAATGAAAGATGCACGGCTGTGTTATCTTAAACGCTCCCAAGGAAAATCCTTATATTCCTCTGTCCTGAAATAACTGGAAATACCTCCTGATCACGGAAACGTTACTGCAGATGTAACCAACGGGCATTGCGAGGGAGCTGTCTATGATCAGTCCAGCAGTTTTCTCTCACATGCCCGTGTTTTACTCCTGTGTTTTTCTTTGCGTTTGTACTTTGCTGGGCTTGACCCGAGAGACAAGGTGCCTGGGTATATAAACTGATTCGACAGTGCTGAGGTCAGCATGTGGGAATTACAGCAGGTACCACACACACAGAGCCAGCATCACACAGCACCGTTATACAGCAAGCGCAGTAGAAAACCACAAATGTTTCAAGCCTTTTAAAGTGTACAGTAAAATGTGTAATTCATAATATTGAGCATACAGATATAAAGAAAAAAAAAGGTATTTTATAATGGCAATTACTTGTCTTCATCCCCAGAAAAGTTGTGATAAAAGTCACTACTTTTAAATAGAGGATTGCAAAAGTATTTTAAAGATACAACAACTAAACCAACGGGATTGAAATGAATACTCTGTACTGACTTTGTGGGTGGCTCTGAAGCGGTGGCATTTCACTTGAAAAAGTAGGAGCCACAGAGACCTCTCTAGAGAGAGATCTGTGCAGGTAAATGCACAGACAATATAGGTAGAACTGGAATCATCATGACCTTGTCTTTCAAATAAAACACGCTACATACGGGTTTAGTCCTCATATGGAAGCACTCAAAGTGTGAAAATGTGAATTGCACGAAATTCATTGTTACAAAACGCATATAGCTAGGCACACAGGAATAATCTTAACCCTGAACTTTCACCAAATGCTGTAATTGTTGTTGCATATTGTACAAGAGAGCATTTATGCTAAACTAAAAGCAAATCTTGTAGACTCAGAGTTTTACTTACCATTCTTTCTCTTGGCTTACAGTCTTCTAACACAAGATCTAAAACTATGTTTTGCAAATGCAAATTTAAAGCACTGTATTTTTCCACTACTACTTCATCCATTTGCAATACCTTTGCTAAATCCATTCATCTAGTACTAACTTGAACTTTTTACTACCTTCAAATACACTGAGTTAAGATGTCACTTTGTTATAAATAGGCAGGTAACATCTTGCCTTCCTTGTGCAAAACCCACTGGATAAACAACAAACGTCAACTACTCATTGTTACACATTTGAAGTTCAGAGTAAGTTATTTTGGTGCTCTTAACTTGGACATCACTGAAATAGCATTACCAGGCTTACCAAAATTTAATTAAATTTCAGTCTTCTGAGTTTAAGTTAATTTAAGAAGTGTGCAGGCACATTTGAGTTAGAGCTTTGTAGGAAACCATCTTCCTAATGTCAACTATTAAATGTGACTAAACTCTCTAAAATCACACTGCAGCCATTCCTCACTCTTGGATTTCCAGTAAGCTCACTATTTTAGTAGAGAAAGAACAAAAGTGTATGCATTTCTTGTCGACTTAGAGACACCTTTTTTTGTTTTTTTTCAGATGGGACTATCACTAAATCTTTTTGGACGGTAGGTGTTACTGAGAGAAAGAGCAGGACTTCCTCTGATATGAGGCGTACCGGCTCCTGCACTAATCTACCAGTAACTCCAAAAGACGACACACATTCAAGACATTGTCACGTTCTTTGCAAACTTCTTAAACTGTTCTTAACGTGTCCTTCCGCACTAGAACGGTAACTCGGGCTTTGCCAGGCTTATCGGCACTTTCTGGTTTCAGGACTCCACGCTCTTTAGGATACTCGCTCGACTGAGAAAAACAGATCTCAAAATCTCTGCATTATCAACGGTCCTGGATCTACAGCTCACGGAGGAAGAAATTGTTTCTAACCATCCATTTTCCTTCGGGTAAGAGTCAAGATGCGCTTTAATGCAGCTAGGTAGGGATTGCCTCTACGTAATGGCAACAACTAGCAGCATTACCATGCGTCAGGATACTTCATAATCACAACCCTAATTAAAAAAAAAAAAAAATTCTCCTTTCGACTCGGTCTTGCTGGCTGGTCATAACATGGCAACAACTATTCCCAGTAGTTCTCCCCGCGGCCAGCTCCGCGGCTCCTGCTCCTGTGTCAGCCCCGCGAAGGGACCGAGTTCGCAGTCGCTCGAGCGGCCGCTTTGGGGCTGTCTGTCGGCGGAGCCGTCTCGCTCCCCTCCCCTCCGCGGCTGCCCGGGCGGGACGGCCGAGCCCGCGCAGCCCCCGCGCCGCGGTGGGGCCGGGTCAGAAGGTGACGAGCCGGCCGTGACCACGCTCTGCCCGAACCCCGGGGAGAACCGCAGCGCTCCTCTGTGGGAACGGGGAAACTTTGGGAGGAACGGGTCTCCTGGCGTCAGGGGTGAGCCGCGGAGTGAGGGACCGGAGCGCTGCGGACCCGCGGAGCCGCGCTGGGCTCGCTCTCCCCGCGTTGAGGGCTGCGCTGTCTGCCCGTCTCACCGCCAGCAGCGCATCGACAGGCACTTCTTCCCCGAGAATCGAGTTGTGGTAAAATTGTAAAACAAATATTCTAATCTGATCACTGACAAAGCCATAAAATTAAATAGCTGTCTGCAGAGGGAAATATGTCTTAATTACCTTAATTAAAGCAAGATAGGGCCTTACACACGTTCATTTTGAAGCCACTAAATGTACTGATTATCATACAAATCAACCTTTAAATGGGGGTCATGCTTTTCCACTACATTAGTTTGTGTTCCACTGCATAAAACAAAGCTATATGGGAAGCTGACCTCTGGTGAAAATGATGCACTTCAGCTGCACAAAACTGCTGACCCTCTTCATTGGGTCCTTAGGAAAGAACCTGAAGGAGTTTGCATACGATTTGGAATACAAAAATGCCTTTCATATTGTGTTAACACTGCATTAGGAACTACTGCCTGAGCTAAACTTATGGCCTTAAACCCAAGCACATAATCATTTTAATCACCTTGTACTCATAAGTTGGAGCCATCACAAAGCGCCATTATCACCATCGTTGTGTTAGTACACAAGGCCACGAAAAATGTAAGATTTGTGTTTGCTGGTATAACACCTTCACAGCAACTCTAGCTGGGGGTAACTATCCATATTTTCCTTTAACAGGGGGAATGCAGAACATTTATAGCAATTCAGAAGTCAATCTACAGACCTTATATGTACATAGAGAACTTTACGTAATTAAGTCACCTTTATTCAGAATTCATGATTTTTACAAGAAAGAGGCCTTGTTTTAACTAAGCTTCATAGTAATAATTAACATTTTTGTTTTCCTTTATGGCTTTCTAGCTGAAAGACACATTTTTAAAAATAATATGAAATTCCAGCAGAAAATTGTTCAAATTTAGGAAATGTAGAGAAAAAATGATTTAAACAAAAGATAAGCACACTGCATGAGGAACAAAAGGACATAAAAGTGCTTTTCTGTTGTCTGGTTCTTTCCTTTTTTCTTCTCCTGTGCCATGTACTCCTTCTAGCAGAAGACATCACTAACAAATGCAGTCTGGGAAAAATACCTCTCTAACCAGAAGCTCTAATGGTGATCTGCTATTTTATTGCGATAATTTGGATGTTGATTATTCTGATGTGCCTAAACAGAGATTTTATTAAAACACTACTAGTTAAAAAAAAAATTTTAGGCTGTTAGTAGTAAAAGATGTTGTATTCAAGAAGACTGCTTTCATTCCTGGAAGACAAGAGTTCAGGCAGTGGAGTGGTAACAATCTGTGTTTGTTCCTGTCTGCTCAGGAGAACTGTTTCTAATTGATCTGGCATGGAATTTAGTTGGAAATGTGTATGTTGCAACCTAAGCACAGTCCCTGTATGCTTTGTAAAGTGATCACCATATGGGCCTTATTTGAAACATTTGAAGGTTTTAGCTATTAACCTTCTTTAAATTGTGCCGTAAATTCAACCCTCTGAGCTGAAAAATATACGTAACTGTGTGTATGTATATTTGTCTATATATATGAATCTATAGGTGTCTGTATGAATACATATATACATGCACACACATCTACATCTACAGACATACATATACACTGACCATTTTGGATATCATGAATGTATCTCAATTATTTGCATATTATTACTAATTAATAAAGGTACTAGTTACATATTTAGAAAATCTGTTGAGTGGAAATATTGTTCTGAAACAGACATTGCAGATGTTACAGCTATTTTCTGTAGATGCCATTTTAATATTTGAGAGTATTTTTGTATTCATTTTTTTGTGAAAAAAATATGGTCAGATCTATTTCTACACATCAGAATACTTTTTAAGCACCATTCTCATGTCACAGAGATTTAATTAAGAAAGCTCAGATAAACTAACAGCAAAAGTGTCTGAAGTTCCTTCATAGAAAACTCTTAGGAGACAATGGTTAACTGTGATTCTTTCAATCATAGGGCCAATTATCAAATTTTGACCCTCAAAAATCTTAACAGTGATTTCTTCTCCTGAACGTAAAATGAATGGCTAGGCTTTGTTACAGGTAATAGTGCTAAGTTATGAATGCTGATAGCCTTCTTGTACAGCCTTAAATTACATTGAAAAAGATACAGTTTCTTTAATTAAAAAAGCTGCACTGAACTAATCCCTCTAGCTGAAAAAAGAAAAGTTTTAAGCAATCTCTTTCTGCTCTGGGAGAGAAAAGCAGACAATACCATAACAGATCAGAAACATAAGCTATAGTGTGCAGCCAGGAGCACAGCAGGGAACTGAATACTGCTCCGACTGTGTCATTTTTTAATCCCCCATCCCAGTTTTCCCCATCTGACCTCATGCTGAGATGAAGTTATCACAGAAGACAGCTTTACTCTTACCAATGAATCCAACCCTGGATCTGTATTATCCTCAGCAGATCAAAACACCGCTTTCATCAAATAGCATTATCTGCATAAAAGGCATGCAATTGCCTGATAATTTCACCCAAACTATGCTATTCATTTAAAGGACAAGAAGAGAAATGTAATTCATTCCTTTTTTCCCCCTGGAAAAGCTAACTTATACTTCACTCATGGGAACTTTTCTTTTTTTAACATGAGATCTCAAGAAGAGGTCCATTAAAAGTTTCCCTCTGGTTTACAATTAATTGTTAGAGTACCCCTGTGTTGTGTGAGTGACACAAGTGTAGTTATGCAGAAAACTGGCAGGGAGAATTCACAAAGGTTGCTGTAGCCATGATACTGATTCCATTAGCCATGGTCCTGCTAACCCTAATAATCAAATCATATGTGGCATAATTGTAGCAGCCCAAAAATAAATAGTAGCTGAAGGTGTTTACAGAACTTTCCTATAAATGGAAATTTGAAGTCTAATGGTTTTGCCCTAGCTCAGAGAGGCTGCACCACAAGATCCTGAATTATCTTCACTAATGTATGTGTTGTTTATAAAAAACATGTACATATATTAAAAACTCATGCTGGTGCCTTGTCTTCCAGAAAGGAAAGCACACAATACTGTGGCTCATTGGTTTTATTGATATTCACAAAACATTAAAGTCATGATGGAGGTGGGCAGATTGCTCCAAGTGAGTGCTGTTACAACATCTATTGTACTTGGACTATTACATGTACTCTGCTTGTTAAACTGTTCTTGGTATTCTTCCACTTGTAAAGGGCTCCTGCATATCTCTTCCACAATACAAAACCCCTTAAACCTAAAAATAATGTGGGGTTTTTCTAAATGTTGTTTTTGTTTTGCTAATACTTGTTTGAAAGAGTAAAGATACTTTTCTGTTGAACTCTTGTGTTTCCTAGGTTGTTGGGAAGAGTTTTTCTTGTTTCCTGAATAGCAGTGTGAATGTTCAACACCAGAAATAAGCACTGATTTGTATCTGGCTGACGGAATTCTCCCTTTCTTTTTCTAATAGTACAAAGGCCTTGGTATGTCATGGGACTGCAAATGCCAAACTGAGTACTTGTTGTGGTCTAAATATTGCCTACTCCATACAATGCCAGTTACTTTTCTTTAGGACCACTGGACAGGTACTGTCCTCTATTCACAGGATAATTTTTTTTTTTCCCAGCATGTCTTTGATACTTTTTAAAACAGGAGTTCTTTGAAGTGGCTCAGAGGTTTGGAATCACAGGAGTTGCCTCAGAAGTGCTGGATTATTGAGCCTTACACAGGCACATCACTCATTTACCATGGGGCTACAACCTCTCTGTGTACACACAGACCCTATGGAACTTTATACTATAAAAAAATACCAGTTTAGTTCACAACTTTCTCGGCCTTTTCAGCTTCAAGACAGAACCCTTTTCCCCCCTTGATTTCACAAAAGCTTTAGATGTTTCAGTGCTTCTTTATAAAATTAAAAAATATAAGCACATACATTCACTTTCCTTGCCAAGCGTTACCTTACTTTTTAACAGAAACACTTTTCTATCATATCTTATAAAGGATTCTGATGAAGGAACTCTATCTGGAAGCTTGTGTCCTTTTCCCAACTATATGAGCAAATCAGAGAAAATAACTGTGGTCTTCTTTCTTCACATAATTACTTCGCATATATTCTCAGAACCTCTCACTTATGGCAATATAAACAGTGTATTATTATTAAGGATTAATGTATGCAAGTACACTTGGGTTTGGATCTGTGTTCACCAGCATTATTTCCTATCTGAACCCTGTTTGTAGTGTTTATTATGTGTTTCCATGGCAATGGAACGTAACTTCTTATTGAAAGACTTTTTTTTAAATTATTTGTTGTTGCTGAAATGGGTTCTACCCCTAGGCATTCAAACCAAGACTTCTGTGGGAAAGAAAAGAGCATGGGCTAAAAATGCTGATTTCCTGTACTGATATGGCATTATGCTACATATGTTGGCATAAGCACCTGTGGAGCCCCACAAGCTGTTAACAGCTCTGGGCTCTTCTTTCCATTTGTGAAAAGCAGGGTGATCTGATGGTGGAGGAACTTAGGAAGAGGAGGAGTGCTAGCCACAAAGCAAGCTGTAAGCTCCTCTGCCTCCAGGCTTCACAGCTCCTTCCTACTTACAATTTTGTGGAGCAAAGGCACAGAAAAAGAGTAGAACAGCTCTAGAACCACAGCCCTGTCCAGGTACTGGGTGTGAAGATGGAAGAGTATGGTAACACCTAGTTTACTAGGCAGAGAGCTTGTTTTAATCCCTCCCTCTGTTGCCAGACCAGTCATATTATGGCAGCTATAACCAAGAGTTCTGTTAATATGGCACCTTAACTTCATCACAGCCTATCAGCCTCACTTTTTAAAAAGTTACAAGAAATATAATGCAGAAAGCCAATCCTCTCAAAAGAGATTTCCATTTAGGAAAACAAAGGAAGTATCACAGAAAAGCATTGACAAATACAGACAGCAATCTGATACTTTTACCACAGATACTAATATTGATGCCCTTGTATCAACTTTGTTAGACCAGAACACTCTTTTTAAAACATTTACGCTATTGCAGGATGTGCAAATTATCCTCATTCTGTAATTCTAAATCTTTTTTGTTCAAATGTGTTTCTTTTTATGGCTTGAGAGAAATTCACAACACTTTAAAAATACAGTTTTGTTTTGCTTATTTTAAAAACAGAAGTAAATGGAATTGAATATTTAGAGTTCTTACAACACTAGAAACTAAGTATGGAAACTCCAAATGTCTTCAGTGATAATTACACACACACACACAAATTGTCTACAATATAATTCTGACCTCAAATGGTAGTTCACAACAAAACTGATTTCAGCCACTTAAAGTGACATAAACGTGGACTCCATGATAATCATCTCATATTCAGAACATGACTTCCATATGCACATGCAGAAACAGCAGTCTGAGTGGGACTCTCTACTCTTTTACATTTTTCACCTCAGCATTAGAGAACCACCAACAGTGGCTACAGTTTTGAGACTGACATAAATTTGGACTTCTGTAGTACCTCCCGTTATATGCTTTCAACCTTCTGTTTGTGTTTTCTTTCAATTGTGTACTAAACACCACCTATATTAGTTAAGGTGATGTTGAAACACCCACAACTTCTGGATGTATGAGTTCTTTCTGTTCTCTTTTTTTCCAGAATTTAAAGATAGGAAAATGAAGTAGAATGGAGAATAACAACAGAAAACACACTTTTGCTTTCTCCCTCTTCGTGTTTTCAGTTCTCAGCTCCTACAGTAGCAGTGCAATATTTGCGCTGCTGATTTCACGGCAGTGTAATTGCACAGAGCATGTCTGATTCTACAGTACTTCTCCTGAATTATATTGGATCAAGATTATGTCCACAATAATGCATTCATCAAAGCTTTCAATAGAAGACAAAATGGCAGGACCTTTTAAATGCCAAAATTGTCCTCAGACCACTGAACATTTATGATATGTTGATGATATCATAGCAAGTCCCTGAATTCAGACAAAAGGGCTGAATCTTAGAAAACCTAAATCCCAGTTCAGGACTAATGCTAATTCTAACATTTGACAACTCAGAGAAAAGCTGTACCACCATTCTGTGAACAGGACTTGCAACAAGGCAAAGCAGAAAAGGAAATACCTTTAAGTAAGTAGCTTCATTTTACAACATAAATCTCCTTGGAAGCTTTCTACAGCACACAGCTATAGTTCCTCTTTCCTAAATATTCAGTACTTGTAGAAAACTAGTGAAATCCTTTGCATATGCACATTATAAAAATATGGCTTTTCTGTTCTTACACAAGTCATAAAGAAATGGAAAATGATGAAGCAGCAGAAGAAATCTATAGCTCAGGTGCTGGCAAAACTAGAGCTCTGCATTTATATTTTTTCATTATAAAATAAATAGTTCACAACATAATCTCAGAACAATAAACTTGCAGTGTGTGTCAGAAAGAATTATATCATGGAAATTAAAAAAAAAAAATATATAAACACCTATTGGTTCAGTTCTATGTGGCTTATGACTTTCTCGAGGATTGCTGCAAAGGCTGTATTTGTACAGCCTGCCACTTTGGCCATTCTGGGTACTGTGGCAATAGTATTTTCTTCCTTTGGCAGCCTCTTCACTCGTATCAAACTTAAGCTACTCATCTTCATTTTAAGAATCTTTCAATTGCCCTTTTCCATCCTGCCAGTCACCGCTTTCTTCCTGTCAAAAGCTCAACACCCATGTCAACCTGGCATATGATACCAGTAGCTGTTGCCAACTCCTAAAGTTTGAAATACATCTCTCTGCTTTCCCCGACCCCCCCCCTCCCCCACGATTCCTTTCATACTTGAGAGAAGTTGTTCTTAGAGATTTTCTTTCCCAGGGTAAGTTCAAAAAGCTTGGACAGTATTTGCGATTGTGCTGACCGGCACTCCTTGTGCTGCTGTGCTGCCATTAGATGCACAGCCTTCTTGCTTCTGTTTAATGCTTAGATAGTAAAGTTCCCTGGAAGCAGGAAAAGTCTTTTTCCATTTATGCTATGTCTAATGCAGCGTGTCTGAGAGCTCTCACAGTCTGAGTGCTCATCGAAGCCATGGCAATACAAATAAGTAACAACATTGGCAATAATCAAATTCACATACCACTTCCTTTGGTAATTTGATAATAGGTTTCATGTCTCTGCTGATAATATTCCTCATTTTTCTGTTTTCTATATGTGTAAGGACTACTTTGGCTTCAGGAAGTGCATCTGCATGTGTTAATGTTCATGTAAATTCCAAGCTATTTTGACACATATACTTAGTACACCCTAAAATAAGAAGCGATTTGTAAAGAGCAATGAGATTGCTATATCCATCAAAAATCAACCAGCGACATTAACAAGCAAGGCTGTCAATGTAACTGCAATTCTGTATCCTGCTTTTAGATATAGGGATACTCTAATGATCAAATACTTAGCTTTTGTAGAGGCCAGTCTTATTTAGAGGAAAGGCAGTTAATCACTATTTAGTTTTATCCCCTACAATCAATAGGTTTTGCCTGATCTTCCTTACTACATGCCACCAGAATTACACACTGAATAAAAAGGAGCTGGACTTTGATGATCCTTGTGGGTCCCTTTCAACTCAGGGTATTCTGTAATTCTGTGCAAACATCATCAGTTCTGTGCTACTTGTGGACATGATGTTTTAGTATTTTACATTGAAAAGAAATCTACTGGGGCCCAGAACTCAAACTCTAGAATTGTTTGAATAGCATAGAAATTTTGTGTGCCTAATTTGAAACCGACAAGCAGGCCTGAGACAGAAAGCGCTGTGCTGCATGGCATTGGCAATGCTTCTAGAAAATACCCAGCCCAGCAGAGCCAACTGTGAACACTGGGCTTGAGATACTCGCCCCAAACCACACAAAAACCTTTAGCAGATGCAAACAGATTGCTGTGTTCTTCAGGTGACATGTTATGTTCCCTAAACAGGAAATCACCTTTTGGCTTGCAATCCATCACAAACGTGTAGTAATACTTTTCAACTTATGGAGAAAAGGTTCTAAGGAAAACCCATTTAGTAAAAACTGGTGGTTCATTTCTATAGGGGGGCCACTCCGTGCATGAGGCAAATGTTTAATTAAATCATGTAACACCACCACAGAAATAATATTTCACAGGCACCCACAGTTTGCTGTTTCTTACTTGTAGAATATAATTTTGCAAATTTTAATATTAATTTATTTTGTCCTTATAACTTCTGAGCAAAAAACCATAAAAATGAAAAACTTTCTTGATGGATAAACATTAACTCTCACAGCCAGTACTAAGAAATTTTAGCCTTTGGTCAACCAATCTTTATCAACTAATAAATTTGTATGATGGCAGACTAATGAAAGGAACATCTCTCTATTCTCTTTCTATTCAGTTTCAGCTATCAGCTTCTTTTAAATGCTTAGCTTTGTAATATTTTACAATAAAATAAATATCAAATTTCAGTTTGAAATGCTGTTCTTAGGGAAAAAAAACCCCAACCAAATCTGAAAGTAAAATGCTAACCAGTGTTAAATAATCAAATTGAAGGAAGACTTTTCATTTTTGGCTTGGGAAAAAAGAATTGCATTAGCAAACTGATTCACACTCTCTTTCCCTGGTCACTTTAAACCTCTCCATTATTCTGTTTCAGTTCTACTTGAAACAGTCCTCTTCTCTCTTTATTTTTTCTGTTTGGACATCAGACTAAATCAGTGATCACTCAGTCAGCTTCCCTGAGGACATTCACTAGGTCCCCCCAAGTACATCCCTCCAGTTCACACATGTCAGACACAAATCCACCTTACTTAAGTGCTGAACTTTTTTCCACAGCTTTGTCCATCTCAAATTCCTCTTAATGCTCTCTCATACTTGCAATACTTTCTCTTCAGTTTTACACTTTAATTGACCACAGGAGATGTGTAGGCATCGGCTCACTAAAATATGACTGTGCTGGGACCAGCAGACATACTGCAGTTGAAAAAGAAAACTTTTTATTTTAAATTCCATTGCTCATCATCAAGTGTCCTTTCAGCAACTAGACAGAATGGCTGAGATGAATTTTTTTCAATTTTTAAATAAGAAATACTTAGTCCAGACAGTATCTTCAGAAACCTCACCTTCCAAAGAAGACATTTCCTTCCCAGCAGGGGACATTATCCGGTGCTATGCTCCACTGTACCTCTTCACTGCTGCTGGTTGTCAGCTGGTCAGGTTTGCATTAAAGGAAGTTTCTACAGTGTACCAGTATCAGGGAAGTGATTTAACTTAACCTTGGCTCTTTGAGTAGCCCTTGTGGCATCATTCTAGCCCATTTAATTCAAAATCACCAGAAAACAAGTGGAAGATTTTCTACGACCATTTTAGCTTCACTTAACTACACAGAAGTGACTTAAAATCTTTCTCTTCTGCACTAACTCTGAACGTTGCAAAATGGGAGGAGGTGGCCTAGCAGAAAGTAGGCTTAGTTTTTAAACTTAATTCTCAAGGAAAGGAAAAGTTTTGGGAAAATAGTCAAATTTTTGAAACATTGTATTCAAAAATAGTTGGCTTTAAACTTTTTCAGGCAATTTTCTCATTCAGCTGTGCCAAACATTTAGTACTGAGCTGATAGATTTGAGATTGCATACTTTGGTGTCTCTTACACTTTTTCTAGAAGAGGCTTTGCAACTTAGCTCAGGAAATGATAAAATAAGTTACACTTTTGAATCTTTTATGTATAATTTCTCACTACTTTGACACAAACTTTCAGTAGAATATACTGCATATTCAGATACAATACTCCTAGCTATGTTTCTACAAGTAGTGGAAATTAAAAAATAAAATAATATATATTCTGTATCATTGCGAAAATGTCTAGAGGAAGAAGGCAAGGAACAAGAGGAAAAGTATCAGCAGTGCTTACAATCCTAACAACAATGTATCTAACCACTGGTTCAAAATGTTATATCCTTCTGTCTGCTAGTGCTTTTTTTCCTCCTGATCCTCCTTTCTTGTTTTGTTTGGCTAGATTGTTGCTTTACCTTGTGCTTGCCAAGAAAGAGCAATGGGTTTCATTATAGTGCTTTCTTTGATTAGCAGTGGTGACTTGTGAGTCTGAGCACAACAATTGATGAAATTAGAGGAAGCATTCCTTGTCATAACCAACACGCTGGCTATTTTCACTCTATATTGAATGCTGCTTAAATTTGGCCTCCCCCCACTTATGTCTGAATTTCCACACTGTATGTGACACAGCTCATAGTAAAAGAAATAGATACCATGATAACAAGCAAGAATCTGAATATTAAATATGTTACAAAAAAAAAAAAAAAAAAACCAAAAAATCCAAAACAAAAAACCAACAACAAAAATCCAACAAAAACCAAAAAACAAAACCTCAAAACAAATCATTCCTAAACAGGAAAAAATAAATCTAGAATAAATAAATAAATGAATGAACCAATTCAGCTTAACAGAAGACTAATGTAAGTTAGTTGAGAATTTCAAACACTTAGGTTAGAATAAAATAGCATGGCTTTACTAATCTCACTTTGTAACAGTGACTAGTTACTTCACTTTGTACTAGCAGCAGCTTTAAAAAATACTTAATAAAAATTTATCCAAAAGTTATGCTGGGGAAAGAACCAGTTTTAAAATTTACCTTGCCATGGCTCCATTAACTATTTTTCCTACTTCAAAACATTTTCCCTAAGTTTATGGGAAGGAATTAGTCACCTTTCTTGGTTGCTGTTGTATAGAAATGCCAGTTACAGCTGGATGCCTTTCCATCAATGCATTAATAACTCATGTTTGTGTATTTTTGTAGTATATATTACCATTTTATAATGAAATGTTAAATATTTTACTGGTATTTTATTTTACTGTGATTTGTACTGAGTACTGAGCACTCATAGTGTTTCTATTCACTAGAATATTTTATTAAAATGAATTTTTAAAATAACCCATTGCTTAAAAACAGTATTGCTATTTTGTGTACTTATTGTCTTCCTCTCATTACTGTGACCAACATTTAGTCTGTTATAGCGTAACATCATGGATAGTGTAGCACTTGAATCCGCCTTTTATTTTGTAAATTAAGGACAGGTTCCAGACCTCTCTTTGCTGGAAGGCATCTCCATTTTGACTGTATCATCAACTGGTGAACTTTTCCCTTACAGAAGAACCACTTTGATAGTAACTTCTCAACAATAGTTTTATTGCATTCTTTTCTCCAGTGCACTCTGCCACATCTATTCTTACCTGTGTATCTTAAACTCCATTGACTGCCCAGTATTACAACAACAACAACAACAAAAGAAAAATGATACACACAAGAAAGTCTTACTGAATCACTTCTCTTGACTTGTGTGAATTTCTAAAATCTGAAATTAGCTGCTAACTGAAGTTATACTGTTTTACTTCACACTACACAGAACATAGGATGCTTGCATCCGTGCTCATAGCTAAAATATGGAGTGTGCCTCCTTGGCTCCTCTTACTGCCAACACACAGCTATGATCACCCATCAGGCAGGCTTTCAGCACTTAGAAGCTTAAAAGGCTAGAAGCCATACAAACATATATTGCAAAAGCCATGCTTTGGTATTAAGAAAACTCAAGATCTACTTAGAATTTTCCCCCTCTAATTATTTAATGTACTTGTCATTATATATGATTTTTGTTTATTGTTTGAATTTCTCACAACTTGGGCAATGAAAATTAATAAAGTATCACCCTTGCACATTCTTTATAGCAATCATTGGGATTTCATCACTAAAATATGCCATTAAGAACAAGAGTTTTTAGTGGTCCAAAAACCCAATGACAATATTTTTGTTAATTTTTCCTTACGCTTGCCTTTTGTGTGAAATACTCTTCTAATAATACTGTCAACATTTGGCCTAACACAGATTTATTTTTTAAACCCTGCATAAATCAATCTTAACATTACAAATGATCAAACTTATTTTAAGATTTTCATTAGACAATATGTGCTTATATTTTGTACAAATGTGCCATTTCTTCTCACTGTCAGCATCCTCTGCCCATACTGGCATTTCCCACAGAGAAGACCAATTAATGTCCACTGTCGTTTCAGTTACTGTATTGTATGACTACTTAATCATGTTTCAGCCCAGAGATTCTCTATAATTTCTTCTCACCCTCCCCTTCCACGGTAGTTAACTCTGATGAAATTCTCATTTGGTATTGAAAATTGAAAAGAGGACTTACGAAATTGTAGCCTAAATCCAGTACTCTCACTTCCAGCATAGGATCTTACACAACACTCATGACCACATTGTCTAATCCAGTTCTGGGTCAAAGTGCTACCAGGTTTTTATTTTAAAAGATTAGAGATTTTGTTGACCAAATCCAATTGCAAATTCATCAAAGTATTATTCTCAAAGGCAAAATCTATGTAATAGTATAGATATGGTTTTGAAGACACGCTCATATTTCATAGGATGAGCAGAAGCAATACTGTAAAAACAGATGGCCCCAAAATCAAGAGATACTGTTCATTCACATCTGTGATTTAAAGTGAAATCCTATCATCTGACTTCAAAAGCCAAAAGACTTTGCAGTTACCAACGGGGATGTTTGGGTAATTGGGGTGCAGGTTATAGAGATTCCAGAGATTTACAGCAAAGCACAGATATATGACGCGCAATCGGAGTGGTGTGAAAAAAATGCATTGGCTTTCTGTTGTTAAGACTGATAACAAGCCTTACTTTTGACACTACTTGTAAATATCTTCCAGAGAAGTTCTGCAGATAATATATTTTCACAATTCAATCTGAAGCTATAAAGATATGGTTTTTGAAACATCCATATTGAGATAAAATCTTTAGGTTTTTTTCCTTTCCCCCTAGGTAAATGGTCCTGTATACTGCTGTTACTTTGATGAGGTGCTGACTAAAAGATATAAAACATTATTGTTCGTTCCAGATTAACTAACCTGGAATGGATTTCCAACCATTAAATGTTGACATGCAACTAAAACAGCACCATTTGTGTTAAAAACTTGTATTTTCCTGTTTGTACCTTGATTTGAAAGTGTCCTGGTGACAGATATTGAGAAACAAACTCCTCAGTCAGGAAACCCCTCAGAAGTAGCAGGAAAAGATCTGGTACTTTTGTGGGACCATTGTATCTCAAAAGAACGGACTGGTATCGTACAATGGCAGAGCTAAGGGATTCTTTGCATATCCTGACTTCCAAAAGTTCATTTTTATGATCACAAAAAATAGCTTCATAGTGAAGCTGGAATTTTCTGTACTTAACTTCCGCTCAAAGAATGAAAAGAAGTGGGCACAATGTCCCAGCACTGTTAGCCGTTTTAGAAGGGATGAACTGCTTTCTGTGATTGCTGCCTCTGTAAAAGCTATGGAAGTTGTTCACACCACCAGATTAAAGTAGATGAATAATGAGTAGACATATGCAAAACAGGACATGAAGTTAGAGACAGCCACCCTAAATAACTGGCCTGACACAACACAAAATCTGAGCGGCAGAGCTCCCTACCAACCACATTGTAACTGCACATCCTACTATTCAAAAGACAAAATAGAAATACCTTAAGACAAGTGATGACTGCTATTGTGATGGAATTATGAAATCAAAGATGGTCATAGTTCCTTATCACCTTAACCTTCTGCAATTAGAGCTCATTAATATATTCCATGTATATTTTGGGAGTTATTCTTAGTTATTTTTTATAATCTACAACCTTAAAAAGACTCCACAAAGGTATGAATTTTTTTTAGGGTAATTAAAGAATGCTTTGCACTCAGACCTACAAGAATAATTTACTCACTTGGGGCTAGTAGACTCGTTTATACCAAATTCTGATGTTAATTTTTATAGCGAATCAGCTGAGCAATTCTGGAGGTCTGGTAACCAGAGGGTAGAAAACAAAACTCAGTTCTGCTGACTCAGTCAAGAATATGCTTATTGCTACTTGTTTTAGAGATGTGGCAGCACCCTGCAGATCCTCCTAGGATTATGTCCCACAGGAATGTGCAGGATTTCAGAAGCCTGGTACTTTGAGTCATTCAAAGCAATATTTATAGGAAGTCTGGATTTGAAATTACATTCTGTCAATGAAACAGCCCAATATTAACACTATATATTATAGACAACCAAACAAAATATCACATCAGTATAAAGCAGTTCTTGAAGTTGCAAGTGACTTTAAACACATGGTTAATGAATTAATAAAAAATAATGTAAGTAACTCTTGTGTGGTTTTTTTCTTTCTAACTGTTTGCTTATTCTTTTTGTTTCATAATCCAAGTACAAAAAGTAAAATAAATTGATCAATAATATGTCTCTCTGCAGAAGAATACTTATATGAACCAATAAATTATGTGATACTACTGTACCAAACTTGCAAGTCCATAGGAATGCACAAAAAGGGATTTTATCAATTTCCCAAAGGCTTAGCAGGTAATGTGCTGCAGTAAGGTTTCCTGTTATGCACATTTTATTGTTTTACAAAATATCCTGTAAGACTTTCTCTGTAAGTCTGAAGTATCATGAACAAGTCAAACTAACCTGCATTAGCCAAATGAAGAAACTACATTTGTCAAAATAAACCCCTACATTTTGTGACACACTATCCTTTCATTGCACTTGTTTGTATATTCACTAATTCACAGATTCAATAATGTGTGATTGTACTTCCAGTTATTAGTGAGGAATAGTCCAGTTGAACAGCATAATTACTTACATCTGTCACTTCTGAAGTCATACTTACTGCTTTAGACATAGCTAAATTTTATGTTTTCTAGCAGTTGGATTTATAGTAACCTATCTCTGTCATCAAAGGACAGAGATATATATCGATATGATCTATAATTATTATTTCCACAATAATTATTTGCAAAGTTGATGCAGAATTTCCTCCCAAATATCCCCAACTATGTCATGAATACAATTATTAATTTCTCCCAATATACAAAAAAAGATCTTGGAATATAGGTCAAACCAAGGAGTCTCATTAGTTAGGAGAAACCCCCCCACACCAAATCCCACGTTGATATTATTGTTTTATTTCCTATAGTGGTCTTTTCTTTATGTTTTATTTAAAATGTTAATGGAGTGTATCTGCAATTCAGATAATTTATCCTTAAATCACTGTTCTCCAGAATAATGCACTGTGAGCACTGTAATACCCAGGCAAGTCCTCTTAAAGAACGTGCATCAATTCTCTTCCCTTATGAAGCACACTGCAAATGCCCTCTAACAGGGCACAGCAGCATTACATAAATCATCTTATATGAAAAATTAACATGACATCAAATATTTATAAATATTAATGTGTATGTTAATATAACCAAAGCTGTAACAAACAATCATAACCTTGCCAAGTTTCTCAGGACAGGCGCCGCTGATAATGATATCCATTATCTCTGGGGGAACGCGCAATTATGAAGGTATACATGGGATGCTATATTGTTATCTGCTTTTAAGTTCATCCATTAAACACTCCACCTCACACTGGATGTTAACCCTCCTCTTAGCTCTTTGTCAGGTACTATTATTCTATGTATTTACACATCCATGTGAATGAAAGATGAACAACTCTTAAATGTACACGATTTCCCTACTTCATTAATGTATGCATCTAATTTCATATCATACATTCCTTTGCTCTATGGCAATTATACCTTATAATGTCTGATATGCACCTAGCTACCTATCTGTCTATCCATTCATCCCTCTGTCCTATGATAGCATAGCTCTCACAGTAATTTGCAAACTCCTTTGATTTATCTTTTACCATGCTGCAATTTATGTTATTATGATTAAAGCTCTGACAGTATTTCCAGTAGAAATTTTAATTTTTGTGGCTC
Source organism: Orthonyx spaldingii (assembly GCA_013397795.1). Classification (NCBI taxonomy): domain Eukaryota; kingdom Metazoa; phylum Chordata; class Aves; order Passeriformes; family Orthonychidae; genus Orthonyx; species Orthonyx spaldingii. Next base: position 886,991 of record VZTJ01002478.1, on the reverse strand, counting down.
AAAAATTATTCCATAAAAATCAGTTTCACACCTAAACATAAAATACAATAGAATACATTTCATCATAATCAAATTTGATCAGTCGCTAGGAACTTCAAGTGCTTATTATTATCATCACTTACCTACGTTGTAGTGATAGGAAATAAAATGTTGAGCCAACACCACAAAAGTAACCATGTTTCTCCAAGACACAAGACTAAAGGTTTTGCAGCCGTGCTTAGCACATGTGAAAAAGAAGTGATGTCCCAGAAAAATTCTTTGAAGTTTTAAGATACACACCCAAGGCTAAGTGATGCTGATTACCATTTACAATGAAGTCTTCACCTGAACTGAACGATGAGTTGTGTCTCTTTTTTAACACCCAGATTCAAATGCATATAAAGACTTCTTCTCATTACTTAATTTTTAAAGATCATGATAAAAACAGATTCAGTAAAACCAGTCACTAGAATACTACACACTGTGAATATTCCAGTTCCAGACAAAATCAAAATAAGCATCTTCACATAATAACATTCTCTTCCTTATGATTATTACCAGTACTATTATTAAGTATTAACCTAGCAACGTCTATTTTAGAAGTTGTTTGAGAAAACAGGCTTTTAAAAAACAGGCTTCACAGCTAGAATATTACTCTATTTCACTGAAGAGCCAATCAAGATGCAATACAAGAGTAGGTAAAAGACTCACCTAAACTGAGGAAAGAAAGGTCCCTAGCTCAGTCAGGCAGCACATGGAAGCACAGACTGAAGTGAAAACATGTCCAGTGCTGCTCTGTCACACAAATCCAATGTCCTCTCAGAGTGGTTACTTTTAAAGGCTCATCTACGAAATGCACATACCTTGTACATAGTAGTTGATTATCAGTCTAATGTTTCAGTTTAGATTAGCAATATTTTTAAATTCTGGAAATGTTAGGGTTTAAGTGATTTACCCAGAAGAGCCAGCAGCTCCTAAGGGAGGAAGTGACTGCTTACTTTTTAAGAACTACCTGGGTTTGGATCACTCACTTACGGTATGTTCTCAGTATCACGCTGGTCACTCTGAAGTGAAAAAAAAAGCATGAAAAGAAAACCATGAAGAAATTTTTCTTTTCGGGGAGGAAGCAAAATAAAATAAAAATACACAGGTTTTAATGAAAACATGGTCTGAGGAATTTTGCCATTTCAAGTAAGAACATGGACTGTTTTAATGATTGTTTTCCATTCACTTTTTAAATTGGATTGCCTACTGTAAAATAGGGAAACCAATACTTTTTATTACATTTTAAACCAGACAAAACAAAAAACTAAGCCTGAATTTAGAAAAACAAAATTACAAAGGACAACCTTTTCTTTCAGGGATTTGTACCTTTAAATTTGTTTACCAGTTCCTAAATGACAGAGTAGTAATAATCCTAAACTAATGCTGGGAGATTTAGGTAAGTTTCTCTCTCTCTCCCTCCCCATTTCTTCTATTTATTTATTTATTTATTTATTTTTTAAGGGAATGGAGGTGTAGTATAAGTATCAGGATTTAAAGAATTTGATTCAGTTACAGATCCCTGGAAAAATTAGGGGTTTTTCCTGAATTTTATGGATAAATTGAATTGCTATCAGTTTTACCAATGTAAAAACTCATTTACTTTTTGTTTATAGAAATATTTTACAATTCATGCCATTTCAAGTTTTTATTAACCATTAAAGTTTAAGGTATAGTTATGTAAATATAAAAAAACTTTTTAAAAATAAGATTGTTATTCATACACCTTATGTTTTTGAGGTTGCAAATAAGAAAAAATACTTCAATGCACATCTCAGATTAACTGTAGTATAACGATCAACATCCCTTTAGCACATTACGAATAAAAGCATTTTTAAAATAAAAAATCAGCCATTATTCTATGTATCAAATGTAAATCATGACATAAATCAAAGCATACAACAGCATAGGCACCAAAAGCATCTTCTTGTTTTCATCTTTGTCTCCTGCTAATATTTGGGTCTGCCAGATGTACTTGCCTTTCTGATATTACTACTTTTTTGTATAACCATGCAGTCATATGTTTATAATTCTTTCTTTTTGTAAAAATGGTGCTATTACTGTATCTGTAAGTTAGATGCAAGAGATTCAAATTTCAGAGCTCATGTTATCTCTCAGAATCAGAAAACAACATTCAGAGTGTGAAATACAAGCCCTTTTCTCACACAATGATGGCGATCTGAACAAAACCTTTTTGCATATGCAGTTTTAAATCTCTGCTTATAAAAAATCGATACTTGTCAAGTACAAATGTCACCCTTGATCGAGGTTAGAAACCAGCACTGTAGTTTCCCTATCACATAAAATTATCAGTACAGTTTTTCTTAAAAATTACTTTTGTATTTCCTATGCCTTCTTTCAGAGTACTGAAAATGGAGAGTCAAAACTCTTTGGTGATTTACATGCAGCAACATTTCATTCCCACAGTAAAACAAGGGAACTTGGACTTGGTAGCTCCCACATGTTCCTTAGTTTTGTGAAAGGCTAACATCTAGTTGAAATTATTTTTTCTGCATCATAACAAAACCAAAATTCCATTATATTCTCTCTTTTAATCAAGTCTCTTTTAATGCCAGAGTCCTACATAATAATTTCCAAATGAAGAAATACCATATTCCTGTACTCTAGATACATGTTCATAAATGCAGACATTTTGTATAAAGAAATCCTACTTTGACATAATATATGTCTCCTATATTCCTGTATTAATATTAACCATGTGGAAATAGAAATGCTTTATCTAATTTTACTAATAATATTCAAAGTTCTTATGTAAAAAGACTGATTGGAAAAGTATCAATTGAAAGAATACAGATTAATTAAAAATTGCAAGTTTACTTTCAAAAAAAGTAAATTGATCTCTTTCCCACTGATGCATGATGATTTTTAAATTTCTGATTAATTTCTCTCTGAACAAAACTGTGATATTTAAAAAGTATATCCTGTATATAATTTGTATATTTTTAAAAAGAAAAGCTACAAAAGTGATACCCAAAGATACACATATTTTCTGATCCCTCTGCAATCTCTTTTCACTGTAATATTGGAAAGACTGAAGCAATTTTTCATACAAGTGTGCACCATGAAAAAAAATACTGCAAGTTCCTACTGAATGAAGAAGGTCTCTATTGGTCTTTAAAGATCCTTCAGAAAATGTCACTGAAAGTAGGGGCTTATAAAAGAGAATAATTCTAGAATACATATCCTTTTCTAATGTGGACACTGCGGTACTTGCATGATTAATTTAGGTATGACAAGAAAATAAGTTATTCGAGGCATGAGGAGAACTATGGATTTCACTTAAATGAGTGGAGAAAGAGCTGGTCCTGTGTCATAGTGGATTGTATTTAAAAATCAGCTAAAACTGGGCTCAGGAGTGAATAAAGGATCTAAGGCTGATGAAAACTAAGCATGTTACCAAGGTGACATGTTTCAGCTTGGTGGCACAGCTGTACTATTATTGAAATGTCCTAATTCAAACAACCTGTGGTTTGCTGTTGCTCAAAAGACAACTAGCTTTCTCCACCTGACAGACACTAAGTTGATGTAATTGCTAACAGAAACAACACAAAGGGCAGAAAAGGATGTGTGTTTTGCATAATAAGGAATTAGGATAGGGATGAGAAAAAAAATTTGTAAAATATAATAACTTTTTGATGCCTTCCTCATATTCTAAACTAGTCAGCTAATATTGTACTTCTATATAATTACATTTCTAGTTGTAAAATAATGCTTTTGAAGTTCTTAGTGCTAAAGAACCACCTTCAGGAGGGAGAGTGTTTTCAGAGAGGCTCGAGGGTCTTAGTCATACGGATTACCCAAAGAAAGAGAGATCAGCAGTTTATCATCTGTAAGGCAGAGGATTTAGTCCAGAAGGGTTGAGAGGCTGGACATAGGCAGTGGGGAACTTCAGTTCCAAACAAGAGAGCCAAGGGCTGTACTCCAGCTGATTAATACACGTGATAGCAATCTCCACTCTCTTGTTTATAATAGTGTTCTTAAATTTTATCTGTTGCATTCCATTAGCACAAGAACTTTGTTAACCATAAATATATGCTTAAGTAGAGGTTCTAGGTTTGTATACTCCAGGAAATGACAATCAGATAAATGAGATGAGATAGAATTCAGGTATGTTTCTTCCTTGACTGTTTCCAATTTGCCTCTTTTTTTTGTCAGTATTTACTTAAAATATTTCAGGCCTCAGACTTCCTAAGGTAACATCTTATGGTTGGGGTAAGCATCCATTACAAGTCATTTTGTGAATGAGGATCTTCCTCAAGGCATCCAGAATGGATTTTTTCAGTCACAGTTCTGCCTAGATGTGACCAAATGACTTGCTGATCACTTTTTTGTTGGTCATAAAAGGTACCAGATAGTAGAAACAGTGCAGAGAGAAATATTGAGAAACTCTTTTGAGGTTGTATTTGTGAAGTTAACATGGTTTTAATTTGAAATGGCTTAAAATTAACAAAGTGAGGTATTTTGTTTTGGTTTGGTTTATTTGGGGTTTAAGTTATATATTTACCTCCAGAGCATGACTAAGATTTTTCATCAGATTGGAATGGAATGAAAAGGATACAAAATATCCAAATTTATCTGAGCCTCACTTTATCAATGTTAATGACATTTCACTTCTTTCCTCTAGATCTGAATTTGTCTTTTGTAATCTAGATACATTTTAGCACTTGAAGATGTATAAAAAAATATTTTCATTTGAAAAGTATTTACCACAGCTGTTGCTGACTCAACCTAGGGAAGGGCACTGCCCTTCCTCCTACAGCAGAAATGGTGCTTCAGGAACAGTGAAGTAACCTGCTGCGATGATGAGTTTCTGAACAGCAGTCTCCATCAGCCAGCCCAAGCAGCTAGCTAGAGTCCAGATAGGAAAGTAAACAGAAGTATTAGGGGGAAAAAAAAAAAAAAAAAGAGGGGAAACTAGATTGGATCTAAAAAGCAGTATTAATAATGCATAAGAGAGAAAATACAGACAGGGAAACTTCTTCAGAGCCCAGCTATATAGCCTAGCAACAGACTCATTTTTACAAATACTGAGAAGGATATTCCCCCTGCTCCAAAAAGGTCACTTTTTGGAAATTTGAAACTGGAAATGCAATTCCTGGAAAACTTGGGAATCTCTGAAGTGCAGGGTTGTCAAAGACTCTTTAACCACAAACTGAAACCATTTAATTTACTACGCTGAATAAAGACACAGGTGGCTGTCTCAGGCTGTACACAAAAAGCACATACTCAGAGGAGCATAACTAGAAAGGCAGGGGTTTAAAATTGCTAGAGTAGCTCTATATATGAAACCGTTTTGAGAAAGAAGTGAGACTAGCACTCTAACTTCTGGCTTAGAGGATCACACTCAACCCTGCTCTTATGCTCACTTTTACACTGCCTGCACATTTGCACACGGATTACTTAAACATCACTTAAAAAATAGTACTTGTCTCCTTTACAGCCTTCTTCTACAACATCAATTACCTCATGAGTTGCAAGAACCATCAGTGATTTGAAGCAGTAAGATACTGTAACTACGGTCATTTCTACTGCTATACACACACACTAAAATGCGAGAATGCTTCTGTCATTTTCTGGGACATTCATAATTATTCACAACTCCTCTGTCTGGCCATGGAGTATCACACAGAAGCTTGATAAAATGGTAGATATGGAAGCTACACTTAAATCTTCATTTATGCAATCTTAGGAAGGAATGAAACCAGTAATACTTTGTATGCCCTTTTTTTTTTTTTTCCAACCATAGACTGGGGAAAGAAAAAGAGTTCTGAAAGTTTTGCAGCTCTCAAAACTCATGAAAACACTGTTCTCAGAAGACCTGTAATGCACCAAGAGTATAGTGTTTAATCTCCAAGCAGTGTCTTGAAGTATAAAATTGATCAGGAGATGAATAATTTTTTAGATGATGAAATCTGTTGGGACTATGTTGAGCCTTAACAATTAAAAATAATTCTTTTAGTGGATATCCAGAAACAATCTGGATCCTGAGTCAGTATTGTCTTTATGCAGTTCACAGCATAAAAGTACTCATTTTTATTACAAAGCAATAAATAGCACCTTTTCCCTAATGACCCTGACAAGTAATTTTCTACAGATTTACACTTGAGATCCCTGGATTAAACCCTTTTGCAATCAGCATAACGATACACAAACAGAAAAGCTCAACACTTTTTCCACCTAAAGCTCAGCCGCTTGAAACCCTGAAGTTGAGCACGGAGCACGGGTGATATTTCTCTACGGTTACATCAGATCTAACAGTGTTGCAGAGGTCAGCTCAGAGCATCACAATGACCAAGTACAAGTTTATCGTGGCCAAGGTCAGGCAAAACTGTCCCTGCATTGAGAGCTATTTTGTCCTCCTTGTTTATTAATGCTGATCTATCTATACTGACAGATTTAGCTTGTAGGGGGCTGGGGACAGAATGAGAGTCGCTATTTCTCAGCTTCCAGTCTTCATTAATATTAATATCATCTTCAGCTACAGCATACTGGTACAGTACACACTCAGAACTTACAGGACAAAGGGCTTCAGTGCTTTACAGGCACATGTATTCATTCTGAGAATCAAATACACTCTGCAATGTGTTATTGTTCACAGATATCAGCTGTGGCATTATGTGTTAACAATGAACTTTATTTCAGTAACATCTCTTCAGACTTCATTGTCTGAAAGTGACAACATAAGAGCAGATGTTTACTATACGAAAAATAGGTTTATTTTAAAAACCAGTGACAGATTTAGAACAAAAAGAAAATATGTTTAGATATCAGTAATGCAGTCCCTATGCTGAAAAAGCTTCCAGTTTGTTTATTGAGTTTAGCTACATAAATGCTGCAGAATTAATCCTAAGTCCCACAAGAAGGTCCATTAAAAGCAGGAGAAATATATAGCTCTGTCAGGTAAATCTGTGCAGATAAACATCTCAGACCGAATACTTATTTTTGTAAATCAGAGGAATCTTTGCATATGTAGTGCTCTGCATTCCTGTCACTACAGCTAGGTAATTGAATTTACTAGCCAAACCCCACGAATGTTCTTACAGAAATTCCCAAAGCAGAAGAGGTAGTTCATCATTTAATTCCCAGTGTAAATCCATATAAATTCTGTGTTTCAATGTTAGATGTACTTTCAGGGGAAAAAAAAAAAAGCCAAAAACCCCTCAGACTCAAAACACTTTCCCTTAAATATCTATTAATTAAAAAAAGAAATAAAATCAGGGATCTCATATACCTGAATAACTCTACATTAACAGACAGTAAACTCTTAATCCTACTAACTGCATGTAGGCAAGTGGGAGGAGAAGTGCACTCTAGGGATGAGAGAAGTGCTGGGGAAAAAAAATAAAGGAGAAAAATATAAGAATATATTAATTTCAAAAACAAAGAAAAAGCCATTTGCTAAGATGCTCTGAATGGTGCTTGTGGAAATGACACGTTATCTGGATGGAAACCCACCAAGAGCAACCTGACATTATCTGCAAAATGGGCTCTATTAACAGAGAAAAGTAATATAATATGCAAAAAAGAAATTGTCACATCAAACTCATTGCAGTGTTCAGTATTAAAGAAGTGGTTCTGGATAGTCCTTTACTAAAAGAAAAAGTTTAATTTCTGAGAAAAACTATGACAATATTGAATGTCTAATTTTGGATAGTAAAAGGTGCCTAAAAGGCAGTTAAAAAATTAATAAACAAAATTCATAGTTTGGTGTAACTTGATTTTCATAAATAATGGTGGAATAGTTTTCCTTTGTTAGAGTATAGCAATTTAAATAAATTTTAATCTCTGTTTACTTTGTTCTTATTATGCTAAAATTTTCTATTTAGCTACAAACAATTTGGGCTTCTCTCTAGTTTGTTGTGTAATTTTCTTATTTTAATTTCATCTGTTATCTGAACACACATAGATGTTGTATATTCAAATTGTTACTTGTTTCATTGTTGCCTGTTGGCAACAAATATTCTTATTTAACTCATGTTGGGTATGTGCAATATTTAATATGCATATATTAGATGGCCTAGAGTGTTGACAAAGTCTAGAAAGTCTGGTAAAATTTTAACAAGTTCATGCATCTTATTGCAAAACATATAAAAAAGGAAAAACTAAGTATGAAAAACAAGGAACAGCTTTTAATTCCATGTACAACATTACCACATATGTGTAGCAAATAAACACTTTATATGAATTGCATTTCAGTGCTTTGCAAACTAAAGTAATATATGCTTTTCATTATTTTAGTAAAATTAAAGACTGAGCTTACAGAAGTATCTTTAAAATTTCATATTGTTTAAGCTTGTTTGGGCATGGCAAATCATTTCAGCATGATGAATGCCTATGCAGCAATCAGAGCTACTTATAGATCCTGCAACACTTAAACTCAGAGCTAAGAGAAACAAATACTCTCATTTTTATGTAAGCCATTATTAGAATTTACTTCTAAGAAATCTGACATACTATGTCCTATTGCTTTAATATAAGCTATATATTAGAAAATATTTTTTTCTCTGTGTTACGTGGTATTCACAGCAGCAAAAGCAATTGCATAACATGGTGAAAGCACAAAGAGGTACAGCACATATGCCACTGAGGGTGAAGTGAAAGGATTTTTTACCTACACTGGACAACCAGAAGAAAAACTACTAAAAGACTTTGGGAAACCCTGCTAAAATATCTACAAATGTCTTTTGTGCAATGGTTTTAAAAGCAGTTTCTATTTTTACTTGAGAGCCACATAAGGAATTTTGAGTTTTAGAGGCTGTTCCTTGGTTGCATTAGCCCTTAGCCCAGCTTTACATCAGTACAAGCACATTGATTTCACTGGAATTTCCACCCACGCTGAACTTAGCAGAGACACGGCTCAGGACCGACAGACACACAGCATTCATCACCAGGAGCGGGCAGCTCACCGCCAAAGCGAAGGGAATTTGATTACCTATTACAGATGCTGGAATTTCAGAAAGCACTTCAGAGCTATAACATATTACTCTTTCCTTCTTCTCATTTGTTAAAAAGAGCTCTTTGCATTCATATTGAAAGAACAAAAAAAGCACTCCAAAAATGATCATTCACTGAAATAATTCTTCATGCTTTTAGATTACACTACAGATTTGAAAGTTGCTCTGGGTTTGGTCACCTTCTCAGGTTGTAACAGGCTTTCTGAGCTGGTCTGTGCTTCAAGAGACTTTTCCCTTTCATTCATTTCTGACTGAAAAATTGATGGGATTTTATCTGTTTCATGGGGGAAAATATATATAAATGTCTCGATTTTAAATGAAGCTGTTTCTGCATTTACAAGAAGCAAACCTATCCTTATTTTCATAGGTTTCCATAAAGCTGCTTTCAGGTTACCCAGAAATGCCAAAGTATTCTATCTATAGTGTAGGTTGTTTATTTTTCATTTATTTGTTTATTTGGTGATGGTGGGGGGTGTGTGTGTGTGTGTGTGTGTGTGGGTGGGTGGGTGTGTTTGTGTGTGAAAACCAGCTTTAAAACTAGCAGTTCTCTGCTACACAGAAAAAATATTATTTATTCCAAATACATATTATGTATTACATTTGGTAGAGTTTAAGTTTCTTTGTTTTAAATGGAGAAAAAGTATGAAATGCTTAAGGGCAAAAAAAAGGGATTTTTGCTTTTTGTTTCTTTGTCAGTTATCCTTAATGTTAAACTAATCATCAGACAGCCAAACTGACAAACTTTCTTTTGTCAGCAAACTGTCAGCAATAAACAATCAATGATATCCTTTCTTTTTGGTAGACAAGCACTTAGAATAAGAGTGTACAGGTCCTCTCGTTTAATAAAATAATTATTTTTCTGAGGGTGGGAGAACAATTTGTACATTTGCTTTTCTCTTCTAGCAAGCAGTTAGAAATAAATGTGTAACACCCTAGTTCTCGCTGAAAAGGATGCATTCTCAAGGTGAAATAAAATGTGGAACTTCCTATGGGATACATCCAATCTGAATGCTGTTGAAATGCCACCTTGATATTTTATTACAGTCACACTATCTCTTATTTTTTTCCTGAGAGGTGAAAACTGTCTCTTTCTTCTGCCATCCTCAGTAACTGTCCTTACACACTTGTGTGTTCGGTGACAGAGATGACTTCTCTGTAGTGCCTGACTTTTACAAGGAAAAGGTATTCAGATGGTTCTGTTCTCTGTGGTTAGCCAAAGGATGAGCTGCAACCTACACGATTTTCTTCATTTCAGGGAAGCAGAGCCAGCAAATATATAAAGCCAAAAACTCTCCAAATTGAAAAAAATTCTGCTGTTCACTATCCAAATTTTTTTTCTCTTGAAACGGTCCTCTGTGCTGCTAGAATTGAGAATGAAACTTCATGTACATGCTGTTATCTGACTACTGAGTCAAATTTCTCATATACACTCAAAGATCTGCCTATCGTTTTCAAGTACAAATTCCTAAGCCATGAGCTGAAATTACAAAATATTTCTTTGCCCATTATTTTCAATAAACCTTGAATCTGTGAGAGGAATTGTAGAAAGTTTGCCAGTTATACTAGTGAAGTAATTTTGTTCCTTTACTTTAAAACCAAGGCAAAGGAATTGAAAGGTTTTTCTCCACTAACATAAAAACTCAAAAAACATGATCTTCATTGTTACATCTTACTATAAAATCTAGGCGTATAAAAGGATCTTTGTTAAGTATTGTGATGGTACACAAACCAGCTAAAATACACCTTTTCTAGTCAGCATACCTGAGATACATGCTTATAGACAAATACATGCTGCATACTACTTTACTCTTGAATTTCCCCCCAAAAATTCCATAAAGGAGGAGCAACGGATACATTTTATCCATGTATTCAAGTTTGGACAATACTGATCTTTTAAGTTAAAAGTTTGATGTATATAAAGAAATATCAATACAAAATTATTTTCATCATTAAGTATAACTATTCAGAGTATTGCAGATTAGTAAATAATCCTTTGATCTTGTTCATCGGCTTTTTATCTGACTCATGCTAAAGCTGTCAACTGTTGCACATCTAAGAAAATATCATCATATGCATTCACTAGAATAACAGGACTGTCTGAAATGAGTAGTTTTAGCTAATTTAATTAGGTTGTAGGGTTTTTAATATAATTCAGTAAGTATGTGAACTTTTAACTTGTGTTAACTCAATTTCCTCATGCTTTCATTTACCATTTGTTGAGGACATTACAGTGATTAGCCAAAGCCCTTCCAGCTCTTAATGTTCTCAATAAATTCTGGTTTAAATTGACTGTCACTTTCTCGCTATAATAAAGTAGGTATTTGACATCTCAGAAGGAACCAGATTACTGCCTATTACATTTTCTTGAAGAAAATTTTTCTAGTTCCACAAAATCCACAGAAGTATAGTTATACTAAAGATTGCGATGAGTAGCAGAGCAGGTACATGGGCTGGACAAGTACCTTCTCAGAGTCTCACAATTTTGATTCTTTTGGGAAATTAAAATGATACTGCACGCCTTTTGTTTGACAAGCTACACAATGCTATAATCATATTTAATTGTTTTGTTACCAAGTTATTAGCAGTTTCTGAACTCCCTGAGAAAAACCAAAATATCCAGATTGTTAGCAATGTATATTCACTGTGCTGCAATACAACTGCAACAGCAGTGTTCTTTTTCTGTTGGGTTCAAAGATTAGTGTGGGCCAAGTGCCTCAAAAGCCTCGAAATCTGCTAAACTGCAAAATGGCACACTAAAAATTCTGCAAATTTATGTATAAAAAATTTCCAAAGGCTTTTCTATCTTTTTTTAAATTCAAGTAATTGTAAGATATATTCATTACTTACTTGGTCAAGTAAAGATCAGGAATGCCATATGGAACAAAAACAGAGGAGATTCATAGCCCTAAGTCTCTCAGTTCCTTATAATACTATGTATTCATATCACAGACATGTATCTCAAAAATATCTGTATTTTGAAAATATGGCCCACAGAGCACTCAAAATGCGTAGGCAAATAATAGTGTGCTAGACCAGAATTTTTTTTGAGATCAAATTCTGTCTTTGTATGAAGTCTGCATACTGGTGGTTTTTTCCCACTATGGCTTTTTTTTTTCTTTCTATTTTGGCTCCCTCTCTCTAGACTTCTTTCCCTAGACTCCAGCACATCTTGATTTGGTTTTCTGCCTCATTTCAACACTTGTGGTCCTCTTAATTAATCTCTGATTTATTTTCCAAGACAACTAATATTGAAAAGTGACAGTCTTTTTCTTCCTGGTAACTAGATCTCACTAATGCCAACTTAAAGTCTTCTTAAGTCTCTTGTTCTGGGTTCCCCATGGATTCAGATGAAGAGCACAGTTCTCCCTTGTAACAAATCCTGTCTCTACAGATTGTCTAAGGTTTTTGTATACTGTGTTATTTATGAAGATATTAATCAAGCATCACAAAAATAGGAGCCTCCAGTTAAATGTCTGTAATCATACTTGGTCTCTAGGATCCTGTTGTTCTAAAACACTGATCTCAATGGGAAAACTTGAGTGTTAAGCACTTTTCCAACATCAGCACTACTATACGGGGTTTGAATCTGGATTTAGAACCTAAACTCAGATTGCCTTTTAAAAATTTTTTTTCAGAACCCTGCCCTAGTTTTGCCTCGCAGTAATTTCTCTTGAAAAAGTACTTTGACATCAGCAATTTGTCAATCACTCTTATACCATTATCCATTCCCCATTAAAAAATATAAAATCCTATTCTCTCACAAAAAAATGTTTTTATATTCAGTATTTTTATAGTTCCAAGCTGATTTATTTTTATGGGAGCCATTTTTCTTTCATACCAATACAAAAGGATCTGCCATCTGACATCTATCTTCTCTCATTCTTATCTTCATCAACAATAAAATTCGTAATATTCTGTATGAATAAAATGCCACAAAAAGAAATGGTCTTCTGTTTTGTCTTCTTCCCCTCCTTCTACTTCATACAGCTTTAAACCCAAACCAGTATTTATCCAAAGATTTTGATATTAAGGAGTTAGAAGTTCACAGAATAATTACATAAACAAAAGGAAAACTATTTTGAAATAAACCTATAAAATAAATTCACAGCGTGGAATGGAATTTGCACATATATTTTCATAATAGTAGACTTTTATTTGGGAACATACAAGTCTTCTAACTGTCTGCCTGCTGTATTATTGTAGTGCAGCAAAGGAGAGTTAGACTTTAAAAAGGCTTCAGAATGTTGTATTCATATATTGACGTATTTAGCACAAGGAGGATGTAACAGAAAAAAGAGATTTACCTGCAAATGCAAAGAAGAAATCAAATGAATGTGATCTGGTTGCATAGCTGGTATTTCTTATTTGCATTGGAATTTCAATTTTCGCAGCATTCTCAAGCTCAGAGCATATATACAAATAGATTTTTTAAAAATATATTAAGTAAGATTTTGGATGTGCTAAAATTTGATAGTATCCTTTAAGCTTTTTTATTGACCTTACTTATTAATTTATTTTTATTCAAATCTTTCAGGATTAGGCAATGAGTAGAATTTTTAATTGCTATATATTTTTAAGGGAACTCTGAAAAACCATTCTAAAAATTGCTTCAAAACAATAAAAATGCATCACATTTAAAATTGCTGATTGCATTCATAAATTTAAGCTACTACTTATTCTTCTTTTCCATTTTCCACCATGGTCCTGTCATTTCTATTTTAAGCAGAAATAAACTGGACTATCAATAGATCCTGTATTTTAATTCTCAGAACATGCTCTTCAATTGAAAAGGACTTAGAGTTGGGCGTTTGGCCATTAGTATGTCATTTGTTTACCCGGATTGTCCATTTTATCTTCAACTCTGAGTGTAATTTTCCATAACTTGATCTACTTTTAAAGGATAAAAAACACATTTTCTGTAATCCAAGAAACCAATGAAGTATGTAACATCTGTAAAATGGGTATAGTTCCTGCAATTTTTCAATAGCCAATGAGAAAAGGATAATAGGAAGGTGTTTGGAGGCTCTCTGTTCCTGGTGACCCCGATGGCTGGAGTCTGTCTAAAGAAACCTTAATCATTTTAGGGATTCAGAGTGATTTCTGAGGACAGAGTTCTGATGCAAAGACACCAGAACTGACAAGTGTAGGACTTACTTTACAATACAAACTAGGTAGGAGACTTTTAGAAAAAACCCATCCAGCAAACAAAAAACTCTACATAATATGTAACTGCTTGGATGACATGAAATCTGTGAGAGCAATGTTTATCAAAGAGGAAAGTGCTATCCCTGCACTACTGAACAGCTAAATTATTTAATCTTAGGAGATATCAAGTTTTGTACCAATAAAGACTCAGCAGCTTTTCTGGCTTTATGCAAGTAGAAATATATAATCAGTTATTAGAAACAGCAGAGAAAATAAGAATTCTCATGAGATGAAAGATATTCTTGAAATACTGCTGCATACAAATCTGGCCCATATTTCACTGTGAAAATATTGTTAATAAAGTATACCTGGCAAGTATGCAGGTATTACTGTATCAAACAAAATGATAACAGAACTGAACAGCACAGTTCCAGGGCTTGGGAACAATGCTGTCAAAGAACTGCCCTTCCCTTTACAACTTCCAGGAGGGTTTGAATGGGTATATTTTTTGGTATGTAAGAGAGAATATAAACCTTAAATATTTTGAGGCAAATCTTGACAAAATTACTGTTACACACACTTCTTAGAAGTAGAGTGAAATACGCTGTTTAGCAATACCTGTTTAAGAGTTACCTGTCTGTCAACAAGAAGGGAAAGGGAGAACAAGCTTCCCTCAGGTTACAAGGAAACCAAGCTTCTTTCTAAAATTCATGCAATTATGTCGTGTCTGCACAATACCTATGACATGGGAGGGGAACTATGATCTATCAGGTCAATTTCAAGACAGCTGTATCTTGTCTTTTAAAAAATGATGGACTTAGTATTAAAATCCTCTAACATATTTATATATGTATTTGGCTTCTGCTATGCTTCCTCTTACCCTCCTGATATTTCAAGAGCTCTCTGCCAGATCTACAAATGCTCTCCACTAAAAATAACTGCTGACATTAGCAAGGGGCATGCACTAATCACATTCAGAATAGGATTTTTTACATCTACTTATTAGTGCTTTGTATTTTTTGTAAACTTCAGCTCTGGTTAAAAAAAAAAAGGTGTTAAATACATTCCATAGCTACATTAAAACAAACAAGCTATTATAGCTGAATTATTTTGACACTAATATATTACGTTGGAGTTTTGGGTTGGTTTTTTTTTTTTTTTTAAACTATAGTAATTGCTTGCCTATCCAGTTTTCAGCAAGTGAAGGCAATCACAGTTTGACTCATTATGTGAGCAACTCCATCTCTAAAGGAGAAAATCATGAACGTTACTGAATAACACAAAACTGGCTCCTCCTGAAACAGGGCTCTCCTCTCTCACAAAGGGAGATAGAGGCTTATAAATTAATTTCCTGCATTCATCATTTAAACTTCACCCTAGGGCTTCAGAAGCCCCTCACTTCTAGTTGCTACATGAACTCTGAACTTTAATGCTGCTACAGGAGCTCTGTCTCTGAGCGTTGTAGCTCTATTCAGTTGTCACACCCAAACTGGTTTCAGTTTGGCTTGGTTTAGATCTAGTAATCTTACAACGTCATGGAAGAAAACATTTTATTTTTTTAAATGGCTTTTAAAGGGTACGGCTGCTAATCAGTCACTAGGAGGCTGGCACCTGTGCCCACTATGAGAAAAATCCAGTTTGTTTGCTGCCATACATTGGAATTTTCATGCATTCTCCTAGTGGATTCTGGTCCTTCAGCAATGTAAGGTTTTTGTTACTTGTAGCGACCAGCTTCTACGTTATTTACCTGACACAGAGGAGAAAGACAGAGCATCCAAATCACTGACAGGTTGGCTGTAGGCACTATGCATTAGCTGTGAGATATTATGGAAGGAGTCCTGTAACTTCCCGCACAGACCCCATCTAATATTTGGTATAGTAGGTTAATAAACTTCCAACATGCTATTCAAATCCACCTGTTTTCATCTCAGCCTTCTGTATATCTTAATCAATGTTTCAGTCACAATTATTATAAGCAAGAATCACAGATACTGTATGTAAAAAACACTGAAATTAAAAAATCATGAAGATATTTCTATAAATGTTTGAACAAACCTGCATATCATCTGGCAAAGAAAAACTTGCTTGTTTTTTCCTGAAAAGACCTTCTAATTCTCCTCTAATCACATGACATGACTCAGAAACCTGATGCTATGTAACTGCACTGATTCTAGAGTGAACAGGGCAGACACAAGGTGTCATCCAACAGGAAATTCCTACTCCCAGTAACACAAGGGGTCCACACGCTGTCAGAGTTTGGTGGTGTATATTTAGTCAATGGTGCGATGTCACTTTTAAAAAAGCCTGCTTAAGTAATAAGGGATTGTCTCTCTTAGCCCAGAGGGAGAGGCAGCATAGAGGAATCTCAGGTTACTTATGAGAAAGACAGAAATATTTAGCCCATTATGCTGCCATGGCTTCACCACTGCTGTGCCATCTGACTGTCTACTATTCTACTGAAACCATACAACCTTCAGTACCTATTAGAAGAGCTGAAAACCAATTAACAATAACAAAAAAGGTTTTTCTTTTTCCTTTTTTTTTTTTTAATCAGGAGACTATAGAATACATGAAAATGGAATGACTGCTTTCATTGCATTCTTCTGACAAACATTTTCTCATTTCCCCATTAAATAAAAAAGAAACCTTATTATCACCTTTGTCTAAAGTTAGAGTTCCTGAATTATAATATCTCATTTTCTGCAGAACACATATCAATTGCTAATTCAGATTCTGAAAAGTGAATGAATGATCACATTCTTAAATGGATTTCCCAGGAGATTAATACACCTTAGTTTCCTCTTCCCTAAATTTAGGATACAGACCTTCCTTCATAGCTGTTCTTCTTAAAGAGAAAAGATATTATTTGCTCAGTCATGTAAATAAGATGTCTCAGTGCTGTCTGCTATTTGAAAGTGTTAAGAACTACCATAAAAAAAGAAATCTGTGACAAAGAGTTAAACTGGAGGTGAAAATTTTTATGTAGTCTGGAACATGAGACACCATTTAATTTTTACATCAGACTCTGTCTGTTCTATACCAGCAAAGTTACATATAAATGTAGCTGAAATGCAAAGCACTTTCAGTTGAGTTCAAACTGGAAGAATCTTCTTGATGGAGCTTATCTCAAAATTATTTGAAGTCCAAAATGTCTATGCAAAACCATTAATCTCAGAATGTGTCTAAACACTATCCTGGAGACAGGCTACAATTTACAGTTCTCTGTGACAGGCAAATCACTGGTAGAGCCCTGTCATTTAACCCCAACGATTTCTTTGGTTGCATGGAAAGAAAGGTTTTCATACTGCCCTGTCATAGAAGGGCTATAGAATATGTCAACACTGTACAACTTTACATAAAAATTAAAGCAATATACAGGCATTGTAGTTATGAAAAAAGATTAGCAAGGTGTGCTTTCAGATCAGTGTCACTGATAAAAACTTGCTACATAAAGAAAGCTTTATCATTTTGGGAGGAAAAATATGGAGATGTTTTTGCAGTAGGCTTTTGCTCTATGTATTCTATGTGTAAAATGCTCTCTAGTTTTACATAAGCCCACAGTACAGTTTCAATCTCCAGTTACCTAATGCTGCATGTTTGCTAGCAGTAGAGAACACCAGCATAATGGTCAAGCTTATCTGCTCTATACACACAAATCTTGTCAAAATTCTGAAGGCCCTAGCAGGCTTAAATTTGGATTATGCTTATTTAATGAGAACAGTCTCTTCAGATTTACAGTTTAGATGCTTCTGTTTAAAATGTGTTTCACCATCACAAATCGAATTCTATGTAACCTAGAACTCATCTGAAAGTTTACAGGTATTTCCAACATGTTTTCTATATAGGGTTTTCAACTGCCTTCATGCACATCTATTTAGAAACTGTTCTGTAAAACACAATGAGCCAAAGTGATATTCATTTTACTTTTGCACCTGGTACATTACATTTGCATTTGAAAAAACTGTTTCAAGAGACATCAATGAGAAATCATATTCCACACCTGCCATCATTGCAACCTTTTTGTGCAGTGTGCCAAGTAATTATGTTCCCATTACATACAACTCTTTGTTTACAACTGTGTTCTTGGAACATTACCTAACAGATATCACTGCTGGCTGATAGAAAAAATGAATGCCAGAGAGACACACATGGAATTCCCAAAAGTAACCTGGTGCTTCCTAACTTTCCTCTTATCTGACTGCAGGAAGACTTTCGTCAGTTTTGAGGGATATATCTGAAAGTTGTGGAATTGCATTTTCCTTGCAGGTCAGAACTGGCAGTAACTTACCAACAAAGGAAATCTGGGGAAAAACAGGCACTCCTGCATGCTTAGGAAACTGGGCAGTGTGACCTCAAGAGCAATTATAGGCAGAGCCAGCCCAAGGAGACACAGTGAATGTGTCCTACAAGCCATGCACTTCTCACACAAGTAGAAACTGGTGTAAGGATCAAGGAACAAATCAAGATATTGGAGGGAGGAGGGAGACAAGAGACCTTTAGTTCTACTTCTGAATGTCTGTGACTTTCAAATATACATTTTATTACTCAGAGATGTTGATAATCATAAACCTGGTCATCAACCCATCAGCACCTGAATTTGGTGTATCAACACTCTGAAAAATCCTACTGGACCACAAGATTCAAGTCTGGCCAGATACTAGTAAAAATTATGTAATTTTAAGACTTCTTTAGATTTAAAGAAATGCTGCCCACAAGCTCACAAATAACAGTATGGTTTGACTCAATCTATAACAAGTCTGTATTTCTCTTCTCTGTCAGTGGGACACATATGTTAATGGAGCTCCTATTTGGAAACCCTCCAAAATTAAACTCTGCCCCAGTTATGAGAGTAAAAACAGACAAAGGCCTCATCCAAAACCCATGAAAACAACAATGGCACTAGTGAGGGGACAGGAGTCAATTTGTTTAGACTCAGTATCCAGGTTTAGTAGACAGAGCAAACTATTTAAAAGATGACTAGATGAGGAATAAGTATTTTGCAGTAGCAGTTATAGGCACCAAAAAACCTCTGATTATTAATTCATTAGCATCTGCTCATTCAAAGTTGATTATCCTTTATTAACAGTAACAGGACCTTTTTCATATTTTTGAGGTGTGTTAAGGTATCAATACTACCTTAGATAAAGACAAAAATAATACCACTTTGAAAAAAAAATCACAGCATTGTGCAGCAGGGGAGGCGTTATTACTCTTAAACTAGAAAAATATTATAATTTCTACATTTGTAAACAATCAGTTTTCACAGCAACTGCCTGGTATCGTGCCTTGCTCAGTGAGCTTTGTACAATGTACCTGAGTCATGTAAAACCAAGTTGTCACACCCTGTCAAAAATCAATACTTTCTTCAAAGACTGAGAGCTGAAGATTGCGTGTAGAGGGACTGATAGCACTTGTTAAATGACATGGCTTACAGAAGCCAGCTATTAGCATTTCTGCTTACCGGTTTAATCCAGATACCTCAACTTTGATTATCATCATCTCAACATATGCCATTTCTGAGCCTTCCCTATGAAAAAGCACTTAGTGTTGCTGAACTCCGACAGAATGTTCACTAATCTGGACAAAAGCCCATTAGGGCCAGGGCCTTTAAATAATTTTAATTTTCATTTTGCAGACTGTAACTCCTGAGTTCTATCATTCCATTTTTCACAGCTTCAGGTTTTCTGTGTGCATGAAATTCCCCACCGTAACGTTAAATTATTCTGTCCTTCTGGTGTTCAGTGACAGTCTCTGAGGCTTGAGCTTTATTCTCCTTCAGGGTTCATTCTTCTTCTAAATACTCATCATCCATTGCATTCTATAAAGAGAGTTCCCAGCAGTAGTTTTTAAAATAAAAGATAAAATGTTCGGTATCTGAACATTTAAGGCTCTAGTGTCAGTACCTGGAATGCCTCCTGTTGACAATGATGGTTATCACTGGGGGCAACTGAGATCTGTTCATTCTGAACTGTCTTCAGAAATCAGCCTCATCTGATTGTTCTTTCAGATCAAAAGAAATAGGAAGACAAAGTAAGCTGTGCATATTCTTTCACTCTGCACTTTGTTGTTAAAAAAGGAGGAATCCCACTAGGACCCATAAACCACTTTTAGATATCACTAATCTTTGCTATGGATTTCTATTTTTCCATTTATTGCCAGCTGATTTACTAGATTTTGATATTTTAATGACACAGTGCACTGTTAGGAATTATTGTGAAAAACATATAACAAAATCTAGATAGACAAAAGAGCATTTATTGCTTGAAGGGAAGCAACATGGAATTCTCAGCGTTTACAGCTGAGACTAGACCATTTTTTCCACATGATAGATATGTATTCAGTAACAGAAATACTTACAAAGTCTCCAAAATCACACCTGGAGCTTGTGTACTCGGGCACGGTTACCATACTTTTAGATATTTGTGGAAGGTAGCTTGTACTGCGTCTTACAGCAAGTTCAGTCTCAGTCACTAAATTCGTAACTACCTTCATCAACTGCACAGTGAGCAAACCAGGGGAATACAATCCTTCACTTCAGTTTTTTTTTTTTTCTATTAAAAACAGCATCGTAAACATCGTTGCTGACAACTGGGGTATGAAACAATATGTATGAAGTTCCACTTAAAAAACCAAATTGTAATCGAACTGTGCAGTCACATTGAGCTTCACATGTGCTGGAATTGCAATTTTTGGAGACTTTCCCAAAACTCAGTAGGATCCTGCTGAAGAACCCTACTTTTATATAAAAAGCATTACCCATGTGGCTGGTTACAAATTAATACATTAGGATATATTTTACACTGTTTTGTAGTGTCTGACACAGCTATTTTCAAGCATATTAAAATTTTAACATGGAGTTTTGTATCCAAATCTGGATTTTGGTACTTAATTTATATACTGCTGAAAAGTTCTTGCGCAGTCTCTGTATAACCAACCAGTTCCCTAATTTCTAGTGAGTTTCACCTGGTTCATTGACTTGTGTTATTCAAACGATCTCTCATTATTTGTGTTTTTCTGTTAAAAAGAAAATCAGATCAATGATCACCTTACTGACATCCATAAAGCTTCTGGTAAGACAACCTTTCTGATTGTCTTACTAACGTAAGTAACTTACTTAAGTAAGTAACATAAGTAACTTACTTCTGGTAAGATAACCTTTCTGCTTGTCTTACTAACGTTAAAATTCATTTTGTGAACAACATAATTTGTGCAGTAGCCTCAAGCACACTGAGCCAGCACAAAGCCTCTTCTCAATATCTGTCAGATGTTGAAGAAAAAGATATGGATGACCACTGAACCTCAGACCAATTTGACATCAAGTCAAAAGTGTAGCATGCATGTAAATATCCTTCCCTATTGCTATTAAATGAAGAATATGTCTCAAACCTCTTCAGAGTTGATCTGGAGGTCAAATTTCCCTTTCAGGAAACTCTACCCCTTCCTATAAAGATTGTTAAACAACATCGAACCATCATAAATTCAAATGTTGTTTCTTATTTTACACAAAACATATAGAAAACACAATTTATTAACACAAAAGCAGAATGCTAGGGAAAAAAATAAAGTCCTTTGTTCTTTCAAGAAAAATATTCACTTTGTTCTTTCAAAAAAACAAGTTCTTGTAGTTTCTGGTTCAGCTTGAAGGATCAGCTTCAGGTTTTCTTGATTTCTATGCTTCCTGACTTAGCTCCCTTGGGCTACTCAGGTTAGATGGTTTCAGTAGACTAAATACAAAAAACCACAGTACAAAATCTATCACAAATTAGCCTGAAAAAGTTGTTCAAAGAGCTGTAACAAACCACAAGAAAGAGATTTTAGTCTCTTGAAGGAAAATAACAAAATGTTTTTTGAAACAATAAATCATTGGCTTGAAAATAATTGCTCTTTTTTATCTAGTACACTACTCAAAACACCCACATCCTAATTAGTTCAACTGCATTCATAATATGTGACAAACCCCAATTTCCAATCAATTGTAAATGTTTTTCTTGAAAAATCCACGTAGTTTTCTACATAGAAAGTAAAACATGACTATTCTACTATCCAGTCAGTATAAATTTTTTTTACAGACAAGCAATGATAGTATTTTCTAGATTTTAGAACCTGGGATATTTGCTCCTATCTCTGCTAAAGCACCTAAAGGAGAATCCTACCAATTAAGACAGAAATGGTTCCTAAGGACAAAGGCAAGTTTTAATGTTTTAAGAAGAAAAAAAAGAAGATAATCACAGTAGCATTAAGGCTGAAAAAGACCTTTAAGATCATCAAGTCCAGCTGTTAACCCAGCACTGTCAAGTCCACCACTAAACCGTGTCCCTAAGCACCACATCTGCAGCGCATATAGTTCCCAGAATACTTCACAGTGAGCCACTTGATGACCTGTCTGCATTAGGGCATCTCTGCCTTGATGAAACAGTACTATGTCTGCAGCTACTGCCTCTTGCTCGTGGCTATGCCAACAGGTTGTGCTGAGGCTCAAGACTAAGGGCTAACCCACTGTCTGCTGGAGTCTCAAGAGGTTCAGGATCTTGATTTTGTGGCAAAACAGGAATGTGTTTTAGCAGTTACTTTCTACCTGAGCTTTATAAAGGAGGCATCTCTTTACTTTATTCTGCTATTAAACAGGTTAAGCTAGATATGCTCAAGAACTGCTTAATTACCTGACAAAATTAAGCTAATTACTGATCAAATGTCTCTGGCCACTTCTGATTAAAAAGATGATGTTGATTGTGATGATAACAGACTAAAATTTAATAGCTTTAATATCTTCTTTGGCTTGAGTGAGATTGAATTAATAAATAAATACATCTCAAGGAGAGGTTGTCAACAGGGGCTGCACACTGGAGGTACACAAAATTCCCCATGACTAAGAATGTTAGAAAAATTTCCCTTGAGATGGTGGAATCTGACCAGGAGAGGAGAATCCTGGCTCCTACCCATATTTCCAGAACTATTCACACAAAGTACTGGGCTAAATCATGATCCTTACTTCTACGGCTCAGAAGGGAGATCGGTGATTTTGAGACGGACAAAGAGGTTTTTCCACTTTCAAGGAAATACTTTTATAAAGATAGAAACTAGTACCATCACTAATCCCATCTTGGATTTTGAATGGAAAGAATGAGAAGTAGTCTGTTCATAAAAGCAATTACATCCAGGAAGTCAGGCCTGTGAGACTCCCAGGCTGAACCTGATTTGCATCTCAGGACTTCAGAGGCGGACCTCAGCTTTGATGGCAGAGAAGATTTCAAACTCTTCTTCAACCACTCCCCACCCATGGCTAAGATTTTTCTTTTTGACAAATCATTTCTTAGATTTACAACTAATGTGCCAAACAGTTCAGTTTTATGTAAAGATGATAAAAATGTCTAAAAATATAAAAACATCCATCCAGTGACATGGTGACTGACTGATTGCTGTGAGAAGATGACAGTTCAAAGGACTGAGTATGATACCTGTTTATTGTTTTGAGGACAACTTGAAAAAATTACTTCCCCTGGCATGCCTCTCGTAAATGCAAGTACTCTGACAAAAACTTGATAGCAATGTGCAGGAATCATATCTGCATTTAAACAGTAATCATAGAGATGGTTAACTGTTAAAAAAAAAAAAAAGGAAAGCAAACCACAAAACAAAAAAATAAACTGTGTGTGGTACCAGGGAGATGGGCCTACTATCAGTGGGAATTCACCTCTGATTCTCTTAGCAACAATGCAAGGATCTGGGATGCTGCAACATTTAGTACACAGAGTCAAACTACAACAGGAGAGACTAAGTCACTGTAATCCCTATGTACTAAAGGAAAAATTCCATGGATGCCCAAAAATGTACACAACACACTGGAAAACATAAGCCCTCTGTATTGGGGTGAGAGCATTGAAATCTTAACAGACACTCAACACTAATGTACACTGCCATGAAAGGAAGATAAAAAAGAAAAAAAGGTTGTGACAATAATAACTTCTGCCATAAAACTTTATCATCAGAACATCTATTAAATACAGAAACCTCTACTAAAATACCAACTTTCAACACAGCATATAACACCATTTGACTGTCCTGAATACAATTCATACAAAATGCTACTAGTTCAGCTGAAGAAAAGTAGAAAATAAATGATCCCAAAAAAGTAATGATAAAAACTGTGAGCAAAGGCTTTCATTGAAATTATTGTTTTGTACAGAGTTACTGATTTTAGCTTACTATTTACAGTAGGATATACTCATAAGAGAATGGTCTGGAAGAACAGGGATTTAAAAATATTAAAAAACTGCAGGACTTTTTTTTATCCCGATAGTTGAGGTTTCCACTGAGGACTTACACTGTTGGGAACTGCTGACAACTGCAGAAACACAGATTTATTGGGACTAATGCTATAGGGTGTACTTGGCCAATGAAACAGACCTGTAAGTCATTATGGGGAATACCAAAAGAACCGCAAGAAAAATCAGGTGCATCATCACAGGACACCTGCTGCACCAGCAGCAGAGTACTGAGGGGTTGGCCACATCTTTAAGGACACACAGTTTCAATAGTGTACCTGCCTTGGAAATCATTTGAAGCCACTACATATTCATGGCTTCAGCTCTACTGAGGTAGAATAAGAAAGGATTTCAACTGTATTAAAACAAAAAAGAGAATGAACTAAACCACAGAAAACCTGTATATATCTGATGCTAGCTTTCTGTAAGAGAAGTACAGTCCACCTTCTGTGTGAGTATTGGTGAGATCTCATATGTGAGCATTTACTTAGCAGGGTCTGCCAGTCAGATGTTATATATATATATATATGGTCTGCTACTTAGGGACCACAACAATTTTTAAAAAATACCTTTTGGAAACAAAAATTGAGAGTAATTTAGTATTAAGATGCATGCCTGTATGAACATGAATAAGAACTGGAAAGACCTGTTACTATATTCACTGATTTTGATTATCGCTGTCCTCATATGGTCCAAATTGTTCCCTTTACTGAGCAGGACACAGTAAGGTACAGGTGAATTAGAGAAAGCTGCAGTAGTGGAAATTTAAATTTGTAAAATCTCACTGGATTCTGAATTACTGGTTTCCTTTAGCCTGTAATGGCCAAATGGACAAAGGAAGAGAATATCTTACATTGGTTCATTTTACAAAAATGTGTTAGTTTGGCTTTCAGGTCTTATCCAGGGATACATTTGTGTTTCTACATAAAAGCAATTCCAAACAGTAGCAGGCACAGATATTACGAAAGTCGCCTTTTAGTTTCTCTCTCATAGGCACATTACAAAACACAAAATGGTGTTGGCTATTTTAGTTTAAGTACTTATTCCAGGGTAAAGGAGAAGCACCTTCAAATACCAGAAAACAATTAGAACAAATGACTGCTGCTCCCAAGTTTCACATATTTTACTAGAGTAGCATTCATACATCCCTTCCAAAGTGGAAAACAGACTAAATTAAATGCTAAAAAAGCAAAGAATTAAAGTAATGTATTTCACTAGTGTAGCTATTGTGATCATATGTCTGTGCAACAAACAGCCAACAAATAAATACACCTAAGTATTCAGCTGAACCAGAATTATATATAGAACCTGGAATAAATGGTGTATACCTGCACTTCTCTACATGTACTTTTTCATTCTGAAATGAGCATAATCCAATCTAATAGTACTTGTTCACAAACCACATTTGATTAAAACCAAATTTAAGAACATATCTGTAAATATATTTAAAACTATTTGTATAAATGGTATTCTGGATATTTTTACTGCTTATTTCTCTTATGGCCATAACAAGCACAAAGTAAGATTAACTTATCTGATTTTGCTAGGAAAATCACATTTAGAATCTACAAAGCTTTGTCAATAAAAGCTGTTTTACCTATCAATGCAAGTCCTAAGCTATATTCTGACAATAAAACAATAAAGATGACTAATACTGCATAGAGGAAGTACATGGAAACATGAAAATTTTCCATCCCTTCCAGACCTTTATTTCAATATTAATTAGTTAATACTTAAAAAAAACAACCAAAAAAAACCCAGGAAGACAAAAAAGAGCTGGTCAGTTGTACAATATGCAATATTAGAACTGTAAATATCTTTTCTTGGTACTATCTTTTATGTTCACAGTTTCATGACTGAGATACCATACCCCTCCTTACTTATGCTGTCCTTTTGTCAGATACAAGAAAAAACTGTATTACTCAGCAATTAGAGAATACATTTAAATTAAATACAACAACATAACTAGGAAATGAGAAAAGGATAAAAGCTGGTAGAAAAAAGTCTGACGATGAAGTCTCTAGTTCTGATGACTAAGTGATACAATATCTAAAGCCTTTTACAGGGTAGTGAGATTTTTATTCTTTTACATAGAATGAGAGAAAGTGAGAAGGGGAGGGGACCCGAGGAAGAAGAATCTGTGGTCTGTAAATGATCAGCACAAAAAATAAATTATGGTCAAGTAACTGAACTTTTCTGATGTGTAAATTGAATCATTCCCACACGCTGGTGTTTTATAATTAAAAGACCCTTTTCACTGTGGGAAATTTTACTGAATTTTGTATTAAAAGAAGAAACAAACCATCAATCAGGAGGAGGTAGGGGAACTCAAAGAGCTCAACCTATTAAACTTGAAGAGCGTAGTTGAATTCTGAATGACTTGCTCTAGGAAACTGTAGCTCTTTTAAGACAGCTACTGTAAAAACATTAATGAGCAGAACACGTTTCTGATCGCTGTTCTAAAATCTTTTGTAGTCATATAGAAGAACACACACTCCATTTGGTGTCACAAGATGCAGAATATGGTTGTAAATGAACCCTTTTTGTGAAGTTCACAAGCTATAAATTACTTGACTTTGGTTACCATTGAGAAAAATCTCTGAGCTAAAATCCAAAGGAAGAAAACCCAAACTTCATGTACTTGTTCAATACAGTAGAGTTGCGGCTAGGTAAGTACTGATCAGACAGAATAAGGTTTGCTCACAGCCAGATTGCTGCCAAATTCAAACATTTCTGAGTGGACACCGTTTCAGAGTTCTGGGACCTTATGCGCTTTCAGCTGAGTTGAGATCATGGCTACAAATTACGTTTTCAAATTATTAATCTAAAGAGGGGCATCATTAAAAAGCTCCACAATACGGCACACATAGGCAACAGTAGTTTCTTGTGCAAACCTGAGAATGCTCACACGAGATTTAATAGGCCATTTTCAGAATTTTATTATTTATTCAATTATATTCTGTCCTTGATGAGTCTGGTAATGGGGCAGAGAATTTATTATCCTGGATATTGCCTCTTGAACAAACCACTTATATCTGTTAAAGTTTGCGCTCTGTGAATTTATCCCTACTTATAGTTTTGGCCTACACTGTTATTGCAGAAACAATAAATTAGATACAGCAGTACAAACTATTTATAATGGGCAAGTCAGGAGAAAACTGTATATACTGAGCACAAACCGGCCTACTGCAATTTTGTCATTTGCTGTATTCTGTCAGACAATGGTGTGCCACTTTAAAAACACCAACGCAATGCATAGGTCCCACCAGAGCTTGAGGCTGTAGGATGTTTCATCTTACCTTCAGCTTTCCATGTGAGTGGATCTCCAATGAGCCAGGAATCTGCAATGAGAACAGATTATGAAGATTTTGGTCAAACATATTTTTATTTTGTAATTGTTTGATTATTATTACAGAATACCTCAGTAGCTTCAAAACTCAAGACAGGATATGATAACTGATAATTTTTTTTCTTCATTATTTTTGCCTCTGTGCACTGTGATATATGATGTGGTCACACACTGTGTATCTTTCCTAGAGTCTAAATGAGATGCAGATTATCTGTAATAAAATATTTATTATAGCTACTGCTGGACTGACATGTTACTACACTGTAAAGTGCAATTTTATTTCTCTGAACCATATGGAAGTGTTGATTGCATGTTGAATACTAAATGTGAAAATGGCATTTTGGAGATCCATTGTACCTCATTTACTTTCACATACGATTCCATCAGGTCACACAGGAAAATGTTCTTTCCTTTTTGCCACTGTGCATAACAGATCATGTATTCTGAGAATTTAAGAGAAAGGCCTACCTAGCTTCAGCACAGCTGACATGAATTTTCCATTGCAATTTTGTTGATGTATGAACCAGCAAATATATTATAAATCCCACCGCTATAGCTTTGCAAAGCCAATGTATTCAACAGTAATAAACATAAAATATGTGGAAAAGATAATGATTATTTTTTAAAGAAAAACAAACATAATGGCTCTTACAATATATACAAAGAGCTATTTTCAGACCGTATTTTTCAAAAGTATTGCAAGTTTACAGTGTTCTGGAGTAAACTGTAAAATGATTTTCGATTTTAATAATCAGGAAGTTGGGAATATTTCACATATTAAGATGGAGCTTTAGCAAATTAAATGGATACATGGAATAAAGCTCTTGCCACTAGCAAAAGTATCTGAAAATCTTCTTTCATTCTTATCTTTCTCACATGCCAATAAAGTTCACATTGTAACATCTTCCAAAAAGGGGAGGAAAAAAGGTACAGCATATCTTGAAATGAACAGCCACAATTTTTTGTTTCTAGAACTCCTCTTCAAACAAGAATCCAAACAGACTACAGAATTTTTCTCTGAGCCTTTAATGAAGCTGTGATTTTGCAACTGATAATAACAATTTATGATGACAGATGGAATGTGGAAAAAATGCACACTTCCTATATTTGTGTAAATACTTTTTCACTATGACAAAATGTTTTAATTTCTTTGTGCTTTCAGCATTTTAAAACTGTGGTATGAAGGAGCATTTCACCAATAATTGTTTTTTTTTTTATTTCAAGCAAAATAGGTCAAGTGTAAAAACTCAGCATTATCTGGGATTTTTTTCTTTTTAAAGGTATGTGTTCAACTGACTGACCCAGGAATCAGAAGGAGGGGTATCAATATGATCCAAATAATGGTAGTGCATTTTTTTTTTTTCTGAAAGAGTTTTCTGGAAATAATTTTCTTCATAGTAGCTAGTAGTGAGTCAGCTGGCAGTGCACAAGGATTTGGAAGATGACAGCTGACCAAAAGGATATTCCACACCATATGAGATTGTGTTTAGCAAAAAAAGTTGGGGAAGGAGAAGGAGGAAAGGATGATCAGAGTTATGGTATTGTCTTCCCAGATGAAGCCTGGATTTCTTGAAAATGGCTAAACATCTATCTGCTGAAGAGAAGCAATGAATGAATCCCTTCCTTGGCTTTGCTTGTGCTCACAGTTCCTGCTTTACCTGTTAAACTGTTTTATCTCATGAGCCGTGTCACTTTTACCCTTCTGATTCTCCCTCCTGTCTCACCTGGAGACAGTGAGTGGCTACATGAAACTTGGCTGCCTACTTGGATTAATCCAGAACAAGCAGGAAAGCAATTCTAAATATTGTCTCCAAACTTCTGACAGGCAGAGATTAAGAAGACAAGCATCCTATTTTTAACTTCTGGGGAAACCAGGGTAAATACCATGTTAGATCATAAGACAGATCTGCTCTACAGCCTGAAAAAGTGGGTGGATACTGGATGTGTGCATCCAAGTTCTATCTGAACCAGTAAAAGCATTTCCTACAGTATCTGTAAATACAAAACTGGATAATAAAAGTCATTGAAAACTCTCCCACATGTTACTGAGGCACAACACATGTCTCCCCAAGTTTAAATCCTGGATTGTAAATGTATTTCTTTTAAATATATGTGCAGACATTTATAAAAATGAATACACAGCTGGACTGTATAGACAATACAAATATGAAAGGAGATAAATATTAAAAATACAATTGCAGCAATATAGGGGCAAGGTACTTAAAATCTAAAGGCTCAATATTAAAAATGTTCTAATGCATGGTGAACAGTTACCACATCACTGAGTCACAGCATGTGAGAAACTTTGTGTTTGGTATAAACACAAGTACAAAACAGACTTGTACCTAATTTACCAACTGAGTGTCTAAGCATTCTTATCTGTGTCATCAGAGTATCTGCACCATAGACCTTCAGTAAAGCCTGCCCCTGAACACCAGACAGAAAAGAGCTTGAAGGCAAACCTGAAATATTCATCCTTGTATTTTCTATTTATGTTATCACTTGCAGGAGTAAGTTCTAAGCTATGACTCTACAACTGTCAATAAAAATATTTTCATTTAAGAAAATGCAGAAAACTTTCTATCTCTGCTCTCTTGAAGATTTCCTATTTCTAGATTTAGATGATCTTGTGCTCAAAATTCTTCCCTTCATGATTCCATTTCTTAGGTGCTTAACTGTCCTGATTCACTTAATGAGCATTTCTGAATATATTCTTAGCATTGCACACTTGAAAGTCAAGCTTGGTGACACTCACTGCCAACATATTTAACTCCCTTTGATGCTCTGATCTTCATTTACTGGAGCATGATCAAAGAGTGCTGCCCTCAGAAACACAGGAAGAAAAACTGAAAATAGCAGCCAAAGTGCAACAAAACAGCAACACAGGCTCATCTCTCAGCAGCTTTTCTAAGGTGCTCAGATGTGGAATTCTTCAGTTTCACCTGATTCAGTCCAACTAACCAGTGTGTTGGTTTTAACAGGAAATTTACTTTTTGGCAGTTAATCTGCAGTAGCTCAGCTCATGCACAAACTCTCACAACAGACCTGGGAAAAGTCTCGCAGCATTGTGGAGGGCACTGATGTGTAAAAAAGGAAGTTATTTTTATCAAAATCTGTAGATGGGCAATCTTCAATAAGAAAATTTAAATGGCATCCGATTGTTCCTAACGAGGTTCTGGAAGAAGAGAACAGAAATTCATGTATGATGACCCTAGTTCAGGCAACAGGGCAGCAATATGGTTGCCTCACCTCAGATACATTTCCAGAAGGCAGCAGGCCTTAATCCATATAGAAAAGACACATGGGGAGTTAGAGAATGGCATTGGTTTCTAGCAGACAGTTAGACAGTGATTCTTGCTTACCACTAGTTGGTGGAATATTTATTACACATTCTGAGATGGAACCTTTCATCCCAGAGAGAAAACAGAAAATAGAAGAGATAGAGAACATCAATATCTATTTTATGTAAAAAAATTACTCAAAAAAGCTTATAAAACATTACTGCTGCCTGTCAGATAAAACACTGAAATGATCCAGCACATCCTATCTGTTTGACTAAACTTTAAAGATCTATCAGCTT
The DNA here is from genome assembly GCA_013397795.1 of Orthonyx spaldingii. Taxonomy (NCBI): domain Eukaryota; kingdom Metazoa; phylum Chordata; class Aves; order Passeriformes; family Orthonychidae; genus Orthonyx; species Orthonyx spaldingii. The sequence goes on along the minus strand of VZTJ01002478.1, from coordinate 855,659 downwards.
GGAACTTGAGTGATTATATTGCTATGCTAACATCTGAGAGAAAGCATATCTTGTTTTGAACTGGCAAGAATACCTTGCACATCAGAAAAGTAGTTTTCAGTTTCAGAACACTGAGCTGCAACTTAATCCTCTTTTGCTCAGTTATGTGTTGAGATGGCAAAAATGGGTAGTGAGTTTTCCCATACAAGCATTCTTTCTCTGTCTTTGCTGGTAAGAACTCTTGAAAATCCCAAGTAACAATGAGTCAAGTGTTTGTAAATTGGGGAGTTAGCATAAGGTAGAGTTGATGCTATCTAACTAATAACAATCCATGGCACAGAAACTAAGCAGGTACCTTCTCACAAAATGGGGCCCTCCACATAGAACAAGTTAGAAGGAACAGGATAGATAGGGTTAGACACTGATCACTAAAGCAAAAAAGCATTCTGGCTACTTCTGTGAACAGTCCTCTTTTCTAAGTTGTGTTTAAGCCACATCTCTTCCCAGATGCAGCTGGGAAAAGTCCTGAGCCAAAGATAATGTAGAGCATTTTTATTTACTAGTTTATTGAGCTGAATCATTGGCAAATTGATCCAAAGTTCTTAGCAACAAACTAATTATAAACAGCCAAAAGTTGTAATTCTGTGAAGAATAAACAACACCAGGTTCTCAGCACCAGCCTCATTCAGTACAAATGGATGGCCCTTACAGCCCATTGTGGTAAGCAATAGTCTGTTGCCATAATCCCAGCAACGCCAGGAACCAGGGACCACAGTGTTTCCATTATGAATAGAAGCTCTGATGTAAAGGACTATCTAAAACTGAAGAGCAGAGTCAGAACCTGAGGTTTAGGAAAATCTACCCTGGTAAAATTCATGTAAAAAATACAACAAAAATAAAACAAAAAATTTAAAATACAATTATAGATAGATATTCTGTGCAAGGTGTTCTAGGTGACCATGCTTAAATATGGATATTGGACCAGATGGCTCACTGTGGCCTCTTGAACCTTACCCATTCTGGGAGTCTGAGATATATATCTATATAGATATATATACTCTTATATATATTGATATATATATATATGTATACATATATTTATAGATGTACAAAACTATAATCATACATATAGTTTATAGAACAAACATAAATGGACAAAATATGTATAAAATACTATAGTTACATATAACCAGCTATTTATGTCTACATATTTGTATAAATCTAGTTTTGTACATCTTGAATTGTATATAACAGCATACAGAATTGTTCTGTACAAAATTCGTACATTGTTGCTCGTGTGAAAAAACCAAACACACTTTGTAGCCATATATTTTTTATAACCTTGTCACAGTAAAACCCAGTAACAGAATAGTGTATTAGTAATCATGATTTATTGCCTTCTACACAAACAGACATTTTTTATTTAATTGCAACAGAAGTATATCTATATGGTCTCTATGGAACTTCAACATGCTGTTAATTAATTTGGTTATTAACAGTGATGTGCATTCACTAGAGCTCATGACACTAAATTTGAACAGTTTTGAAAGACAGCCTTGGAATATGTAACACTTTAACCTTACCGTGTAATTACTTAGAAACTGTGTACTTCACTCATGAACGACTGCTGGGGTTTTTGTTAAAGGTTGTTTAGTGCTTTTTCTATGATATCCTTTTCCATAGAACAGATTCTTAACATATTATTTTCATGTTCACAGTGCCACTGGTAAAACCTGCTGAGATGCTATGAAGATGCCAGCTACCTGTCATACATGCTTAAAATAATTGGTATCACAGGAAAAGTAACACAAGAAGCAGCAGCATTAAAGAACAGATCTCTCTGTGATATAATGCAAAACATATGTTAAAAATACATGTAATAATTAGAGTACAGTGCATCCCTCTTCATATCAAACCTGACACAGCTGTAACTATTCATAAGTATGAAGTTCATCCTATAATACTGGCTCTTTTGAACAAAAGACCTCTTTCTTCAATTACATGTTCACCCATACCATGCAAATTTTTCACATTATCCCACACAAAATCCATTGTCCAAACCAAACAGGAAAACAGACTATACTTTTGCTATGAAATATCTACCGGATTTTTCTTAATAGAAATAAAGAGTAAGGCATGAAAAAAAGAGGCATAAATGTAAAAGAATTTAAGTGTACAAAGGATATTGTTTAAATTATTGTGAACAAACCTACAATAATTTATACATTTTTATTAGCTTTTCAACAAAGCTCTGAACAAGCATAAACCAACAATGTCCCTCATCTTTTCAACATGGCTTTATTTCTTAAACAGAAGAATGTTTTTCCTGCTTACATGGAATACAAATATTTTTGCTGCTGATGCCATTATCTGGCAAGGTTGTACATACAAAAGTATCAAAATGTATTCTTGAAAAGTCAAAAGATGATTGCATGTGTGAAGGCAATGTTGAAGAATAAAGACCGCATCTTTACATTAACTGTACTTTAAGTTGTATCATGATGTAAATGCAAAGATATCTTTTCTGCCCTTCCCTTGATTGTGTTTTTTATAGATCACAATGAATATTCACATGAAGCCGAGAACAACTGATATGATGAGCATATATGACCATAGATTACCACTGAATGCTTAGCAGAATAAATTTCAGCAGTTTTGAGAGAATATATTTGAAAGCCAGTTGTCAGAGAATTTTAGTATTCAGAACTCTACTGTCTAAAATCACAAATTATTGTTAATTAAATTGGATCTGGCTCTTAATGGAACTCTATTTCCTCACTGATTAATCAAAGAATTACTTTTTCAATAAATTTTGAGATTAAAGTCTGGCCCAGTAAACGTAGTGCTATTAAGAAGAGAAAACAAGAAGCTGAAAATCATGTTTTGCAATACCAGGACCCCTGCTATAAGACCACAATGCTGATCCCAGCCCAAGTATGCAATACTTTTAAGTGGTTTTTCTCCCCTCAATCCAGGTTCCAACATCACTGAAAGTGGTACATTGATTTCACCAGTTCCCATGTCTAAACCAGACATATGAACACACAGTAATTAACTCAGACTCTTAAGTGCTATTCTAAAATGTCAAACTCTCTTCTTCCATTCCAAATGCACAAGTTGTATCATTTTTCTATTATGCCTTATCTATGTATATGTGTGATACCTACTTAACTATTTCTATTGAACTTATAAATTGTAATGAACTACAAATTTCTTTCAATCATTTAATTGGTATTGTGTTATATATTTTTACCAATTTGGCAAATTATGCAGAAATATAATCACTGTCTGGTAGGTGATCAGGTTAGTATTAGGTAAACTGTAATTAGAGCAGAAAATTCAGTAAGAACTGCAGTCATATATTTTAGAAGTAACTTAAAAGCCCCAAATAAATAAAAATGAATAGAATACAATAGAATGTAATTTATTCTTTTCAAAGATTTCTTGAAATGGATGTCACAAAAGTAATATCCAAGTCTAAGTTAGTTTTGAAATATGCAAAGTCAAAGCAGACTGTGTTCACTAAACCTAAAGATAACCACCCTAGGCTAAACCTGTGTGTGGTTTTGGATGCAATGTCCTTTGCGCTTCTTTTTATTTTGAAGTCTTTTTAGCAAGGTGTAAATCAGTGAGGATGAGAAGAGAGGGCTAAGCCTTTCAAGGTTTTGACTGTCTGCTCTTCAACACCTATAACTGGATTTACTGAAAGAACCAAGTGAGATATTAGAAAGCTTATGCTGAACCACAAACATGTGCCTCAAGCATACATTTTTTAAATCAAACTTTCTAATAGTACTTTGCAAGGATGTAAATTTTGTCTCCAGATTATTTTGGAAGTTTTGAATAAAACATGTAAAAGAGGGTAGGCCTTTAAATCCAAGAAGAGCTTTGGGGGAAACTAAGGCTCTAAGCAAACATGATTACTGATAGAAAACAGTAAAGGACTATAACTGCCCTTGTCAACCTTGGACACTTAGTGACTAAATATCAGGAAAAAAAGTCAATATTACACCAACTGTGCACTTAACTATGTGTTTCTGTGTTCACATGGAGAACACAAAAATCAATTAATTGTGTGAGAGATACAATCCTTTCAGAAATCAGCCAACGCACTGATTTATTAATGCTATTGATTACACTGAACTAAATATGTAATATGAAGACCCCCCAGGTCAAAATGCAGCTCACAGTTTCCAGGTTAAAGATCTGAGTTTAATCTTTATCTTTCTTTTCTTTATCCTTGAGTCCAACTCTACTAATATAAATTGGAATTCTGTGAAGAGATCTATGCCAGTTACACTTCTCCAAGTCTGCAGAAAAGTGCTTGGTATTGCCTTTTACTTTCATACTTAAATATTTATACACAGAAACCCCTTTTCTAAGATCTGAGACAAGATGGACACAAAATATAATTGCAATTAGAGATATGCTGAGCTTCCAGAAAAAATATGTCTGGAGACTAAGTCATGAAGAATACCTGCTGATTCCTAGGTAGTGTAGGTACTTAACTCACCTGCATGCTGTGCGTCTAGTTACTGTTTGTATTTCACAGGAGAGATCTATTACCCATATCAATAGTGGGCAACCAATTATAACCAGAACATATTACTTCAACTATCATAATATATTAGGTTCCAAGTGGCAGATCATGAAGATGATCTACAATAATTAGAGCCAACTGACAGCAAGTTATGCATGTGTGTGATTCATCAGAAAACAACATTATGTGCGAAAAATCAACATTCACTGCCACATTAGGCAGGCTGGAGTCTTCACCTTCCTCTGGTAGTTTGCAGTGACAGGAACACCGAAGACCAACTTTCATTGTTTACCCCAAAGTACTAATGCTTCTGCTTATGAATTATGATTTTTACTGGCAGAATTTCTATTCTCCTAATGGCATATATACCTTGTGTACATCTCTAGGGCAAAACACATTATCATGAGCAAAATACCACCAGAAAAGAAGGCAAAAATATAGTGTTTGTTTCAGTGCAAAATATACCTATTCTGAAAAAGTTCTCACAGACTGTATCTAATTTATGTCTTTTTATTGGTCCGAAATGTTTTAAGAAATTCATGTTTCCTGTAAAACAAAGCAAAGTCTGATAAACCTTTTCCAATACAGATTTAATTAACACAGGCAAGAATGAACATGTTCAGCTGGAATATGGGAAAACAATGATGTTTCAATGGATTTTTAGACAAGATTTTTTGTTATGTGTACATACAGCATTTGAAACCTAATATAGGTGTCTGTGCACTGAGGTATATAGAGAATACATTGGCAACAAAGCAATTACAGTCAGTGAGGCAATCTCTACTAAGTCAAATTGAACTTTTCATCATCACTGAACTAATCGTGGTGGATACAGTAAAGTGCCATCAGATCTCTTATACCTTATATTTCTCTTCCTAGAGGTAAGATAGAGATTTCTGTAACTAAAGGTAGATAATATAGTAGATTTCATGATCTATATTTTTCAGTCTTGCCAAAAATAATGGTAAGAATGGTATTTGAAGAAATAGAGCTTGATTTATGGATGATTCTTTTATGTGTATTTGAATTTTTGATATCTTCAGAAGACAACAGAACAGTTGTGCCATGGCATAAATGATATGGCATTTCATTTCATTTTTTCATGTTGAAAGACAACATCATTATCAGTTTGATTCTCCATTGATATTAATGAAAGTTCTTCTGCTAATCTGAATGAACTGCTTAGACATAACTATATACTAATATGTAGGACTAACAGAGAAGTCCTGAATATGTCACAACTCCACCAGATTTAAAACCTGCACAAAATCCCCAAAAAACCAACAGTGCCTCTCATCACTTGCAGGCTGAAAATTGGTATTTAGGAAATAGCTGACACTAGAAAGCAGAGTGAATAGAACTTGAAGGGTCAAAATGACAACAACTCGGTTTTAGTACTCCTTGGTGTTTATTTTGTAGGAAAGTTTTCATTCAACTTCATAGTAATGTAGAAAAATTTTATGTAACTGTCCAGGTCCCAAGTATATTTCATATAATCATAGAATGGTTTGGGTTGGAAGAGATCTCAAAGATAATCTAGTTCCAACCCCTCTGCCATGGGCAGGGATGTCACTCACTAGATCAGGTTGCTCAGGGCACCATCCAGCCTGGCCTTGAACACATCCTTCCTTATAATGATGATTTTTAAAGATATTCTCTTTTCCTCTCATACAGAACAAGCAAAGATTAATTATTTCAATTGCATAGCATATTGCAGTGTCAGAGTAGCAATTCTACATCACTGCAATTTACCATTTCTCAATCCAACATTACTAATTAAGGGTACTTTAAAAGGTCCACCCTTACTGTATTGCGACCGCCTTTATTGAAAAGGGTTTTGGGGATTTCTCTGGGAACACATAATTCAAGAGTCCTCTCTGACAAGCTGTTTCATCAGGGAGAGCTATTTGTTTGAAATAACAGATGTGAATGGCACACAGAAGAATGAGTGAAATAGTGCTAATAAATACAACACGGTCTGTGTGGGAATAAACACCCCTTTCTATACATTCAAAACAGTGGATTCTAAATTCTGCTTTGAAAAAAGAATATGGGACTCATTGTGACTAGTTCTCTGAAAGCACCAGCTTGCAACCCCAGTCAAAAAAGAAGCATTAGAACATTGGAAATTATTAGGGGGAAAAAAAAAAAAACCAAACCCAAAAAACAGAGCAGGAAACCTTTCTCAAGGTCATAAATCCACCCACTGTACCTCCATGTTCAATGCTGAATTTCTGATCACTGTAGCTCAAAAAAAAAAAAAAAAAAGCATAAGATCTAGAAAAGAGGCAAGAAAAGCAGGAAGAATATAGAGGGATTTTGAAGTCATTCCATATGAGCTGATGGTGGAATGGACCAGAGTTCATCAGCTTGAAAAAGAGATAATTGAAGAAGGATATGATAAAGTTCTGTATCAAGATATATAGGGAGTTCTCATTACTGTGACATTAGAATAGGGATCCCTAAATTCTAATACTACAAGAGAGGTTCTCACAAACAAGCACAATGGTTTCCTAAAGAAAAAAACAGAATTAAATTGTGCAAGTCACCATCACAAGACGACACACTGCAAAAGCATGAATAATTCAAAAGGTCTAGTGGACTCATTAATACCTATTGAACACAACCCGAGTCTGACCTCTGACATAACAAGAGTTCAAGTCATGCCTGCCAAGTGACAGGAGAGTATACACAGGGAAGAATTGCCTGGAAATGCTTCTTGTACTCTTTCTTTAGAAGTCTCTTACTTGTTCTACCCAATGCGTTTGTATCTTATGCATCAAAAGTAAACTATGCTAGACTAACCTGTCCCTCTCTTTAACAAAATACCTGTTTTCTTTCTGGAAATAGGAAATATAGTAGCCCTCATTCATCACCATTAGTAAACTGATAGGATGCCACATAAACGGAGCTCACTGTAATAGAGGTTAGAGAGGTAAGGAATTGTCTGAAGGCAAGACAGCTGACGGAAGTGGTGAAAGCCAGACATGGATGAGTTTCTCAGAGCCTGATTTTTCATTTATGTGATTTAATATTTTCATTAGTGGTCTTCCTTGGAAAAATAGTAGGAGCATGCTGATGACATTTATTGATGACACAATGTAAGCAGAGGTGCTCCCATACAGAAGATGACTGTTAGGTCATACAGGAAACAGCGGATGACCTTGAAGACTGGTGTAGTAGAAAAGGGATGAAATTTAACAATAAGTAACTCAGGATTATATACGAACAGTATTGTTGTTAGGAACTGGAAGCTTAACATCTGGAAATAACTGAGAAGGATCAGTTATGATAGTTGACTAGAAGACAACCATACACTTTGATGTAACACAGTAAAAGCTAATAAAACAGTAAATGCTAATAAATTCTCAATCTTTTTGACTTATGTTTTCAGTTCTCTGTTTTATCCCGAAACTTCCACAGTTTGATTTATTCAGATTTCCTAATTTTAAAGTGAAAAATAACCATCTCCAATGTCATCAATAACCCAGTAACTCTTTGCTCATATAATCAGTATACAAATCTGAGAAATATTTCTTAGGTTCTACCAGACTTCCATCACTGAAAAAATTTTTTTCAATACTGAAAAAAATTAAGACAAGACAGATCTTATGAATGGATAAAAAATACTGATCTTTTACCGATAAATCTGAATGTCATATAGAAAATAATCTACCATCTGGAATATTTATGGCTCCTTATGCCATTTGCCTTGGAATGCTTTTGCTTTCATAAGGAAATTCCAAGAATTATTTTCTAATGCTAATTTATTTTTCAATGTCATCACTTTCAATTATCAATTTCATTATGACAAGTGATTTTATTCAATAAATATCGGATGCAGAAGAAGTCTGAGAGACAGGCGACATAAAATTGGTACATCATTTGCATGTTACTTGCATGTTCCCCCAAAGGTTTTTGAGAGAACTACAGAGGGCTCAGGCAGTAGTTTTAAGTAATCTGATTTATTTCATGGAATTGGCTGTATATACTTGCTCTGTACTTATACTCTCACCTATGCAACTTCTACTGACAGTGACTTTGGAAAGACATTTCTGCAAAATCAGACACCAAATTCAGCACACCAAAAGTTAGAACTGAGCACCTAAATTTACTGATGGAAGCTCAGCTCCTTCCTCCAAGTGTTGTGTCTTGAGTTTAGCTTTTGGACCAGAAAGTAATTAAGCTCTGAATATCAGCAAAAAAACCAGGCACAAGCTAAGACTTTCTAGTTCTCAGGGTTGTAATAAATTAGATTTTCAAGGAAGTTTGTTATAAACAACATTGAATGCTCCTATGAGATAGGTCTCCTTTAAAAGTTGCTTTAAAAGTACAGGGTTAATAAAGTTTCAAACATTTGTCCAAAAAAAATCCAGACACCTACTTTTCTTTGGCTTATTGTAATTTATAGTAAGAATAGTCAAATTCAAACCTTTATCTTATCTTCTAGAGGAAAGAATTGTACATGTGTTCAGAACACCGTGGCACTACTTCAGACTTCAGCTGAATTTTTCAGGTTGAACTGTCAGACCTACACTTAGGGTTTTTGGGTTATTTTATTAATTTTTTTCTTCTTATTCATTGTTACCAAAAAATAGTTATATTGAAAAATATCCTATGAGCAGAATTTCAAAAGTGCATGTATTATAGATCTTAATATCAGATTTTGATAGTGTAATGAAAACATATTTACATACACATACGGAGAAACTCAAGCACAATATACAGGATACTTTTATCCTAACTTAACTCTAATTTAACTTACAGGTTTTTTTCACCTTCAGTTTAACAATGCTTCAACTTCAATTTCATGTGAAAGAAAGGACTTCAGACATGAAAATTACGAGTTGAAGTTCTGTTGATTTTGTTATTAATATAAGAGTATGAAATGTGTCTCTGATTCAATGTTTTGTTATGTTGGTCAACAAGTTATTGAGTATTTGCAATATCATTAATTTTTTTTTCTCCAAGAAAGAGACAAATTTCCCTAGTAAAATTCAACTCAGGATAGCAAAGCAAAAAACACCTTCTGAAAAATCACATATGGGATAGGCTTGTAATTTAGTAGTCTGAAACCTAACCAACTTCTTTCCTGTACCAGAAGGTATAGACTCAATGATAGAAAATACTCGGGATGAATTATGAATAATTAAATTAATGTGATGTAACACCAAGTTACCAATACACTACTATAATAGGGATAAAAAAAAAAAAAATTACTGTACTCTCTCAGATTTGCTTCATACAAACACTTTAGCTACCCAGAATTCTTTACAATCACTTTGAACATAATTTCATTCCATGGTTGTAAATAATTTTAGACTTTATATATAAACTTTATATGCTGATGCATAACTGATAAACTACTTTAAATTAGGTAACATTCTATGGCATTCTTCAAGTAAATGCTTAAGAATGAGAAGTGAGATCAAGATATTAATGGTATCCAAAATGAAGTTAAAGTTTCTTATTTTCAATTGAATCCTCTGAATCAGGGATTGATTCTTCAGTGTTTACTATTTATTCATCACTAAATTCTGTGCTTTTCTGAGGAATTGCTATCAAACACAAAGTTTTAATTTCTAAAGAATCCCAGAGACCCTTAAAACTCTCTGTATTTGTACAACTTTAAAATAATACATGGCCATTTTCACTATCATATATTTGTATGTAATCCTATTCTGAGCGTTCTTTATAGTTTATTGATTCTTAGACTGTGTGATGATGCCGGTTTAGAATTGAACTATCCATCCAGTAACATAAATTAGACATCAATTTGTCTTTTGTGTATTGCAAAACATTCACACTGAACTTTAAATGTACTTGGAAAAGCAAGGAGCAGAACACAGTCTAATCTGCTAAAACCGCACTAATGGTTTGGCTTCTTACATTTTGTATAAGAAAATTTACACAATAAAAGAATAGCTCTGCAGAAATGCTGTCAAACCACTGGACATACCTTTGCAAACTTTATCACATCAATAGAGAATATTTCTGAAGACAATATAGTGAGGAAGAGTCTCTGTTAAATTTCACACATGCAGACTGCAGGCTGATCAGCAATGACACACCACAAACTCAAATGAACAGTCAATAAAGTGATTTATGTGTCTCCAGGGGTAATTCCAAAGACCTAGATTAGGAGCTTCCCTCTTGTTATCAGTTACACAGGTTCTCCCAATTACATCAGGAGGTGTAAGCACCTTGTATTTAAATTAGAAGGGTGAGCCTAGATCTTGAAGCCAGACAACCATCTGTGGATGACACCCTTGTATTTTGTTCTTAATATTGCTTGAAGACTCTAGCATTATTTCATGGATGTTCATTGCTTGGATGTGAGAGACACAAGTAACTGTTTTAGGAAGTAATTAACTTGTTATATTCAGATCAAACTTCCTTTCCACAGCACAGCTTAAGATGTCATTCTGTCTTATTTAATTACCAGTTAACCAGCCAAAGAACAATTGCTTTACATTTCTAAAAAATACTAAACATTTTATCATTCACTAAGTTTGTATCTGACAGACAAACAGAAGAGAGAGAATATGAACAGGGAAAATCTAAGTGCAGGATTCCAGGTAGTAGTTTCTTAAAGATATTCAATGAATAAAGTTTAACATCCTTAGTCAGGAAAAGAAAAAGGACAGAACCAACCAACATTCCCCCTTCCCCCTCCCCAATAAAACCTTATCAACATGCCTATTAAGACAATGAGAAAAAAAACTAATTAAAGTAAATTAGCTTAATGTGCACAAGCTGGATAAAGACAGATCACTTTTAAAAATCCAAGAAGATAATGGTACCCATTTGGGATATGTTTTTGGCATTTTTCATATAAATTGGACAGTTTTAGAGGATAAATATGGTTAGAGAAATCCTTACAGGCAATTATGTCTTTACAGTGCTGGTGGCTGACATCATAAAAGTATAATTTTAATTGCTATTAATTGTGTTAAGTCTACTTTTATTGAATACTTAATGCCATCTCTGACAGTTGTTTTAATTTATGTACTTTAATGAAACTTCCTAGTAGAAGTTTGGACTTCGAGGGTCATTTCCACTCTATTCAAAATAAGGCATTTTATCAGCTAGGGAACTGCAGGTTATTAAGACACTGATTTTTGCCTTTTCAAAATTTCTTCATTTACACTAGTCTTATAGAGATGACTAGAAAACGAATTCCTGTCTCAGATTTTAAATGTATCAGAATTTACTAAATATTATTATAAGAAACTATTATCGCACAATTTTCCCATATGAAGCAATCGCTCTGTTTAATAAGGAAATTGAATAAAGAGAAGCTGATGAACGACTAAGTGACACCAATTCACAGCAATATTTTGCCATTCGTGAATACAGAATGGGTAAAATAAAACCTTCAAATCTTTTCGGTGTTCAAGTACAAAACCACCCATGACTTTAACTGAATAGTGTTGTCTGCTGGAAGAGTTTGACCCAAAGATTTGCAAGTAGATAAAATAGCAGAAGAAATGCAAAATAGTGAAGATTAACCAAAGAAGTATTTAACAACATAATATTGTGCAATGCAGAGAAAAAAAAATGTTATTGACTTTACATTTCTCTACTAAAATTCACATTGTTCTACTGCCAATAGTTGTAGGTCTTCACTGCTACTGTGATTAGCATTATTAAATTATGAGAAATTAATTTATCTCTATCACTGCTAGTTTCAATATTTGTGAATTAGTAATTGGCCCTGTAGCACTAATGGGACAATATATCTATTGTGGCTCTTCTGTCTGTTAACATGTCTATTTAAATTAGAGCATCATTATATACAAAATAAATTATTGAATTGGGTAGAAATGTATCTCAAAGTACTCCCAGACTCTTTGGAAATCCTAGCCTGTTGTCAGCAATGTGCCAGGCTTACTTAAGAGAATGGACAACCAAAAAACAACAAAAAAGGAAAATTAGATCAAATTTTTTTTTTTTTGGCTCAGCTATCAGATGATATTACAGCTAAGGTGATGCTCACTAATGAATCTTGTAGCAGAGGGTTTTAAGCAAGTGTGGACTGAGATTTCTGTGTGTTAGTTCCAAAGAGGCAGCACAGTCAAATACAGCTGCTGGCTGTTTACCATGACATTCACTTGGCTATATCTGAATCACATAAATCAAGTCAAGAAGTCTTACAATTAGGTTTCTGCAGTCCTGTAGTTGAGGTTACTGTCTTGCAATTTGGTTCTTATTCAAAATTATGTGGAATTCTTACAGTTAATTTCTAAACATCTAAGTAATGGACATCTGTTGCTTTGGTTAAAAAAAGCACCACCAAAACACAATAAACCAGAAAATGTTAGAATATTGAAAAGCCAAAAATATCTAAAGTTTGTGATGTTTTTACCTGAAAGCCAGATGAAATTGATATTATTTTAAAATTAAAAAAATTAAATATATTTTAAAGCTCATTACAATATTGGTAACAGATAACTTGAAGACAGTACTCTGTAGATACAATAAATGATTTACATTTTTCATGACCTATGGGTCATTGCTTTACAGATGTATTTCACTACACAATACATGTACCTGAGAGCTGTAATACAACTTAGACCAGAGTGGGCTTTAAGATTTGCATGAAACCAGAATGTTTGATAATGTGATAATGTAACAATTCTAGTTCTAGGAATACTCAATTTTAAGGTGACAACAGAAAACAGTTATTTCTGCTTCTCAGTAAGGATTTTTATTTCTTTATGAGTTATTTAAAGATTCATATGTTATATTTGCATTCAAAGCTCTTAATTCCAAAGCAATCTAGGACATCTGTTGGTTTTTCTTTTAGTCCATATCCAAACACATTTTTACCTGAGGACACAGATGTCTGCAGGTTGCCACAGATTTCCCACTCCTGAACTGCTTCATTAGTATTAGTTATGGCAGTTGTCTTCGTGTTAGTAAAATGAACATTAATGTAGGATAAGATTGTGTTTTTGCAACATATAAGGAACAGACATATAATAACAGATTTTAATTTGTTTCAAATGTTTGTATGTTATTTGAGCAGAAGTTTTTTTTTTAACAAAGTCTTATTTCTCAAAACATTAACAAAATTTGCTGGAAATGGAGCAGACTGACTATTATTAAGCCTCCCCTCTCTTAACCTGCCTCCAAAAACATTTCCATCATTTTGTCTCTTCTCTATGCCTTTTTCAGCCTCTATTATATTATTCTTTTTTTTCTCCCCTCAAACTCTCTCTCAGTAACGTACCTATTATTATATTTTCCATTTAATTGCTGCACATTTATTTACTATTTATCAAGTGTTTTTACGAACCATTCCCTTTTCTATTAAGCAGCCTTTCAAATAAGACCCTATTAGGCTTCTTAGGTAATACGAATTGCAAGTAAATTCTCATTGTAAGTAAATGCTTATTATAAGTAAATGTTTGTCTGAGTAATTATTTTTATATTATAAATTGCAGAAACAGCAGTATTTTTCCGTAAACTATCAGAATTGAAGTCTCCATTGATTCTAACAAGTTTTCTACAATTTTTCTTGTTTGCACTTACATCACATGATTGGGCCAGATGATAGAATTAAAAAAATAATATCTTTCTAAAAAATTTGATTTTATGACATATTACAGGCAAAAAATGAGATGTGAAAAATTCTGTGTTAATCAGCGTCAAGTTTTTGTTTTGGAAAATATAAATGCAAAGATTTACAGTACAACGTTGTTTCTATTGCACAGACTCTGGAAACCACTTTCCCATTTTAAGCTATTTGAGATTTTAATTTTTATCTTTCAGTTTCTATGTGGGACTAATGTGGGCAGAATTATGAGAAGGAAACAAGATGCATGTGAAGATGACAGATGAATTTCCTTTTGCAGTCTAAATAACTTAATTAGGTTTTGATAGATTAAATGGATCACAGTTCACTTTCTCTTCTTGTATCTATCCACAGAAAATGTCCCCAACAAAACTAATGTATGCTATCCCCAGCATTTAAAAATTCTCATAATATATCCAGTATTTATGTTAACAGAAAGGACAAAACTGAGAGGTGAAAGAAATGTATACACACAATAGCCTTGCAATCAAATATTAGAAATAGATATTTAGAAAAAACTATTGCCAACTGTAACATTTATTCTATTTAACTTCTCCCTGGGAATAGTCCATCTTGTATTACAAAGGATTGGAGGGAGATAAATCCAAATTTTGACCTCCTAGTTCAATTAACCTCTCAATTATATTGCTAATTTAAGAATAACTTGACTGAATCAAATGGAATTATATTAAAATAGAAGTAATTTGAAGGTGAATCAAATACCGTATATGTAACATCCACAGTAAAAACCAATAAATGTCAAGGTTGCAAATATGGCCGCTGGAAATCATAAAAGTGGAATGATCTTCCTCAGCCATGGGGTTTTGTGTATTTCATGGTCTTTATTGGAAAAAAATGCAGGTAGACAATCAAGTAACCTTTACATACAAGAGAAGACAGAGGACAAGGACTAAGGAGAGCATGAGGGAACAACTTTCTCTAAAGGACTTGACAGAATGGGAATAGCACAAGGGAACTGGTGGAAGATCAAAACAGAGATAAAAAAAGTGAGAAAGGATTAAATGGAGCCCAAGACACTTTGTCAGGATGACAGAAACATGAAGGGGATGAGAGTGAGGAGATGTAGACTGGCCACAAATAGTATTTTAATGGCAGTAAAAATGTACCAATGATAAAACCATAAAACATGACAGAAAAAGAATTAATAAAAATGTGTGTCTGTTGATCTTAAAAGTCTGTCTTTAAAAGTCTCTCTGAAACACAGCAACCAGAAAAGAAGGAGGAGCTCAGGAATGACTAAGTCTATATCTGAGGTGCCTTAAAGCAGTGGGGAACTATTCTATTCTTAACACACTTCACTGAGTTTTTGATTTCTAGGATATACAGAGTGAGACAGTGGAATGCAGAGAAAAGTTCCTTATATAAAGATATTCCCTGCAATACAGCTATGTCTTTATTTTTCAGATGGAGAAGAGAATAGAGCAGATTTTCAGGAAAGTATCTTGATCCCAAGGGATGTTGATCAATAGACAATGAGAGATATGTTGGAAACAAACCACCTAAATCCACTCAAATGTCTAACTTAAAGTACAATTGCTCCCTTTATACCCTACTCTCACCCTTTTTAAAATTTAATCAACTGCCAAGACAGGTTTGACTTTTATTTGAACTGAGATTACTACATTAAAGTACTTGTGCTGTTTTTTGCAGACAGACTAGTTACAGCTGCACGGTGCAAGACGAGGTCTCACTCCCTTCCCTGTGCTCTCCAGTTACCTCCCACAGGCCTCACTGGCCCCAGAGCTGTGGGGGCCCCCAGGTTTACCTGCACAGCAACACAAGGTGTTAAACACAACACACAGGACATGCTGCAGTTTCTGCTTAGGGTGCAGTGAGAGGGATGGACATGGAGCAGTGCTGCTGGCTCCCCCTTCCTAACAGCTCTGGGCTGGTGTTAGATTATATTGCCAGTGTGAAGGGAATATGAGTCACTGAGAAAAACCCTGAAGGTGCACTGATCAGCAGTCTTTCTGTAAGTAATCCCAAATCTTCATCATTTTGAAAAGAGCTGATTTTCCTTATTCTTTTACTTTATTTTTAACTAAACAGTCTCTAGGTTACTCAGTCTCCACATGACAAAATGATCAAAGAAGACATTCAATATTAGGCAGGAAAAATAAAAATTAGAAGAAACACTGAAACCCATCGTGTTTCCTCTTTCTTCTGTTTAGACTCTCTAGGAAGCAGAAAAATCCCAGCTTTGTTCTTTGTCCATTCTTGAAAAGCCTGTCAAAGAACAGGCTGAATCTTCAAAAATATTAAGACAAATACCCATAATAATGGTAATAAAAGCAAGCTGTCATATATTTTCTGTGAAGCATAAAAGTTTAGTACATTATTTAAATGCTTGTTTATTGCTTTAGAGATGTCATTTATTGATTTTGCAATATTCAAAGCATCTAAATTTTTATAATATTTTACTTGCAAAGTTTTTCTCCCACAATCTTTTTATTTTCAAGACTTGTATGTGCAATCACTATACGTTTACATGGCAAATTGCTGCTAACAGAGGGATTACTAAGAAGAGAAAAAGAAACAGTGTTTGTGCTTCTAAGACTGACACCTATAACTGAGGTCGTCCACAGAGTAGAAATGTGCCTTCCAAAATGCCTAACTCCCAGGAAAGGTTTGGAGCAGAATGGGGAGGGTCACATGCCAAAGGACAAAGCCCCCAGCTGGTGCCTGTTACTTGGTAGCCCTGATCCCATCACAGCAGTTCTGTTCCTCCCACTTTCAGCAGCTGCCCGGGGACTGCAGCACCCAGCTCTGTGCTCCTCGCATATTCAGAAACCTGATAGATACACAGCTGTTGCCATCAAAAGTAAAATTCATCCTGGGCTGTGTGCCAGCAGAAGGACTATGGCATTACTAAAGACCCACTAAAACCTTCAAAGGCTTGCGCAACACTTAAGACCTTGTAGCATTTGGCTGAGACAGGCTAAAAGTGCAGCATCGGAAGCAAATTATTCCTTCTAAAACCAGTGAATGTCACAAAGGAAAGATTTTAAGATGGTTCTATTATTCAAACTTACATACTTCAGAGTAAACAACTGCTTTTATTGATAATAAAAGACCTTTCAAAGTTTTCAGTGTCGTGAATATACAATACAGTGCCAGTGTACTTGTTTTATTTCTGAATTGTTAGCAGACAATGATAGAGTATTTGGAAGTTCACCTATTTTCCATCCAAAAATGGAACAATCCACAAGACCTGAGCTGTATGTATGTTTGAAGGGAGAACAGTTGGAAAGCAATGGGATAGAAAAAAATCCATATCTCCCTCTCAAAGTGATAATTTATATACTGTACATGCTAGGTCAGCCTTTTATGCTATAATTATTACCAGAAAATCTGGTGGAAGTCAAGTGGCATGCTCTGCTAACAGATAACCATACAGAACAGCTGTGTCCTGCCAGCAAATTTTTTAACCACTTACACATTCTGTGTTTCAGTTTTCTGATTTACTAAATGGGAGCAGCAGTGCAAATGCATCCTTAATAAAGGGCTTGCTACCTGCAGAAAAAGAGCAATCTACATACTGAGTATTGGTTGGCATCTGGTCAGTAAAGGATATATGGTTCTGCAAAACTCCCATGGTCCATGAAACCAAAATTCCATTCAGAATACAGCTATAAGAACAGGGTTAATACTGACAAATGTCAATCAGGTGGCAGCCTGCTGTCTGGTTCAGACAAAATTCTGTTTTGACATTGAACCAAAGTGTTAAGAGTGAAACTATGCTGGAACCGTTCAGGCAATTCTGATAAATTACCTGAAAGACAAAGGATATTTAGTCTGTTTTTAAATAAGATCTGGCAGTTAAGAACTTAAATGCTATTGTTTTCCAGGAGTCTTTTATATGATGCTATTATCCTACTCCTAGTTACTGCAACCTATCATTTCAGTTTTATGACACATATTTTCTTTTATTCATTAAAAACATTGGCTACTCTGAAAAACACAATGTGGAGGAATTTACATTTCTCTTTTTCCTCGTATTTCTTTCTTCCATGTTATAAATGTGCCTATTTTTTGGATTTATTGTGTGCTCATAAATCAATACATTCATGCAGTAATAAAAATAACTTATTGTAATGGTAACAGCTCCAAAGGACTCCTGACTATGAGTGGCATTTTATTTAATTCAGATCTATGTTCCTTTCCCCAACTAATGGCACACTGTGGGTTATAAAGTGATTAAAATTGTTGTCAAACTGGCCTCCTGGAAAGAGGGAGCCCAACTTCTTTTCCTGCAGTTGGTAGATTTGCAGGATCTATATTTGACTTTTAGAGTTGGAAAGCAAAGGAAAGCTAGTGTAGGAATAATATGCCAGGAAATGCTGAAAAAAAAATCTTTTTTTTTTTCTCCAATGCCTCTAGTAAGCATGTTTAAGTAAACAACAAAAACAAAGAAGAAGTCAGTATTGCGGTTTTTTGAAGGTTAATGGAAATACAAAGAGATTTGCCTACAACTATACAGGAAAACATTAGAAGAGGTAGGAGTGTAACTGATCTTTTGAGCCAAGTCTCTAGTGTCTTTATTACTGTATTTCTAGCTTTGGTTCCTTAAGGGTCATTGGATTTCTTTCTTATTTTTTAAAATTTATGTTTACTCTTTTCAGTATTGCTGAAATTTCTCTTTATAATATTCCCGAGAGATATGCAGACAATATCTAGTACTACTATTTCTTTGAACTTCAGCACTTTTATGTCCTTTCACAAACATCATATTTCTTGGATAATGAAGGGAAATTATTAGGAATACTGGACTGACCTATTAATTGAAAATTCAAAAAAAGAAGATGAAGTTGATTACTCTTTGGCATAGCTTTTTCTAAGGCTAAAAAAAGTCTAAATAAATGACAGTTTGGAATCACACTGCAGCTGATTCTCAGTTTGCTACACTGGTGCATAAAAGAACTGCCACACAGCAATGCTTGTTAATTCTAGATGGTGTTACTGTGTATCAGAAATCTCTAAAACTCCAGAGACATTTTTCAGAGAAACTGTAATCTATGCAAGTTGTGGGGAAAGGAAAAAGGAAAGGCTTGCCTTCGGTTATGGCTTTCTGGCTTTTACTCTTCTAAAAGAAAGAGATCTAAACATCTGTGGTCAATTAGAAGAAAAAACTGTTTCTGAGAGAAACAATACACACGGGTCCTGCAATACAGCCAACTGTACATCTTTGGGTTCCTGTGTGTTGAAGTATCAGTATATATTGAGTGTAACAAGCAATATACAGATAAGAGCTTCAATGACCTATTGTGTGTTTATGTTTCAGCACCACAATTCCTCTCTTATCTTCCTATGAATCTGGATCAAGACATAACTTTAAAAAAAAAATCTTCATTTTACCCTGTAAAATTTTACTTACTGTAATGTCAGTTTTTTCTCTGCTGAAAAACATTATATAGACACTCAACAGTCATGGTAAAAAGAAAACAAAACTCCTGGATACCACCTTAAAACCTAAGCTCCCTAAGGCTTAACTTCGAATCTGATATATCTGTTTAACATCAAGCAGTTTTTAAAACTATCCTTGGGACTCCTCCCTTTCTCTCACAGCTTTCTCCATGACTCATGGCATACCTTGTGTCTGCTCATACAATGAATCTTTTGAAGTTCAGATGTCTAAGCAATTCTTCTAATAGACCCTTTTTCTAATAAGTGAAAAATAAATCTGGTAAAAGGACAGGTATTGCTTAAAGACTGTACAATTATAGCACATATTTTATGAACCCTTACCAAAACAAATTCTGTAAAAAGGACATTTTACCTCCCCTTCTAATGAGAAATAAACAGTGCATATTCTCAGGGAAAAGGTGAACATTTTAGAAACAAAAACTGAATTAAGTTTCTGCAATGGTTCTTTAAAATACAATACAATTTAACACTGGGGTTTTGTACTAAATAGGTCTCTGTTCCTCCCTTGCTCTTGAGTCATGCTTCAGGAAAATCTGCAAAATGGGTTGAGCTAAATTATTTTCCTAACTTGTTATCTAACCTTCTCTTTGCCACATTCAAATGATGCAGTGCTCACATAAGAACAGGAATAACCCATAGGGTGAGAAAGTATCCAGGAATCCAACTTAGGCACAAGACGGTCTGGATTCAGTTTCAGCTTTTGATAAGATTTCCTTGTGACCACTGCTAAATCTTAACACCTAAGCATCTCAGGATATCAACTCTAAGTGACACATGAGCAGGTCTGTGGAGCACAATCATGCCATTCTTACTGCCTTGTTAGCTTAACGTTCTTCCCAGGGAAGTATGTGCTCAAGAAAAGATGTGCCATGCATATGTATTCTGCAAGGGTTAATGAGTTCCAGCAGGGCTTCATATTCCCTTTTCTTGCTGTAACTTCTCTGAATGTAATGCTAGATTTAGGACAACACCCATCACTGCAGAACCTGGACATACCGAAGCACTGCTGCATAGAAGTTAATATTCCAAGATCACCTAGGACTTGAAACAGCTCCTGACGCTTGTGTCACTCACGAGTACACATTGGAAGATGGGACTGAGAGAGTTAATGTGTACTTCATAAAATTTTGTTGTGCTTGTATATGTTAATTTTCATGTTTCCCTGCTGAATGTTTTTCCTGTATCTATGTTTATTCTATGACCTGCAGCTAACGCTTGTTTTCTAGCTGAAAGCCAGCTAAGCCTCTGCTGGTACTTGTCATATGTTGACAGCATTCAACAGTGCATACAGTATCCTAACAACTTCACAGAGATAAGGGGGGAATATGCATCCACATTCATAGTTTCATCTTAGATTCTCTGCCTAGATTTCAGTGGTAAAAAAACTTGGAGAAAAGAGAAGGAATGAAATTGTTCTTCATAGACATGTTAGTGACAAAAGAGAAAGCACCAACAGGCAATTTCCTCAGACTGAAATATGTGTCAAAGAATTTTAGACACAGTCATCAGGTCCAAAACAAGCAAACGAAGGGATGAGACTCAGAAGTAAATGTAAGCCATGGCTGACTAGCTGAAGAAATAGGGATAGCAAAATCAGCCTTCAAACTTCAGTGGATCTTCTCAAAGTTCCTTCTCAAAGCAGCTTGTGACCTGGAATCCTAGTGCCCTGCTCAGTACAAGCCTTAAAACTATGAAATTTTATGATGACAGATAGAGTTTTACATTTTCCTTACAAATGCTGTTCTCCTAAGACCTCTGCTTCCTAAGTGCATGATTTATCAAATCTAAGTTCCATTAATTTGTAATTTTTTTTCTGCTGAATCCTTACCAATTTCCTAAAGACTACTCAAGACAAATGGAAACTTTGCTTCACCATATTTCCTCATATAATTTCTGTTGTTCTTTTATTATTTAAAAATAGTTACTGCAGCATAAACTAATTTTGCTGTTAAGATTACTGGACTTAATTCTCTTCTGTGCTGCATACTGTTTAATTACATCTGTGTAAATAAATATAAAAGCCTAGCAACTCTTATAGTCACTTGTACTGTTTTCAGCATTTTATGCATCTCTGCTCTGATTCAAATGGCAGAACATGAGATAGCTAGGAACCAGTTCTGTTGACTCCACTCCTTGGAAAAGGTTTTATACATGAATCTTGGTGCAATGCTTTGTCTATTCACCTTCACTTCCACTATGCTCACAAATGAACAAAACCACAAAGAAGCTGTTATCTAATCAATGAAAAATATTGGACATACCACTGAGAGCAAGCTGAAGAGACTACTATTTTTAAATTAATGCACATGCATTATGGAAAATATTAGTGCTTTTCATTTGATTTTTTTAAACATTGAATAAAAGTTATCATTTACATGTAATTCTTAAAATAGTGAGAAAAACTTTAGTCAGAGAAAGAGACTCTTAGAGCCAAAAAATTGGAGATCTTCTGTTGAATTTTTACCATATTATGACAATACAATGTTGCAACAAGGAAAATTAATTTTCAAAAATTACTTAAAACAAGATTAACACATCATAAGCATACTATGGTTAACAGTTTGTGTTGGCTGCAGAGTCCATCAGAAGGAGATTTGAAAATACAAGCAAACAGTTGGCTGATTAAAAGTTAACTCTTCATAAAAAATAATCACAAAAACATAAAAAGGATATTCAGATAATTTTATACAGGTCACCACTGAAGTATTTGAATTTTCAATGTATTGCTTCACACATGGTATTCTTCCTCTGGCCTGTGCACCCGGAAGGTGCCTGGAATTAGAGGACTGACATCTGAATGACAGATAAGATATGTTTGGCAAAACGTCAGCACTGCACAGTTCAAGATCAGCAGTGGTACTTTGTGTGGGCTCAGCTCTGCACTTTGAATTTATTTTGGAATAGATAATTCTTCTTTTAAGATAAAAGAGAAGGCAATATGAAGTAATGTATATCCATGCATTACAGCTATTATACTTTGGCATAAATTTTGACTATGTTGCTACAAGAAGTTCTTATTCTTCATCCCCCTGAAATTTGGAGAAAAAGTCTTTGGGATTATACTAGTTCCTGGCAAAACATCATGGAGACCAAGCAGTAACAACACTATTTACGGTTACCTGAATAGGTAATGTACATTGCAGGAATAAAACCAACTATTGAAATTCTGATCAAAAGCATTAGCTTTGATTCTTGTTTTTGAAGTTTGTAACTTCAGATATTGTTAAAAAAGCATTATTCTAACATATCACTAGTATAGGTAGAAAATTATCCCAAAAATAGGGAAGCTAGGAAGAAAATGGTTTTTTCAAACATTGTCACTGTAGTTCTCACTGTATGTAGATGGAACAGGTGGCATTATGTCCTGCTATAACATATTAACAAAAAGGCACAGGAAAAAAGAAATCAAATAAGTATTTAAGTCTTTCTAAAATGATTCATATAATACAAAGTCAATGCCAAAAAAAAATTCAGTGTTTTTAGATCCAAGATCCCCTTTCTCCTTTCCTGATGATAAGGCAATGGCAAAGGGAACATTATGGCATATAGTTATTACTATACTAAACTATTCTCTAAACACATTACTGTTTACTATTTTTAATGATTATTAATGATATCATAACTGCAGCTGACAATAATCCTAATAAATATACATTTAGTTCTTTTTATTGCAAGAGAACAAATTATTCTCTCTCTCTAAACAGGTATATAAGAGGTATGTATGCCTCTAAAACATTTATTATATGCTGGCTAATCCAAATATTAAAGAAACATGTTTTAAATGTAACTCAATATTCTTCCTACCTCCGCAATCGAAAGCATGCATCGTATCATCAGAAATTTCTTAAAGGTATTAAAACTTAAATTTTACTGTACTTGCAAGTCAGCTTTAAATTTGGAGGGACAGTTCAGAACATTTATACATCAGAATGGGAGCACACAGGCTTTGGCCCAGAAATCAGTAATGCCAAACAGTATAAGCCTATTTCATTGCTGAAGAAGAAATTTCATATTTGGTTGTATTTCTTAAGATCCAGCATACAAAAAACATAGTAGGATATATTTGAAGTAATTTATAATAAGAACAATTCTCATACTAGATACACAAATACCTCCCATTCTAACTTGTAATGAACTTTCATTAGATATGAGACCTGTGTCTTGCTTACAACTAGAAAAAATATGTGTCCAAAAAACTAGCAATAAGAGTTATTCTATTCTTAAAGAAAACACACTGTTGATCCAATTATTTTGAAATAGTGAGCAGCTACAGATAATTGCTTATATACACATAGCTACAACTTGGTGCTCTGTCATGACTTCCTCCTGGTGAGACCTTTGTATCCCTTTGGCTGAATTACTCTGTTGGAACGATATTCACAGGAAAGGTGTTATAACTAACAAGAAGCTTGAAAACTTTTCACAGAACTGGGAACAACAGGTGGTATTCTGCAGAACCATCTTCAGTAGAAAAAAGAAATTGGAGTATAACACACCAGTGGGGAAAAAAGTCTAATAAACCAAAAGTTATCAACAGATGTTCTCAGGTTCTTCTAAAAGCTGTTCCTGAATCACATAGAGGAATGCTGGTAGTTTGGAAGCTGGTATTTTCTGTTAAAGTAAAAAAAAATTACAGATGTTGCAAAACTTCCTCACTGCTTGAGCAAATATCAGCCTTCCTCACTTAGACATAACTATTTCCCATAACTGTGCCAAAATGTGCAGCAATTCTGCAATTCACACACCATTTTATAACACTATGTTGAGATCACAAGAATTAGTTCACTTGCAAATCAAGTTGGATTGAAAGTATGCAGACAGAAAACAGCTGGCAGTCACAAAATGTACTAAATTCCTTTGGAATCTGCTCTGTTCTCTCTTACTCTTGACCTGCTGGTCATACATTGTGAAAATCTGAGTGATTTTGGAAACATGTTCTTTAGTTAGACAAATCATTAAATTAGAGTAAAGGCACCAAAGACTGCTCAGAAGTGGAGATGCCATTTTAAGCAATTTATTCTACTGTTGCAAAACAATTTCCCCCAATATTAGTATGAAATATACAAAAAGAGGAGGAATGAAGAGCATTTATTTCCATTCCTCAGATGCTATCAAGTATACAGCAAACTATAGCTACAGGTTTTCCCGTGCATATTTAGAAATGTGGTATTTCCCCAATACAGAGGAAAGAATCAACTTTTAGCACAAATGCTAAAGCAACTGATGCTTTTCTGAGAGCCCAAAGATGTAGACACTGAAAATACACCATCCAGATATGTAGATATTTTTGTCTATACAGCTTCTTTTGGCATCAGAAGTCACAGCTAAGAAATAGTCTAAAATTGCCATAACTGCAAATGACAGAGGAAACAGCTGTCATAGGATACCCTGCATCTTCCTTCAGTTTGATTGTCTAAACCTATCAGGTTAAAAAATGTTTTGGTTTTTTTTTCCAAAAGCTGTACAAGGTGGCATAATTTTTATTCTAATTGAATCTCCTGAGATAGTTCTTTGGAAAGGAACAAAATAGGAATTTAGAAAGAAGTTCAAGTTACTTCTTGCTCTCCAGTGTCCACCCCTGACACGCTTTCAGTGTAATTACTCTTAAATAAGGACAATTGCCAAGAGGAAGATGTGAGCAGAACAAGGAAAAAAAAAATCTCAAACGATCCACTTACTCTCAGAGCTCTCAGAGCTTTCACTAAACCAGTTTCCTCAGAGGGTGATTAACTCCAGTATAGTAGAGGGTGAGACAGTAGGCTCTTTTCAGTGGTATCACTCTACATTGCTCAGTGACTTTCTTGAAGTTTAAGCAGTCAAATCCGGTCTCTAAATGACCACACTAAGACAAGTAGCTCTGTAACAAACCCATAGACTTCCCAGGAGCAAAAAATGTTACTACCTTTCCATAGTGTGGCATGATAGGCATAGAGTAAGTGACATGCTTAGCTTTCTTCAGATGGAATCACCTTGCTGCCTGCTTCTTGCTGTATAACTGACCTGTAGATCGCTGGGTAATCCCAAACCTGACTGATGTATCTGGAGCTATGACTGTTCTCCAACACACTGGAATAGCACTTACTCCAGAACTGGAGCATAATCTAATCAAAAGAGTTGCTTTAAAAGAAGCTACAGCCAGGACTGGTCAGGCAGAGCTCTCATACTACTACTACTACTACTACTACTAACAATAATAGTAGAATGAAGAATAACCTTACAGCATTTTCTCACAGAGAGAGTTAGGTATATTTGCTGTTCTAAAAATTACTGCAAAACATAACCACATCAGGAAAACGTGATTCTAACTCACCCACCAGGACCTGCCTTAGTGGTTCAGTTTCTCAGCAGGTTTGTGACACTGGGAATCAGCATCTTAATGACTTCAAGGCCCCAGTGCCTTCACCACAATATCTTATCTGATCTCACAATAAAGATAGCTGCCCTCAGTCTTCCAGGGGAGAATGGAGGAGGGGAAAAAAATGTCTCCAACCAATGTGTTTCTTCTTTCTTGTGCCACAGTGGCTCTTGTTTATCCCGTCAATGGAAAGGCTTTCCCCCTCATGCTTAATAATTGTGTATTCAATAACAGAGTGCGTTACCTGCTCTCCTCTAGGGTTACTGATTTACATTTTTTGCAGGCTTTTGTTGACCTTAACAATGTAAGCATTGTAGAAACATATGAAATAATTACAAATTTTCTGCTTCCTTTGTATTACTTTCAGTGGCATAGCTGTTCATTTCCTCCTATCCCAAATATTTAGAATTCATCTTTGCAGGTAGCATGAAAGGGTTCACTACCTCATCTGTGGATGATGGCAGGAAAAAGTTTCTTTCTTTAGCAGCTGACATTTTTCCTCATTATTTTATTTCTGCCTCTCAAGCATTTCTAGTTACACTGACTGTGTTGCCTGACTTAGTTTCTTTGCACCTTTAAGTTTCCCATCTTCAAAGACTTCAGATTTTCTGGAAATGGGGCTGCACACCTCAGGATATCTAGCAGGGCTGAGGAGGACCACCAAAGTACAGCACATATACGAGGGTGCACTAGAAACATAAAAGACACAAACCATCCTCTACTGTCATTCATAGATTTCTTCATTAATTCACCTTCTAAAAGGGGAAGGCTATACCATCCTTGTGGAAGAGAGAAAGTGAAAAGCAAGAATTTCTGTGTCTGGTAAGAGATAGGCAGAATAAACCTTTTTCCAGAAAAACAGATGCTTAAAACAAGCAGTGATGGGATAATACTTCAGCCTGGCATCACAGTACCTCTAGAACTGAAAGGAGAGGTGACTGTAGCATCTGACTTGATAATTACTTGGGGATGTTGTGTCACCCTCAGTTCAGAGGTTCAGCCTGTATTCTTAAACTCTTTAATGGCTGATACAGCTCTCTCCTTTCTGTTGGACTGTGACACCAATTCTATCCCCAAGCTTTCTCCCACATTATTCCCCCCTCGATTCCCACCTTACACTGTGAACACTGGGCTATATTGGGCAAAGCCCTAGTTCAGTATTTTTCTTTTTTTAATAGCTTTTACAATTCATTTAAGCCAGAAAACAAAAGCAGTATAATAAGACAAATGCTGACAAATTAATATCTATATACCTATACACATATATGTGTGTGTGCATGACTGGGGTCTGACCACAATTAATTCTGTAATTTTTGATCTAGCATCTTGCTGAAGGAGCTTTTAAAAAAAAAGAATGCATGCTAAGGGCAAAAATAACAACAGTATTGACTTGGGTATGATACTGCTGGTAGTCCAGACCCTTTGTATTCTAAATCTTTCATACACAATTATATCCAGATTTTGTGCAATATGACAAAGAACAGAAACAAAAAATTCCTAAAAAGAGCATCATCTTTGTGAAGGCTACAATATAAATATTTTCAAATGAGTATGTGGCTGACTTTGCAGGCAGCAGTGTATGTGTTATCCATACAGGATGTATGTGCTTTTACAGTGTAAACAGAAGAAAAAATGAAGATGTACTATGAAATCTGTGAGTATATTCTGTAAAAGAGTGTTTTCTCATTACTTTAACAAGCCCATATTTTAAAGTTACACTAATATAAATACATGCAATGTACATATTTGCTTTCTATGTGATTCTACAACTTGGCGAAGTCTTGGAAGACTTGTCTGGCCTTGCAACAACCTTGTTTACAGGCTGAGATGAAGCAGTAGCCTGTGTTTGTATACACTGCCTGTCCCACTGACCTCCTTCAGAGAACTGAGGCCACTGCCAGGAGTGCCAGACTACAGCTCTTCCCCTCACAAAACTGATGCTCCTACACAGCCTCCCTAAGGCTGGATGAAGAAGAAAATAATCCCATTGTTAATCTAGGCAATCACCTGGGCTTTCATGATGTAACTGATGTTTGCATTGATCATGTCACAGGGAAAATTTTCAACTGCATATTTCAAAATAGATAAAGTTTGCCTCTCATACCTGTCTCACTGTCCATCCCATGGATTTATTAGATCTAGCAGAGCCACCAAGGACCAGCAGGAGAATATATTAGTTTGAGGATGTAGAAGTGATAGAGTTGCATCTGGCCTGATGGCAACTGAAGTTAAAAACATTTTATGAACAGCTTCCCCAATAGGAAATCTTCCACAAAGATGTATTCTTTGTGAAACAAAATAGTCATTCAAAAAAACTTTTGGTGTTTCCCCCAAGTCTGCGTCTTCCAAAACCAGCAGCTGGATAGGATTTTATCTCACACATAAAACAAGAGCCTGATAGCATGGGTTAGCAGGTAGTGTCTTGGATCAGTGCAGAGTGGCATGTGATTTTTAAGCACCAAGTTTGTGCCACTCATTTAAACAATGAATGATGCATGAAAACATTGCTAAGCACTGACTGCCACAAAATTTGCTTTCTGTGCACTGCAGTAGTAACGTAAGTACAGAATTGCCCACATTTGTTAATCCACCAGATGCAGGAATACACAACCTACAACAAATGTTTAATATTCTTGATATACCATTCTAGTCAATGTAGTGAGGATTAATGAAAACAAAAGGTCTTATTTGATTTGGGTTTGAAAGCACAAATTATTTAAGTCATAAAAGTGAGAAGTGTGTTAACAAAAACCTAAATATCACATTTCTAATTCTTACCACAGGCTTTGTTCTGCTCTTCCAAAAACTGTGACCATAACAAAATAAAGGTGCACCTCTAAGCAGAGATATATCCTATGGACGAAGCCATGCTAGAGCAGGCAGATGGGCCCACAAAGGTCTGCAGCTCATGTGACAATTCATGCCAGAGCAGGTGAAAGGAGTAAGAAACAAAAAGCAGCAAAAGGAAAGAGCTGCTGCAGACCAGACTCCAGGACCATTTCCTCCATCCCTGAAGCGACCAAATGCAACATGTGACATCAGACATTGGAGAGGAGGAAGGGGGAAGGAGAGGTGTGTGGAAGAAGGCGAAAGAGTTTTCTCTAACTTTTTCTTTTTCTTCTGTCTTTCTTACAACTGGAATCAATGATTAAAAGCAATAAATCAAGTGAATTTCCCTGACTCAAGATTGTTTGTACCTGTGATAAATGCCGAAGATAAGAAAATAAAACTAATTCTAAGCATGCAAAAGAAGATTGAGAATCATACATTTCTTTAATTTTCCACTGTTTTAAGATCATACAAAATTAAGTTTGGTATAATATTCATCTATCTGTATGAAATGAAATGATTCAGGAAAACAACTACAGTTGATTAGATGATGGACATCTGTAAGAATAAAAATACTTCTATTTTATTCAAATTTATGGTTAGAGATTAAAGAACATTATGTTTCCACATCTGCAAAGCTGCTATCTGTGAAATGGATGACTCAGTTTTAATATCTGAAGTAAATACTTGTAATTAAGTTTATAATAAATTACATATTCTGTTTTTAAAAAAATCCACAGTGAAGTGGATTAGCCCACCTGTTAACCTGCATTGAGTTATCGATAATGTCTTTAGTAAAGCTGAAGTAAATGTCACTGTGTAAAAATAGCATTGTCTACTGTTTAAACCTGGCCTGTCTGTGAGATACATTCAGTGTCTGAACACTTAATGTGTTTTGGATGAATAAGATAGGTCATGCCATGTGACCAAATGTCTATGGTAGATCATACTGTATGGCCAAATGTCCCAAGTCAGTGTCTAGGAGCTGGAGCAGCGGAGTCTTAGTGGCTGTCCTGAGACAAAGATATGGCTAATACCCTGAAGTCTTCAAGTGTAGGGGTTAAGAAAGCAAAATGTTAATTTGCCATGAGAGATTGCAGAAGAGGAGATTGTCAGAGGGTGTTTACACCAAGGCATCAAATTATCAGTCTTGATGAAGAATTTATCATTAGAGAAGAGAAATAGAAAGATACAGGTCTGAAGACCTCTCAGTCTTCAGCCTTTCAGGAAGCCTGCATCCATTGCTTACCTTCAGATAACACAGGAATCAATAGAGGACTATATTAAGAGATGAAATAAGATAACATGTTATTACTGTAGCAATTACAAGGGACAACTGTTGGGCTGAATCATGCAGCTTACGTTAATTGTGGTAAAGGAAATAAGATGACCATGGAACATTAGAGATGAAAAGACTATCAGAAAAGAGCTTGTATAGTAAAAAAAAAAAGACAAAAAGCCAGCTATTGCAAACTAGCAAAAGAAGAATTTGATTTTTGGCTTGGACTTTATATTGTCTTTTGGATTTATTTCTTACCTTGAGATAATTTAATTTAACAATGCCTTGTTAATAATAATAATTTTATATTAGTGATAAGGTTTCAGAACTGACACTATTAATCTGGCACTTAACCCTTTTTCATGAGAAAACTTTTGATCTGCAGATTTCCACTAACCTTCTTTGAAACTTTCTGAATTTAGTTAAACATGACATTTCCTCATGGCTTCATTTCCTGTTATCAGTCTTGGCAGTAAATATTCAGTTTTGAACATGAGCACCTACTTCACCTTCTGTTTTTAGCTTTTATTATTATGCCCTTAATCCCAAAATGCATACTAACACATGAATCTTCTGTATCAAATCTGGATCACCTTGATCTTTATTTGTGCATCATGTTGTATGTTTAAAGTAAAAAAAAAAAGTCTTTTAAAAATCAATTACTGGTACATTCTACTTCGCTTGAATTTTCTTGATTTGCAGGTGCCACCATAGAGGCCAAAAGGGGCTTAAAAGGTAGAACATTTCATGGTTCTTAAAACAGTGTCTACTAACGTAAATGAGACGTAATGGTCACTGATAGTTTAGAAGATGTATCAGTAAACCAGGCAGTAAACTGAACAGCAGGACAATGTACTATGTTCTCAGTGAAAAAATACAGGCTGTACCTTCAAAACCTGTTTAGCCAGACAAATGTTAGGGGTAAGTACAAGCCTAACTAGACAATGCCTTTAAATATCCAAGAGATCAAGAAAGTTGTTACATTTGGCTTTTAGATACATAGAAAAATACTTCATTCTAATCTTAAAAAGAAAAATCCCAAAACCTCAACAAACCTCCATGGTAGAGTTCTGATATCAGTTTTTAAGCAGTTTACTGAATTTCACTGGAAAGGTACTACACATCTGTACATGGCTTAAAATAAAATTAATAAGCTAAACCAAGTGTACAGGGTCCATCAGCTTGTGGGAAGACCAACTTAAAGACATGTCTACACTTTCAGACAAGACACCTCTCCAAGAAGTATAATGGGTACAACCTAGAAAGAGTTTGAAGGTTCAAAGAAATTCAAAGGGAGACCCTAGCTTCTCCTGGAAATTCCTTTGTATAGTGATATATTTGACTTTTCTGTCAAATTCCCAATGCCAAATAGATATAGTCTTATTTTTCTGACTCCTACTCATTCAAGCCACTTAGTAAACTAACTGGGATTATCTGGAAGCAAACAAGTATCCTGATTTCATCAGAACACTGACCATAACAAACTGGATCACTAAACAATTTTTGTTCCCAAATGACGAGACTGAAACAAATGTATGGTCATAAGTAAAAGAAACCTGCACGTGGTGACGAATTCTAGACTTTGAAAGAGAAAATAAAAGTGTTTTAAAATACTTTCCAACTGGTTGTGGTCTTGCTGCAAAGAATGTCATCTGCTTAAATATTTCACAGTACAAAATGGTAGGCTACATGCAATCTTTTGTGATTTCTTAGAGAAAAATAAAATAAAGCATTTTTGTACTTATTGTATGCATTTTCTCCCTTTTTTTTTTTTTAAGAACTGACTCCTTTTCATAATCAGTAATAGCTGATCTTTACAGCAAGAGATTTTGCATGGACTTTTTTTAAGCAATATTGTTTTCAAAACAGTAGAAATCTGAATAGTAATTCAGATCTGTATCTTACTTCCTTCCAGTATTAATTTCTATCAGTGAATATGGTAAATATGAGTGACACTGCATAGGCTGTGATCAGAGGACTTAGTAAAAACTGTTTTAATTTCTGTCTTGGTAACCTTAGGAGATTATTTCAGAGTCTGAAAAACAAAATCAGAAGTACAAAGAAATTCCAGATATTATCTATTTTTGTATAAATGGAAATCACCATAAAATTTAGAGATATTAATTAACCATCAACATCTGCAATCAAGATACTGATGACTCCTTATATGTTTCAAAATAGTGTAGTCCCATCAAAGTGCAGAAAAAGAAGGTTCTCAATGTACTATTATTAACTATTCTTGAGATGGAATTCTAACTTTTCATCATAGACTGTCAATCCACTAATAGCAGCTAAAAAAAAAAAAAAAAATCCTACTAGACTTAACATTCACATTTCCATGATTTTTTTCACACTTTCCAGATGTCATTACAACATAAAATAAAATATTAGTCTTTAAATTCATCCTAGAGTTTCTGAACAATTAAACCTAGCAGTACCTTTTTATTAATTTGCAATACTTGTTTTTCTATGTCTAAAATATAAAATAAAGACTAATATAACACTATGAATTCCTCTACTAATTTCAAAAAGATATCATAAAACTCTCCTTTCTTTCTTCTCTCCTTTTCCAATCCTTAGACAGAGTGGCAACCAGAATTATGATTTGTTTAGAAGCCTGAGAGACTGTAAGAATCTCCTGGGGGAAAAGTGTGTGAATTCTACTAGATAACTAAAGCTGGAAGCTAAGTTTAAATCTACCTCTCCCTACATTCCTCCCCCCCCCCCCCGCCCCGACCTTTT
>VZTJ01002478.1:686796-822886 GCA_013397795.1 Orthonyx spaldingii | reverse complement strand
TTTTTTTTTTTTTAAGTGATATCAGATGAATCTCCCAGTTAAGATTGACTGCATCATTCTATCAGGTAGTCACCCAGGGCTTAATCCTTACAGAGTCATTTTACAATCTGTCTCTTGGCCGAGATAGCAATTCAGTAATTCAGTTCACACCCAGATGGCCAGCACACTGAAAATCAGTTGAAAGGTGAATTTCAGAGTTTAGGAAGTGAGGAATAAGGCAAAATCTTTAACACACACTGGCTTTAAAGAAAGCTCTCTTCATGCAGCCCATTTCTAAAACAGAATCTATTAAATTCTCTGGCCAGTGCATCTGTTTTTCTGCACATCTACATGCTTATTTGAGCCAACATGTAAATGATGGATCATTTGTTTAGTAATGCAGAGATTAACGTTAATATGTACTGCAGAAAAAGTGATGATAAATAAAATCAAAATGCCACTGTTCCAATTTTTAAAGGAAAAATACCCAGAAGTATCTAGGAATATTTCTAAATCAGACATTACAAACCAGCTAATTTGATATAAGACATAAATTCTGATTATCTAACCAGGGGAAAAAAAAACCCTATCCAGAAAATGTACTCTATTTTATCTCACTTTGAACTGGAGAGTAAACTGGCATGGAGTACTGCATGTAAAAGCCATTTAGGTACAATCAAAAGTCATTTTCATCAGCACAGATGCCCCAAATTGACCACCATAATGTGGTGGATTAAATGGATCTTGGAATTAATCACATATGAAAGAAGTTCTCTTGAATGGTGGAATCATATGGGACCTCCACCTGCTGAGATGTTATCAATGCACTTTTTGAACAGCTTTCTAAAATGCTGAAAATAAGTCTTTGTCTTGTAACATTTTTCACTCACAGTTTTATGAATGCAGGCAAATATGGCAAGGAATGCTAACAGTATGCAGTTAACTATTTTAAAAGGCAAGTAACTCTGGCATAGCAGTGTCTGTCCAGTCAAAATGAAGAGCTTTTAGTTATTTCTAATCTTGGTGATGAAGGATTTTATTCTATAAAATAGGACAAACAAAAAAAAAAAAACAACAGAAGAAATAACTGTAGGAAAGAACTGGTAAGGAGTACAGTCATGTTTTCCTCAGTGCTTTTCTCGAACTGCAAAATCTATTCAAGCTGGGGGACTGGAAAGCAAATGTCATGTTTGCAAAACAAAAGAGGAAAACATCCCCAGAATCATAGGGTGTATGAATAAATTTAAATCTATTTGATCTTCTGTGCAAAATCTATAGTGAGCTAATGTAATTTCCAAGGTGGGTCGAAGAAACGCAGTATGGTAAAGTGTCATCATGTGAGTCAATACAGAATCCATGAGCTTCGGTCATTAGGGGCAATGGCATGGAGGACACACTTAAAAATATGACCTTGGGTACACAGAATGTATTTAAGAAATTTAAATATAAAGGGGAACAATGCAATAATAATTCTTTTTTAAAAAGTCTCTGTCTAGATAATTTTCCATATGTATTAAATATAAGTACATAGAGACAGAAGAATATTGTACTGTTTGCTTTACATATTTAGGATCTTTACAGCGATTAAGCTAAATGGCATACATGACTGCTGCAAGTTCTTTGCCACTTCTCCTTTTTTCTTGAGGTCACTATGATGCCTCCCACAACATATGTACAGTAATGTCCCACAACATTTTCAGAAGATTCAAGAAGTTTGTTCCACCCCGTACAAGCTTCCCCAGAGTTAACATTTTTTAATCTTAATCAATCCTTTGTAATTTTTTTCTTCTGAATAAATAAGAATAGATCCAAGGTGATTTTTAGGCTTCATATGTCTTTGAAAACTGCACCTTGCCTGTGTTGGGAAACAACTACCACCTATACCAAGAAATCTGACTTGATGGCAAACAGAAGATTTCTAGAGAATGAAATTGATTGTCAAAGCCATAAAAGAGGACAAGGATTGAGGGAACCATATGGCAAGGACTTAGTTCTCTCTTCCGCCTTAAATAAGAACCAAACACCTCAACTGAGTACCACACCCATTGAGGAAATCAGTCTTCCCTATTTATCATGATACTAACTATTTATACAAAGTGTAACAGTTCCAACATGAATAGAGTGAGAAAGACCTTCCCTCAAATAATGCAGAACTGTTGTTTAAGGCGTTCCCAGTAGGTTAAGATTGCTGATTTTATCTTCTGCAATGAGATTTGGAATATATGTCACTAGAGTTATTCAGAAAGCAAGATGAATAGCAACAGACTTCGAGATACTGACCGTGAAACAATATAAAATCAGGTGCAATGTTTTAGACCAACACTTGACCTAGCCCGAAGTTCTGCTTCCAGTATTGGACATTAATAGGGCAGTTGTATAGAATTATTTTTTCCCCATGCTTCGGTTAGACTCCAGCAATTTATTGGCCAGAGTCTCCCTGAGCAGGAGGTGTTGTTTTCTGTGGGCCAAATTTTGGCATTCCTTGTACATCTTTAAAGTTGGAAAGTTTTTACTTTTACAATAATGGAAAAAAAAATCTGACGTATAAAGGAGGAATAAATTTCTAAAATCATGTTTGAACAAGGTTGAGGCTTTCACTTTTGGGAGGTGTTGGCGTCAACATAGCTGGCAACTAGATTCAAAGCTAAATTTAAGAAGCATATATAATGTCCTAGTCTTCCATGAATATTTATTTACAGGAGCAAAGCTGAGCTCTTCCAACTCTACAACCACTGTCATCTTAGTGAGGGAATCCTATCTGAATTTTCCTCTTCATTGTAAGTAAAAATCTCTCCCTACAGTGGAAGAGGACACAATCTAATGGTTTTTGTAATACTGCCTTTTATTAATCTTTTCAGTGATCAAGAATAAGTAGGAGCTAAATATCTAAAACTACATTATTTAACCTTTTGGAAGCACTTCTTTTTATGAGCAGAGAATTCACTGCCATGGTTAACTTCCAGTAAGAAACCCAAGGATATTCATATACACAAAAGCAAACCATTACTTTACAATCAGAACATTACCATTTTATTAGGAAAAATTAAAGTAAAATAGATTTGTGTAAATTAATTTTATATTCTACTGGTAACTTGGAAATCTCCATAAGGCTTTGAACAACGCTAGATCAGATAAGAAAAGATTACCTGAACCACAGAGGGAAATCACATATTTTGAGAGACTTGGCTTTAATCAACTAATTCAAAGTTAGATTTTATTAAACCTTGGGGTTTTTTCAATCAAATAAGCTTAACAAGGAGAAAAGTGCTATTCCATTTAATGACTGAGTACACTGTAAACGCAACAGAAACAGAATAGGTCTACAGATTGTAAAAAATCTGTATGTCAAAGAATGCTTTCAATATCACCAGTGAGAAAGTTAGAATTAAACATTAATTTTTTTTAACGAATTCAGAGGTATTCTTTTCCTCTAAATATGCATAACACACTAACTCTAATGTACCAGAAAAAAATCAGCTTTTCATATGATTGTGGCCTGTTGTTGATTTAGCTGTTTAAGATGGTGAAAACGCTGAAGGTTTTCTTGGAGTTAGGAGGTTTGTAATGCTTTTTTCCCCCTAAATGGATTCTCCAGTGTCTAACTGGGATTAATCTCCTGTTGCCTATTTTCTGTCTAACAGAGCACTCAGAGGTTATATGTGTTCTTTTTTCCTGGAGCTTGTAAGAACGTAAGTATTTTTCAGACCTCTAGCCCCTGTCAAATTTAATTGAAGCATTCGTGTTTTAAAGTTATTGAGGAGGTGGGAGAGAAGTGGAGAGAAATCCACAAGTGCATAATGTGACTGTAAGACTTTATGTCCACAGAAAATCAGTTGAAAATATTAAACAAATATATAGTATCACTGCCCATTTTTGCATTGATAGAATTCAGCTATATCAATAAAATCATATTAAAAAAAAGGCAAATACAACTCTGCTGACTGCTGACAACTTTCCTTATGGAAGAATTCAGATAATCTGGAGCTGGCACATCCTGCCCACTCACCCCCATCTTCCTGGGATCACACACAGTACGTCAGACATTTCTTGGCAGGGTATTTTGATAATCCTGAACAGACCAACCTTTTGGAGCTCTTCCAGGCAAACGTGTTCTGAAATAGCCTCTTTCTAACCTGCTTCCAGAAATCACAAGAACATTGCAAATCCAACCAGGGAATTTGGCTCCATGTCTTTAAGTACGCAGGCTGTGGTTGCCTTGAACAGCAGAACTCTACCCTGAATGCCTAGAGATATATAACACCGATATAATCGCGACACATTTTCATTTTGGATTCATTACTTTTTAGTTAAAGGAACTGATACTTTCTTCTACCTTTCAACATTTAATATATTTTAGTACTGCATTTCAAAGTATTTGATGTAAAATATTTTGATGGTTTATTTTTAAAAAGTGATCTCAAGAAACATAATATCATATTAGACCAAAGATAATTAGTTTTCAGTTTGTCCTTATGCATTGTCTAGACAGGTGTAATTAAAGGATTTCAGATTACCACTTTATTCTATTATATACTTTGCACTGTGTCTTTGTATTGATATGAATACTTCATTGCAAAAAACCTCTGTGGTTATCTATTAATTCGTGTCCTTACTTGCATGGTGTTTAGGCAAGATAAAATAGAGGCTTCAGAAATAATTTTGTACCTGATCCTCCTACATGGCATGATTTGGGAGTGTAAAGTTAATAGCATCTACAAAAGTGCCAGTATCTAGTAAAAAGTTGTTATGATTGATGCAAAATGAAGTTAAAAGAACAATAACACTCCAAAGTTTTGATTCAACCAGACAAACATTCAAAATTACAAAGAATCTGCATAAGTGAAATCAGAAATGGAAGCTGTTCCCTTTCCTGTTTCAAGTTTTCTTCCATTCTGTCTGTATTTCTAATATAAAAATCAAGTGATATAATATGTAATTGCTCTTTTCTGTGCAGGTCTATCTTTTATTTACCATGCATTATAGTAGGCAAATCATCATTTATTTTCTCATTGAACTATCATCTATAAGAATAATTTAAAACCAGCTAATAAACATTACGGTTTGTTAGAACTGCTACTGATTAAATCTTAAGAGTCTAAAACATACAAATATAAACAGAACGCAATTAGAGCTATTTAAAGAATCCATTTTTAACTTAGATTAACCATACTTTCCATTTGCTAGGGATAAACACTCATAAATGAAACCCATTGCTGAACAAGAAGCAATTACTTCAGTTTAAAATATTAATACATATTGCCTTTTAAAAAGTCTAGGAAAATCATTTATGTACTGTACAATACAAACTCAATTCATACTGAGAATGAAAATGGGATGGCATCCTGAATCCTAAGTGAGCTGCAACCATCTTTGAGGTACAGTTTGTTCATGTCCATTTATAAGTCCATTAAACTCTCTTCTCCAGTTAGTATTATTCTCAAAATAATTATGATAAAATACATATACATGGGTATTGTATTTTTAAGCTAATTAACCCCCCCAAATTTGTCAACTAGCTCTCTTGCAACAGCCCTTATTAATATCTGAGACATGGTAGTAATGCAAACGAATTACTGATGTGCAGCGTACTAATCCTAGATTGGGTAGACTCTTGAATTTATTCTCAATTGCCGGTCTAGAAATGTACACATACAAGCACATACATATATACATATATTTATATGCATATAAATATGCACCAGGACTAACAGGTATATGTTAGAATTTAATAACTATTTGATTATGAGATAATTCTATGTTCTAGAGACAGCTAAATTTAGGAAAATTATTTCTACTATGATGCTAAGATTTTCTTCTGCTTAGATTATTACTGGGTTCTTTCTAAGCATGGTGTTATAAATTGCATTTAAAGGTATAATTTTGAGCTATATCAAACACTCTTATTTCTACTCGCTGATGCACTGAGGAAGTATTGTTTTGCTTTGTCTACAGTCATACAAGAGCCCTTCACCAGAAAGGGCAAAACCATGGCTCTGACTGTACTGCAAACCAGTCTTTTATTATCAAGTGGTGTTGTGTCAAAGTTGCAGCCTTCCCTCTTCAGCCTTAGGACAACAAAGACTCTATTTACAGAGAGGTTAGAATAAGATTATTGATACTTTAAACCAGATTTTTTGTTTAGTCCTCTGATAAGGTGACACCTCATAGACTACAATTTACCTGGTTACGTAGCTCTGAACTACAGTCAAGTGTATAGAAACCCAGCATGGGAATTTACAGAATCAAAGATTCATTGAGGTTGTAAAAGGTCTCTAAGGTCATCGAGTCCAACCTTTGACCAAACATCAGAATTTAGTGCCACACCCAGTCATTTCTTGAACACCTCCAGGGATGTTGACTCCACCACCTCCCTTAGCAGTCCATTTCAATGCTTAACTACCATTTCAGTGAAGAAATTCTTCCTGATGTCCAATCTGAACCTCCCCTGGCATAGCTTGAGGTCATTTCCTCTTGTCTTGTCACTGGTTGCCTGGGTGAAGAGACCGAACCCCACCTTGCTACGGCCTCCTTTTCAGGTAGTTGTGGAGATCAGTAACATGGAGAGGCTCTCCCCTGAACTTCTTCTTCAGGCTAAACAACCCCAGGTCCTTCAGCTGTGCCACATAAGACTTGTGCTCCAGACCCCTCGCCAGCTTCATTGTCCTTTTCTGGACACACTCCCACACCTCAATGTCTTTCTTGTAGTGAGAGGCCCAGAACTGGACACAGCACTCAAGGTGCAGCCACCAATGTTGAGTACAGGGGGAAAATCACCGCCCTGGTCCTGCTGGCTACACTATTTTT
Source organism: Orthonyx spaldingii (assembly GCA_013397795.1). Taxonomy (NCBI): domain Eukaryota; kingdom Metazoa; phylum Chordata; class Aves; order Passeriformes; family Orthonychidae; genus Orthonyx; species Orthonyx spaldingii. The sequence continues at coordinate 816,103 of VZTJ01002478.1, read as the reverse complement.
TATACAGGATGCCATTGGCCTTCTTGGCCACCTGGGCATATGTTGGCTCATATTCAGCTGGCTGTTAACCAGCACCTCCAGATCCTTTTCCACTGTGCTGCTTTCCAGCCACTCTTCCGTCAGTGTGCAGCACTGCAGGAGATTGTTGTGATCCAAGTGTAAGACCCAGCACTTCACTTTACTGAACCTCATACAACTGACCTTGGCCCATCAATCCAGTGTTTTCAGATCCCTCTGCAGAGCCTTTGGGCTCTCCAGCAGATGAACACTCCCACCCAACTTAGTGTTGTCTGTGAACTTGCTGAGTGTGCACTCGATCCCCTCATTCAGAACATGGATAAAGATATTAAACAGGACTGGCTCCAAAGCTCTGGGAAACACCATTAGTGACCAGCCTCCATCTGGATGCAAGTCCATTCACCACCACTCTTTGGGCCTGGCCACCGAGACAGGTTTTAACCCAGTGAGCTATGCAGCTGTCCAAGTTATGCACTGCCAGCTTCTCACTGCCAGGAGAATGCTGTGGGAGACCGTATCAAAGGCTTTACTGAAGTCCAGGTGGATAACATCCACAGTCTTTTCCTCATCCAATAAGAGGGCCACCCGTTCATAAAGGGAGATCAGGTTGGTCAAGCAGGAGCTGCCTTTCCTAGGCTTATGCTGGCTAGCTGTGCCTGATCCCCTGGATGCCCTGTGCATGCCATGTGATTGCACTCTTATCTCTTCCATCGCCTTCCCTGACACTGGAGTCGGGCTGACAGGTTTGTAATTCCCTGGATCCTCCTTATCTACTTAGCTACTGCCAGTAGCTGTGCATCACACTGGTCAAGCTCTGGTCATCTGGTACCTCCCCAGTTAACCAGCACCGATGACAAATGACGGAGAGTGTGTTGGCGAGCTCTTCCACCAGCTCTGTAAGTACCCTCAGTGAATCCCATCTGGCCCCATAGACTTGTGAGTGTGTAAGTGACACTGCAGGTGACTAACCACTTCCTCCTGCATTGCAGGGGGTCTATTCTGCTGATTGCCCTGATCTCTCTGTTAAAGACTCAGGCAAAGAAGGATCTAACTACCTCAGTCTTTTTCCTCACCCTTGCAGACAGTGTTCACCTCCATGTCCAACAAGGGCCTCATAATTTACTAAGTCATGATCTACTGTTTTAACATTTTTACCAATCCCTCTCTCTATGAAGCCACAATTACAACAGATATAAAAAGTTTAACAAATTATGTTTCTATTATCTTTGAAGTGGTATTTTTATGTTTATATTTAAGTGTATGTTAAAAAGCAATTAGCAATTGAGCAAAGTGAGTAATTAATTATGTGCAATTACAGTGGAACTGTAGACAAATAGTACCATATTACTGGCAAATTTCAACAATGTGATAAATTATGGCAATTATAGGCACAGTAATAATGATTTTCAATCAAAGAATATAAATGAGAATATGTTCTGTATTCACAACAATAAAAGTTCAATCTGTTTGCCTGTGTTTAAACTGGCTGCAATTCATATACAACCAAATCATTATTATGACTCTTTTGATAAAACACATTTATTTTCAGTACTACTTTGTATTATATATTTTTGCATACCTATAAACACTTCCCTCCAGAAATGCTCAAAGGGCTTTGAGGATTGTCCTCAGTTCAGTCTTCTGAGACATTTCAGGCCATAAAATCCCTTACCTGGCTGCCTCATGTCTCTGCAGTGTCTCGTATAGTACGATGGAATGCTGAGAGGAACCTACAGCTGAAAGGAGCATTTGAGACCCTCTGGCTGGTACCCTCCTGTAGCAGAGCAAGCCTCCTCTCATTAGTTATTTAACTTAACGTGCCAAGCTCTCTGCTGCAAAAATTGAGGAAATAATCCCTGCAGTTATCTCTTCTGCACTGTCAGTAACCTTGAGGAAAAACGTGGGACTGAGTAACGTAGTCGCCAGAGTACAAAGTTTTTGCAGGAATTTGAGCAATCCTGTCTACAAAAGCCCAGCAGTTATGTGGATTTTGGATAGGGAAAAGTAACCTGGTATTTGAAAGTGTGAGCAAGCACCCAAAATTTCAGAACAATGCAAGGAGGCAAACACCGGGAGACAATAATGCCCGCAAAGGGCTTCGGACCCAGGGCTCGGGGCCAGGTCAGGAGTGACATGTGGCTGCGGGGGCCATCGGAGGGATCCAGGTGCCAAAGCACCGAAGGGATCCCAGGTGTGGGAGAGGCCGTTCTCCCCTTGCTTGCTGGGAAAACATCCGGACTTTAACAGCCAGAGGGATGCCGTCCGGAGCCACGCCACGGGCGGGTGGTCGGGCCGGAGTCTCCCGTTTTCTTTCCCGAGGCGCGGCTGCGGGGCAGCTGTGACAGCCGGGACCGTACGGCACGGGCACCGGAGAGGCCGCCTCAGGGCACCCCGCAGCCCCGACACCGGCCGGGAACCTCTCGCTGCCCCACCTCCGGCACTGCCGGCGCCAAAGCCCCGAGGATGCGCGGCCGCGGCTCTGGCTCCGAGAGAAAACAAGACGCTCCCTTTTCCAGCAACGCGTTAGTCGTACTACACCCACCTTTGAGCACCGTTTGTGTCCTGGTCATTCAAAGCAAGTTTAAATAATATTTAAAGCCAGTTCCAGTCAGTGCTATAACTACCCAGTATTATATATCAGCATTATAGAAAAAAAAAATCCCCTAATTTAAAAGGGAGCTATGCAACATGAATATAAGCATTCACTCCAACAATTTTGCTAGCAAAGTCAGTTTAAGGACATATGAAGGAAGGGTAAGGATAATTTTTTATATACTCGTAGAATTTACCTTATTTTGATTTTAATTTCCTGCATTGTCTAAAGAATATATAAACTGTACTTTAATTTCTAAAATATATGTCTAATAGTTACTGTATTATTTTAGCTACATGACACCTATGAAGCTAGAAAGCTGGGAATGCAATATATTAGGGTTTCTTTTTTAAACTAAATGTAAGAATTCTAAGTGAAACCTTTGCTGTAAACACAATATGCAGGACAGGCATGGTTCAAGCTCCAGTCAGCATTCAGTCTGATTTTTTCCATTAAGTAAACAGGAACTATATAAATGTGCTCAAAATATACCCCCCACCCTCTTTTAAAAAAAATCTTCTATTTTCTTTATGGTGAGATTAATTTTTTTTTAATCTACAAAAAAGACTAAACAAATCACAGGAAATTAGGGTTTTTTGATTGTACTACCTTTATACTTGTCTTGTAGTGTTCACAAGGGAACTTTTGAACTTGGCTACTCTTAACCCGTTTGATGAGAAGATAAAATTTTCAAAATAAGACACTACTAAATGTCTCAGGAACTCTGACACCAAGACAGAAGAGACGCTATCCATGCCCTCTCAAGAAGATGTACCATGATTGTGTCACACATAGAATCCAAAGAGGAGAAATATTTTTGGAAAATCCCTAATCCATTGTCATGCTTTAAGGTTCAGTCCCACTTACAAGATTGTTCCTAGAAACTTTTTCTGTATGTCCAGTGAAAATGGGATATTATAGACTAATGAAACCTTAATACAAATCAATTAAAATTCAGTTTTCCATAGGAAACTGGTGTGCAAGTCATGGAATGACTTCACTGAATGAAAGATGTAGTTACATCTGCATTTTGAGTCCACCTACTGGATGAAATTTTTCAAGAGAAATTCTTAGTCATGACTTCTGTATTTCTAACCTGCCTCTTGAGTTTGAATATTCTGAAGTAGTCTCAGAATAAATCTGAGATAAAATTATATAATTTTATCCTTATTTCTTGCATGATCCATTATTCCCTAAGCAATATTTTTCTCTCTACGTTTTTGTTTTCTTTTTGCCAACTTTTCCTCCTAGAAAAAGAAGTCTTACCTCTGCCCCACTTGCTTCATAAATAATTTTTATTGCTCTTAAAGCTATATGAGCTTTTCATTTTTCAGACATTCCCTCATAACATACTCTTACTTTCCTTTTTCTATGAATTCAGCCTCATAGGAAAACTGTTTTTATCTTGTTAGATAAACCAAGAGACAGTAATGTGTTATTTGTATCTAGGCTATTTAAATGCTGTTTTTTCTTAGGTTTTGTGCTGTGCTTGTTGGTGACAGCACTTCCCTTCTTTATTTTGTGACTTTTCTTCATTTTCTTTTACCACTCCTTTGCTGCATCACAGGCTTCCACTTTCTGTCCTCTTCATACCAAAGAGGTATTTCACTCTCTACTCCCCATTTTTTTCTCGGTCAATTTCTTAGTATATTTTTTTTCTGGCAAGATCTGCATACCTCAGTTATTTGCAGCACAGGCTAGCTCAGATACCAGATATTTAAAAGGCAAAAATATTATAATTCTTTTAACATACTGCCCCTTTTGTATGTTAGATACCAGTTTTATTTACCAGAAAATACCTAATTCTAACATTCCACTCCACTAAATCATCTCTGTATATCTTCTCAAAAGTATTGGAATCAGCAAATTTACATTGTGCACATTTCTATACATCTGTCTAAACCAGAAAAATTTATTCGTCTTTCACTTCTAACCATAGCACCAATTGCATCTCTCAGACTTCCTTTCAGAGCCCAGTCACAGCCCACCAGCTGTTCCACATCCATCAGGCTTCCACAGCCTGAGAACAGGCTTTATGTCTCATCATTTCAGCCAGGAGGCCGAAACAAAAAAATCTCTTTTTATATAACCTGGCAAATATCACAAGAGGAAAGCTCAGCTACATCAGTGGAGGTCAGCCAGGGAAAATAGAAAAAACACAGTGGGTATCTATTTATGTTTACCTCTTCATGAGGATCAAGGCTGCCATCCACCCCACATTAAATACATTTACTTCCACAAGGTACAGTCTCCACTGACACAGGCTATTGTTTCCTGACATTATCTGTGAATTCTGATGAAAAGGACTAACATCTGAAAAGCTGGTTTTGTAAACCTAACAGTACTAAACAGAACAATTTTATTGGAGAACTGTTTTTAAGAAACTTATTTGTACTGCAGGAGATTCTTTTCACCCACTTGGCATTGGACAGACACAGACGCTGGGATGAAAACTTAAGGACAATGCCATGCTCTGCCTCACAGCACAGAGATCCTCCACATCAGTTAAGGCCAACACAAAAGAGTGAGAAGGATCCTGGCTGCTGCTCCTCCTCCAGTGTCAGAAAAAGTGGGTCAATAGAGAAAGGCGTAAACCAGGTTCAAATGAGACCTTTGGATTCTCTGTATGAAGTGCAGCACCGTAGACATCCATCAAAGTTGTGTGAGTTGTAAAAACAGTGATGGGTATGCAGAGGGCACTTGCATTCTTTCAGTATTTTTGTTATTAACTTCCATGAAACTGTACCTTTAACAATCCTGTATCTGTTACTTTCCTCCTTGTTATCACTGCAGCCAATTGCAAATGTTATTTTATTCTTTTAATGTTATTTTACTATTTTAACTGGAATACAGCCTTGAAAGCGCAAGTACTATTCATAATGTGATGTTGAGATTATTAAAGCTAGGGATACACAAACATAGTAAAAGATGAAATAAAAGTATTTGCATTAATTTGTGGGCTTCTGTTCTGTAAAAATAAACTTTGGAAGTCTCTTACAAACCTCTTGTGTGTTCTCAGAAACACCCTTAACTCATTATAAGCTGAACTGTCACTTTTATTATTGTATGTATTAGACATTGCTTAAAATTAAAAACATTAATCAGAAAACTGCTGTCCTAACCAAAGAAAATATTGCCCAGTCTAAAATTCAAATATTAAATTATTTAATTTACAGTCTGTGGGGTTCACAAGATCTGGATACAGTGTGCAGAGCCTTTGTGTCACTGAATGCATGTGTACATGCATCACAAGCTTTAACCTGGAAACTGCAGAATTCTAAAATTGAAATGATGCCAAATCTGTGACACATACTATTAAAAAGTCTCTTTGCCACCTCCATGAAGAGAGAATATTTCTGGCCAAAATCCAGAAGCTGTGGAATAAATCTGGGCATGTGGGTACAGAAATCCATTCACATGCAAAGGACTTCAGGAGCAGGGGGTTCACTCACATATATAAATAATGCAAAATTATTTTTCTTTGAGAAGGCAGAAAGTCCTTATGAGGACAATGTTGGTTACAAGATAGTTACAAGACATAATAAAAATTGTTAATTAAATAAAAACAATGGCATTTCCTTGGGATTACTGCCTGGCTTCTGTGAGTATCTGTGAGGCAGATAACCCCATTCACACAGTAATCAGTGATGCATAACTTCAGACATGAATATTCCTCACTGAATATAAGAGGTTGTCAACAAAGTCACACTTCTGTAGACTTTCTAAAACCTGTTATAGTTTCAATGAAACCTACCACTGCTCTAAATTGAATGGCACTGCAGGAAGGGATTCTCAGTCTCTCAGCTTATTCATCTTCAGGTAACTGACAGGATTGGGTGCAGAGTTATTTTCACCTCTTCACTTTTAATATGGAATAGATAGGCACTCTGTCCTCTTGTTGAACATTATCCAGACAGTAACAGAATTTAAGGCTAACTATGTCCCTTTTAAAACTTGACCTTTTTTTTCTTTTGCGAAAAGATATTAAATGTACACGTGTCTATCTGTGCCTTTTAACTATTAGCAGCAAAAAAAAAGAAGTTGTATCCATCTTGAAAACCTCCCACCTTCCTGGAAAGAACTGCATATAAAGATAGTGAAATGAATCAATAGTTATTCCTGGGGGGGAAAAGATTAGGGTTTTTTCCTGAAATACTTTAGAAGATGTTATTTAGAAAATAAGACTTGGATCTACTTTGATATGTATTCTACTTGTTAAATACATAGAGAACAAACCAAACAAATATAACAATGACATTTCTGTCTGTTTGTTTATATTTCCCCCCACTTTTCTATCTGTCCATAAAATAAAATACTGTTTGAAACTTCAAGCACATAAGAAATCATCTGAATTCCTTGTGGCACACAACATAAGAGAGAGTGGAGTAAAGCCATGATCACTGAGAGCTATAAGGACTATAGAAAGATTGGAGACAGAGAGGCAAAGGATCTTATAAAGTTTGCATAAGGAGTCCAATTACTCTTTTAAGCTTTTGATGTTCAAGCACATGTCATTAAACACTTTATGTTGCTGTCCAGACCTCTCCTACACAAGTAACTTGAAAGAAAGATTTCTATTTTGCAGGAAATTGTTCCTTTCTTTTTTTGAAACTTCTCTAACTGTATTTTTTCATCCACATTATGGTCACCATGAAGAACACCAAACTACAGCTTTGATAATGTTTAATTTATGCATAAGCATTATCTTTCTGTATAAGACATATAGCTTCAGAATTTAATCAGACCTGTCCCTCACAGCTATACTTTTCTTCTCTGTAGTATTACATATAATAATAAAACACACTCTCTCTATATAATGCTATTTATATACATAACATTGTATATAACTTTATAGATACTATATAAACATATAAGTATGTAAGTGTTATATGAAAGCATAATCTACTGTCTTCTGGAAGCCAATGAGAACTATGCTTTTATTGGAATTAGATGATTTACTAATCCAGTCTCTTCTGGTATTTGCTGCTTTATAATTTATCTTGGTTGGTTTTGTCAGATAACTGCATTCCAGGTATATATGTCAAGTAGTATAACCCTTCAGCTTTGTGGCATTTCAGAACAGAAGTGCTGCTTCTAAAGAAGCAGAGTGGAGGCATCAAATACAGGGCCTTTACAATAAATTGCACTCAGTTTTCTTAGCAAACCTGCCTTACGCTTCTAAAATATGTTTCTTGTGAATATGTGAAGGTTTCAGCAATTACAATTTCATTACATTTAAATTCTTACAGAATGCATCAAGATAGTGTTAGGATCTGATTATGATGATTATTAGAGAGATGCCTCTGCCTGAATTAAGGTGCAAATGAGACCATATACTGAAGTCAATAGATTGGATTTTATTTAACAGTAAATGTGAGGTAGAGAGAGAGATAGAAGGAAATAGGAAAAAGAGGGAAGAGAGTGAGAGAGATTATAGGGGCAATATCTATGATACCAACAGCCAGCACCTCCCAACACAAATCAAACATAGCTTGCACCGAAACCACCACCCAAACCACTGGCAGAGACTGGCCCACATTGGTAACTCTTATTACCAATTCCTCAAATATAATGCACTCTAAATCATACCTCTACAGTAGAGATTCCTGAATTGTTTCTGTAAGAAACATGTGAGGAATAGAATAGAATAGAATAGAATAGAATAGAATAGAATAGAATAGAATAATATAATAATATTATAATATAATATAATATAATAATTATATTCTGTGAATATAATTTTGATTACAGAGATCCTAGAAGTCATGTTCTGTACCAAATTTTACATAGATACTCGTGTTGGTTACTCCTGTCTGAGCTGGCAGATCTTAGAAGGGCCCATAGATATAATTTTATATAAATATAACTTCATGTATATACTTCTTCCCCCCACAGGACACTAAAGTCTATACAAACAGAAAGAGACAGTGGGACTCAATGATTAACAAAAAAAAGGTGAAAATTCTGTAAAGGACATATAGCAGAAGGAGATACAATTTCTAAAGCTGTGTTCTTAAGCTTAAGGTGAATCAGTTACATACCTTGCTTACAAAGGTGGCCCAAGTATCAGAGAATACCATGACAACATGCAATCTGCAGTTTGAAGAGAACTACAGGTACACTACAAAGAGAGTGGTGAATAATTGTCATTTAAAGCCAATATACGAGGAACATGAAAATGTGGTCAAAAATAGGCATCAGAACCATAATGACTTCACAACAAAACATTGATAGGCTTGTCATTAGGAAAAGGCAAGATATATGAACCCCAAGTAGAGAGTGAGAAAATTGTCCTGTGAGAAGCCAAATATAACTGGTGAAAAAGAACACTTGTTTTGGTCCCTGGGGAAAGAGGGTTTGGGGGTGGAGGATGTTGAGCCCATTTTACTTACAGAGAAATCTTTGGGGAAATGTTAAATAGGTAATTAAATATCTTTTTGAAACTGTCTGGATAAAAAGCTATCAGAACATTTAAAATTGAATGTAAGAAAAAAAACCCCTTAAAATTATCCACATCTTCATTTAGCTGTTACTTCTGAAACTTTGCTTTTACTCTTTTGTAATATATTCTGTACATTTAAACTGATCACCTCTCATAGTATATAGGCAAAAATGTTTGGAACATAAAATAAAACACTTTGAAAAAAGAAGACAAACATGCATGCTATACATATGGTTATATACACATGCGTATATATCCATTGCCTTGCAGGGGAGGGGCAAGAAGAGCAGAGCCACCATCTATTTGTGACTGCAAATACTGACGTGAGTTATTGAAAGTGAGACGGGAAAAGAATTTCCAGTCTTTTAGTTTCATGTCACTGATGTGAGGGAGATAACTTGGTAAAATGTTTTACCATGTACTTGATAAAACCTACCATTTATAAAAAGTCAAATTCACTGCTGCAGCTTCAGATTAAAGAGACGACTTTAAAAGAAAAAATAAAAAGAATCTACCTCCAAACAGTTATCATCTTTGTAAATATGATAAACTCTTGGTCATTTGCTCACACTTCCTGACAGAAATGGGATAACATTACTCTTCGAATAGTTCTTATTTGTTTGTTACACCTGTTGATGGGTTTATCTCCTGTCATCCAATAATGGACAACTTTTCTGGTGAAATTAGTAATGTCAAGCCTGGAAATGAGAGAATGATTATGAGGAATCTATGCAACACAAAAAGGAGTGCTCTGGTGTTAAAAGGAGGTTTTAGAACTTTGCAAAATTGTCTCTCTAAGCCACAGTTGGAATGAATGGAACTGATTTTATTTTCCTTCTGATTTCTATTAAATATGCTTAGTCTAAGATATTTTGTTGCATTGAGAATTTCCTGTAGATGAAATATAAATTCAATTACCTATGTATATACATATAGTACAGCTGTGTCCCAACATAATTAGCATTTTATTCCAACTGACTTCATTACCTATGATAATCTCAGAATATATACCTATACATATGCAACAGCACACTAGGAACAGAAAGCAAACCTTTACTTAAAAAGTTATTCTAAAAAAGCTGAGCAGGTTCAAAATGTGCATTCAGGATTAAATAATTTCTACATTAAAGTATGCTATATACTCTTACAAAGATTCTGCTGAATCCAACTGGCCTCTAAATGCAACCAAATTCTACAAAGAATTTTCCGCAAAGAGTGAGGTTGCGCAATCTCCAGTTCTGCAAAGAGAGCCTCTGTGAGCATAGTTTTCTTATCTAGGCTTTTTCTTTGCTGCACTTAAATTCAATTTACTTTAAACCAATTAATTTATTTATGTGCCAATGAACTTGGTACCAAAAACTGGCTTCTAGATTTACTGTGAAATGAGTGGAAGAGTATCAGAAAGTGGAATGTCTTGCATAAGAAGAAGGAGGAAAAAAATATAGGGAACATTTTTAGTCAGCTTGCAGCCTGTGGTTAAAATGAGGAAAAAGGGATTTACTGAGTTTTTTGCAGGTACCTGTCACTCTTGGAGACAAGGTCCCTCGCAAACAGCGAGGGTGATGAACTACCACTGAGTGAGGAACTCAGCAACATCTGGGAACCGGAAAGAGCTGCCTTAGCAAAACTTGTTTGCTATATTTTTGATGGGTTTATCACCTGCCAGTTGGTAATGTGTAACTCTTGCTCATTTATAATCTCTCTGATAATAGAAGACTTTGTGCCTGAAAGATTGGAATCTGTTCAGGACTCTCATCTCAAAGTGAGGGCAGAATTATGTCTAAGAGCCTGATTATAAACCTGAGTGAGTGGGAAGTATATTAGAGTGATCTTTCCATTTTTGGAGGCAACGAATGAATGACTGGAACAAAGAAGAGGAGTTGGGCCTTTGGAAATTTCAGGGTGATAGAAAAATAAGGCATAAAATGCAGAACTAGCCAAAGGTAAATGAATGGAAGAGTAAGGTTTGTGAATCTCTGACACTAAAACAGATTGGGGCAAATAATGAGAAGGGAGAAAGGTACTCTCTTTGGCTCCTGTGAAAGACAGGTGAAGAATAGACCATTGAGTGAGGCACTGACAAAAGGTAAGAGTGTAAAGGGAAGAGTCAAAAGGACATTGTGTGAGACAGAAGACCCTGACAAAAGTTGCTGAGTTTTTACTCTGCTTTTGCTGAGACTATTATTATAATGTGTGGAAAAGAAAGACAAAGAAACTGAAGAGAGAGGAAAGGCTTCAGCTGGGTCTGATAAATGTTAGATGGCAACAGTACATGAAATTACTGGGACAAGTGGTGACTTTAAGAATAAAAGAGAGATTTTTATATAGGTGGCAGAATGAAAGAGAGGTAGAACAGAAAGTATTAGGGTCACAGGCATATGTTGGTTTGATCTCTTCTTTGAAATCATTGGCTAAGAAGGAAGTGAGAGGAATTAAAAGTAACAAACAGCCAGCAAGAATTGCTAATGTGATATTTCACTGTAAGAAAATACCAAGACTGAATCCTATAGATGAACAGAATGGAATTTGATGAAGTCATATTCACGAATCTTATCTATGAGAAAGTAACATGTTAGCCTGCACAGCTTTGTGCAAAGAATTCTATATAAATATTTCCAAATTCTCTTATTTATGTTCCTACTGTAGGCTGACAAATAAAAAAACAGAAGAAAGAAAATATGCACAGAAAAGTGGTTACAATTTTGTTCATACTGTAACTTTGCAAATTATATTTCTTACTGTGAATATTTCAGAACGTATTTATGAAGGATTCTACTTGGCATCTCAGTCAATTTGTTTCATTTCTTACGGTGCAAGAGATGATGTAAAAAGGAAGCTAACATGATGATGTTGGAAAGAAGTTCGCTGTTTTGAATTCATTTTACTGAAAGTAATTTACAAGGCCTCAAAGACTTTAAAATACAAACTTACAGTGAAATCAAAATGAAGATGTGGGTATTATTTTCATCAGGAATTTGATTTAAACCATGAATAAGGAAAAAAAATGTGGACTTTATCCAAATAATGAAAACAGCTACATGTAGACACAGTAATGACAGCAACATGTTTACAGAGCTAAGTTTGATTTGCCTCACTCCAGTCGTGATGGACAAAAGCTGGTTCTGATTTGCAGAACTGCTGCTGAAATCTCCGTGCTAACACATTTATGTGGTTTCCTGACTATAGCTGGCTCATGTCCCATCAGTTTAAGGCTGGGCAAAGTAAGCTTGCACCTGTCAGGTTATATCCATGTAGGCGGTTTCCCAGTCTGTATTGCAGCAGCTTGTTATTACTGCATGCCTTTAACATTAGGATGTGTCATGTTACATTATGCCTACAACGTGACATAATATAGGACTTCATGCACGGCTATTGATGTGCAGCAACAAAACTACCGACTGAACATAAACCATTCAAGCCCAGTTTATTGCAGCAGACTGTAAGAGAATGTTCAGTAAGGTATTAGAAGAGTACTCAGCATGCTGACTAATCAAAAGTTCTTTTGGATAGTTCCATATATTTCTAGTTTTCAGATTTCATTTGTGCTGGCTCAAGGGAGCAATCTCTCTCTCACTGAACAACACATTCAGCATAAGTCAGTTCCTGAGAGGAATGTCAAATATGAAACTAAAAAACAAAGCAAAAAAGCCCCTCAATACAGCCGAGCAAGAGTGTCCTGGTGAATTAAACAAGAATTGAAAATAATTAAATTACTACAATATGAATGCTAATATGGTTTACCTTGTCTTTTTTGACATTAAGGTTGCAAATGGATTGTCACAGTAGAATATATATGTTACAACATACTGTGTAGAACATATACTGATTTTAAACCTGTGAAACTCAGTTTGTGAAACTGGCATGTACAACGTATGAATCTTGGTGGGGTTAAATAATCTGCTATATATATTCCTAAATTAGCAAAAGACACCAGCTATGAAAAATATTACATGGGAAATGTATGTATCATAGAGCATTTTGGACTACTTACTAATTCTTTTTCATGTTGTGTTGACATAAGTTTACCGATTAAAAGCAAGGAATTAATTTTTCTTTTTATTTGAAAGCTCACTGCTTTCAGATCTTCACTGCAAGGGTGAGCCTAAAGCAATAACCATAGGAAGGAAATGCTGTAGGGAACTCCTGCAGCATATTATAGCAGGCAATGGGACTGCATTTTAATTCTGTATTATGTAGCAAAACTTCCCCCCACCCCATTATGTTTATACCCTCAGCATTTTAAAACCATCGCAATTTACCTAGTATTTTTAAATCTTGTACTTAATCATTAATAATATTTTGTTCTTAGGTTCAATCATAAGTACTTTACACTTGCTGAACAAACTGTGGTAATCATTACAGTTCAAAAAACATACTACTTTTAACTCCTTGCAGTGAATCTGAATAAAACTATATTCTCCACTATTTTCCAAAGAGTAAATACTCCTTATTTATCAATATAAATATTACACATCTTGTAGCAAGAATCTCTGGGAACAAGTTAAAATAACAAAAAAAGTTAGTGACAACCATATTGAATTAATTTATTCCCTGTCAAATTTTAAAGGAATAATTACTTGATGAGTTCATATCTGGAGTTTAGAATATATTTCCTGTGTATGAACTACAACTGAACAGATGCCCACCACGAAGGGTTTTCCTAATGTTGCAGTATCACAACCTGGGGAGTCAGAATACACCAGCTTACCTTGCAAGGGAAACAGCATGACTGAGGAAGTCCTTGAAAACAGATGTTGTTTCAACTAAAGTTTTCATGCTGATGGTTTCTGTTTTTGTGGGTTTCGTTGTGGTTTTTTTTTGTTTTGTTTTGTTTTGTTTTTTTTTTAATTCAGAAATTGTCCAAGGACATTGCTTCAAGAAATAGCTCTCTTTTGGGGTTACAGGAAGCAGATCCTTTCTACTGAGGCCTTCAGTTCTTATATTAACAATATTAAAACCAAGAAATCATACACTCAAATATAAAAGGGTAAAATTTTCATGAAGCACTTATCACTTTATCTGAATTGCCAGAGCAGAGTAACAGAGGTATTTAACACAGGGTTTATTACAAGCAAAGCTTGAAAAATAGATTTAGCAATTATTACCTCAAAGATGGAGAAGTCTTATCAAAAATAAATACTTTGATCCTTTGTGCTCTAAAGTGACATCTACCCCTGCAGCTCATGTTCTGCCATGCTTGGGCCTGGGTCTTTTGCTGACTAATCTCTACCTCACTACACTTCTCTTCCATACCAAATACGAAGCTAGATGTGTTTTCCTCAGCAATGCCTTGCCATCTTACAAGGGAAATTAATGTTGTTTAAATCTTTTTCCAATTATAATCAAAGCAAACAAAAATCAAATATAGCGTTCCTAGTTCAAGCCATTACTTTTTGCTAGCTAACTTAGAACCCATGTCCAGAGTAGTTTGTGTGGAAAAAGATTTCAGAAATTTGAACCACATAGTCGGTGTTGTACTGTAAACTATAATAGCAGCAGGAGACTTGAGTGCTGGTGTCAGGAGAATGCTCTCCTGCAACTTTTGAGAGTTTGTACACTCGAGCAGCTGGCAACAACTGTGGAACTGACCCTCCTCCTGGTGCGGTACAAGCTCTTTACATACATTAATGACACTATATTCCCATTTGGAAAATTGTTAGTGGTGTGCTGTGAATTTTCAGTTTGGACATGCACTTATCCACTCAGAGGGAGTTTTACTTTCACTTATTTCCTGAATTTTAATATAGCACGAGTTAGCAGACTTCAGCTGTGGTGAGGAAGACCTGTGTCTGGGTGTAATTTTCGCCTAAACAGAGTAAAAGAGAGCCTTCAGATGGAGATTCTCAGGATGAATTTGGATGTTCACTCTCAAATACACATCTTGGAAAAAAGAAAGGTGAGGACAGATACACTTGTCAGTAGTGTTAGAAATGAAGGATAATTGCCTACCTCCGGTGAATTTTATATACCTGTCTGAATCAGCAATGGACAATGAGTAGAGAATTAAAAACCTGCACAACAGTCTTATGGAGAAACCTCTCAAACTTTTTCTGGGGAATTGAAACACTTAGATGTGGATAATGTTCCTCTGCAATGCTTGCACACTGATGTGTGCAGCATGGGGAACAAACCAGAATCAGAAGTCAGTGTGCAGCTACAGAGCTACAACCTCCCTGGGATCATGAAGACATGGTGGGATGGCTCACACAACCAGAGCACTACAGTGGAGAGTTCTTAGGAAGGCTCTTTAGGAAGGGCAGTATAGGAAGGCAATGAGGAAGAATTGCCCTCCCTGTGATGGAGCGCAGCTGGAATGCATGGAATTCTGCCTTGGGATGGGTCAGGAGCCAAAAGAGAGATGATGGGGGAAGATTAGTGGGCAGACCAATACAGTCTGCTATTGTAGTTGGCATCTGTTATAGATCCCCTGACCAGAAAAAGAAGGTAGATGAGGTCTTCTTCAAACAACTGGAAGAAGCCTCACATTCACAGACACTGGGGAAAGTCCCTCAAGGGATGCTTTAACCATCTTGATGCCTGCTACTGGTAGCAGTACAGAGCAATTTTTAGTAAAATACAAAAAAAAGGTTTTTGAGTTTAAGAACAGCTTTAAAAGGCTTGCAACTGAGAAAAAAGTATCTTACTTAGCTTAATCCAGTGTATTCTGGATCACATTGTTCTAAGGAAAAGACTGTATCAGAAATGCCTGACCAGAAATACAATCATCACCTTCTCCAGGTAACCTAGACAGGTCAGTCTTAAATGTTTTACCAACCCACTTTCCCCACTTTGTATTTATCAAATGAAATATTTAATGACTGAATGTTTGTAACTGAGAAACAAAAGATAAAATGTCCACATTTTCTTATAATTAAACTCAGAACTTGCAACTTGAGTAAACATTCCCTCAAAATACTTGCTTAGATCTGTATTTCTGCAAACATAAATGTATAGTAATTTTTAAATGGTTTAAAGTTTCTTGCAAAATATTTTTGGCATCATAATAAAGAGTAAATGAAAAATGCATAAATAATAAACATTAATGATTTACTAATTGAAGAATAACCTTTATATTTCTATTCAGTTTACCTGTCAGACTAGTATTCACAATTGAGAAGTATTTTTGAAACTAATGAAAAAACCAAGTAACTAAAAATTAGATAGCACCTTGTTAAAACAATAGCTTTAAGAACAAAACACTTTCACACAGAGAAGTTTTAAACAGTCATTTGCAACTGGTGTTACTGGGTCGATGGAACTGGAGGTAGACCATTTGTTATCAATATTACCATTACTTAATTGTCACATTTGCTTTTTTGTCAGTACAGTCTAAGGTGAGAATCATATTGCAGTCAAGCTTCTAACCTTTGTCCTTCTCTGTAACTCTGTTTACATGACATAACAACTTCCTCAAAATCTCAGGGAAAAACACCCAAAAGATTGCTAGATCTTAAAAATTCCAATTAGGTCCTACCTTATAAAAGTGAATTGTAAGAACTTCAAATGTTTATGTTTGACATGGTTTTGAACAACTGATTTTGTACATTTTGTTAATATCATTGTGTCAAAGAAAAGTTCTTTTGGAAATTCAAAACATGACAAAGCACACAAGTTTGTTTGGGTTTTTTTTTGTCAAAAAAAGCAGTCTTGTCTTATTCAGCTAGAATATTTTTAAGAACACATGGCTGATGGGAGAAATGCTTTTTTGTTATACCTAGAAACTTGGGGTCAGTATTTGGGTAGTTCTAAATTTCCACCTCGCAAGATTGAAAAATATAAAGAACAAAATCCATAATTTGGTGCATATTTAGAAAAGTTCCTTACTTTCTGTATTGTTAATCTGTTTCCACTTGGCTGAGTTACTGGAGTTTTATAAACACTGTTCTTTCATGCACGATATTTCTTTTATAGCAAGTGGTTTTTACAAATTATCACTTGAAGTTTTATTGGCACTGTACACAAGCACTTAGCTGAAACTGAATAGAACTTTAGATGATCTGATTTAAAGAATGAAAAGTAGGGAGAGTCTCTAGATTTTCAAGTGAATCTATTAATTTTGCTTTTATCTGGAATTATTTCAGCTAGATTTATGATTCCACTTGTAGATATAATGACCTGAAATGTAGTAAAGAAGATTTCCCTGTAATCTTAAGAGTCAGCTGCAATTTCATTTCTTTTACTTTCTGCTGCCTAAACAGAAAAACACAAATCTGTATTTGGTCCTCCCTCCTCAGAAGGTAACATAATTTGCTAGCTCTGGAACAGGAAAAAATGTCACTGAAAGCATCTCCCAGAGCTCCCTAGGGCCTCTTGCAAAGCCTGGAAGCTCTTTGCTATCCCCATGGCAGGCATCTGTCTCAAGTTCAAGGCAGTGTTCTGCCCCTCCACTGCGGACTAGTGTGCCTGAACAGAGCAGGGGAAGGACGCTGGAACTACGCCTTCCTAACCCACAGCAGAGTCAGAGGGTAGAAAGAGCTGAGAATGTGGAAGTAAATGAACTTTTATTATGTGTGTAATTGCACAGCTCACACAAAATCTCAGAAAAAGATCCTTTGAGAGGCTTGTCATTTTCTTCCTTGCACGTGTGTTCCTGCACTCCAATTTCTAGCAACGCATGTCCTAGGAAAGAATATTATTTTGCAAATGACTTCTTAGCTGTTAAAAGAAAATATTAGAACAAATGATGCTGTTTCACCTCAGCAGTGAACAAATTAGTAACACAGGTCAGTTTAATTTTACTGCAGATAATAGTATCATTTAGCCATTTCTTTCCTATGAAACCCTGCATGTCAGCTTGAACCTAATTTTCATGACTGAAGAATAGTTTTTGAAATGTAAAAGTGTTCTGTTCTTTACTGAGATGCTCAAGTCTACTAATTAGTGAAATATGAAGCTTTTGATACAATTGCAAAGTACCCTGTTAGAGGAATAGGCTCCTTTTTGGTGCTCAACTTGATCTTCCATGTCACTCCAGGATATGAACTGCTCTGTCAATAAACCGGGTTTGAACATTCTATATTAGAAGTAATTGTACTTTTTGGCCAGCATGCTCTTCAGGTTAGATTAAAATTTACTGTTAAACTATGATTCTAAGAAGCTTATCACTCATGAAAGCCAGCTAAAAGTTTGACACACAAAAAGCTTTATAAAGGAGATTTGTATTTCTGAAATCCACATGAAAAATAATCAAGTTAGTTCAAAAAGTTATGATATTGCATTCATTAATAATTCATCTACTGTTAGAAGTTAAACTTTATACAAAATGGCTAGTGAGTATTCACTTTAAATACTTCAGAGAAGAGAGTCTTTAAAATAAAAATCCTGGAATAAGGTTACTTAGGTGGTAGAACAATAATTGTTGTCATAATCTGTCAGTCTCAGAAGAAGAAATTTTGGATGAATGGATCAAGCCAAGGACAGTTTTGAGCCACCATTATGATGCAATTTTGGAGCAAATTTTTAACTGAAACTTAGAGGAAGGTTCTGACTATCAGCACCATCAGGCTTTGAAACATTCTTTCAACAAGAAGAATGGGAGCAAGTAATCATTCAGATACCATTGGGATGGCTACACGAAATGACTGTAAGAGACTCCTGCCTATGGTGGTCTTGCTAACTCAGAAGATCTCTTCCTATTCTGTATTTTTATATGGTTTTACCACCCCTCCTTATTATGAAAATCTTTTCATTAGGAATTTACATTCATGTGAAGCAAATCCAAGGAAAATTTTGGTTTGCTGCTCAACGAAGAGGATAATCTATAGATTTGTCATATAGTAAAAACAATTTAATACCTCTTTTGCATTAGCCTTCACGAAAAGATCAGCTGCAAGCAGACACAGTTAATACTAGCAAAAAGGGATAAGATCTCACTCTCTAAAAAAAAGAGGAAAGGTTACATAGTGCTTAAATAACATAGATATTCTCAGATCATCCATGCTGATAAACTTAACTCATCTTAGGGGACTTAAGTGATTAAAATAGACTTAGAAGGCTTAGTGGTCTTTGAAAAATTATGGAGGATGGATGAGATGCTGGAGGACTGAAAAAGAGAAAATGGATTGCTATTTTTAAAAGGGGGGGAAACATATAGTTTGGTCTGCTTAGTTTCACTCTCCCTATACTAAATCCAACACTATTCAAAAATAAAAAGGAGGTGTAATCATTAAATTTGCAGATGTCACAAACTTGGTGAGACCGTAAATATCTTGAGGAGTGGAATTAAAATTTAGTTACGTCTCATGTAGATTGAAGGGTGATCTGGGAAAGATGGCTTTGCAATAGGGACAGGTGAAAGGTATTACAGACAGGTAGGTATACCCAACTGAACAAGTATGGAAGGGGATCAATTAATTAGGTAGCAATTATTCAGAGAAAGCTCTCAGGGCTAAAGTGGAAAGCGATGAGTTAGCAATGAATATGCCAACAACCTTACACTGTAAAAAAGGCAAATGAGAGAACTGGGATATATGAACAACAGTACAACTGACAAGCTAGCAAGCACTTCCCTTATGTTCTTTTCAGAATCAGTGGCGGCTCAAGCAAGACGGTGTGTACAGATTTGAGTGCCATACACAAAGGCAAAGGGATATGTTTGGAAATATTTCAGAATACAGAGACTGATCTAGAAAATATGATCTATGAGAAAAGACTGAAAAACTGGGATTGTTTAACTGAAAAAAAAGAAAAAAGGAGAGGGAAAGGGACTGAAGAAGGGTTTTATAAAGAGAAAAAGCTGTTGCAAACAGGAGAAAAGAAACCCTGTCCTTCATTTCATATGGTGAATACAAGTAGAGATAATTCAGTTAAACTGCAGTAAGAAAGATTTTGTTCCAGCATCAAGGAAAAAGAAATTCTCTTGGAAAGGATTAGGAACAGACTAGATGTTGAAGTTTGAAGTATCGGAAGTCAAGTATGAAGTCCTCAATCAAGAATGACAAGGATATTGCTGATTCTGTTTTGGACAACTGGGATGGACTAGATGACCTACTAAAGTCCCTTTAAACTACATTTATGTGATTAATAAAAAAAGATATGTGTAGTAGTGTGCCGGCCACCAGGGACATCCTGGCCTGGCCTGGCCACTCACCGCTCTGCATTCCACTTATCCCTCCCCTGTTCACCCAGGACTGGGCATATGTCACGGGCTCGTCATTTGTCTATTAGCTGGTCTCTCGCCCTGCCCACCAGGGGGAGAGGGAATAAAAGAGAGAGGCAAGAAGGGGGCAGGGGAGTCTGGCCACGTTGTCCACTACACATCTGGTTATCGGTTTTTCCCTCCATGAGGGAGATTAAAGGACTCTGATAAACGCAACTGGTACGTCTGTCTTTACCTGCTAGGAGCCCACTGAGGAAACAGGAAAGCAACAGATATGAATATGGTTTGAGTAATTTACAGGGAAACACTGTGAACCTTCAAGAATTAGAAAATTGTTAAAACCCTTCATTATTTTTAATTTTTTCATTCATAGAGTCCAACCAAATATAATTAGTTTTGTTCTTTCAACAAACATACAAAGAAAATATTTCACAATGTATTTCCCAGTAATTATACTACACATATAAGATGTTCCAGTACTCCTATTTTACCTGAAGAAAAGGTGATTTTATTCAGACAGTATCATTAGGTCTAATTCAGTGTGGACAGAAGAGTTGACATGAGTATGAATTTGGAAGAAGAAAATTTCAGTCTGTACTGACCTAACAGTAGGCGTTTGTGTTGTCTGGCCTAAAGAAATATCAATTTTTTTTAAACAAGTAAACTTTCATATTTAGTGAAATGCCTAAAACAGTATTTTAGGCTCCCTGCACTACTTTTAAAATTTTTTCCTTTTCTCAGAACATTTCATTTCCAAATAAATAAAATGGATTAGTTCTTAATATCCTGAAATCAAAAGGCTTGCATAGACTTAGAGGATATCTATGAGCTTTCTTCTGTACAAGTCAGCCAGTTCTACATTAGAGAAAACTTTCAGTGATCTGGACACTGAACAGATACCAGGACTGTCCACACGGGGAACTTGCCTTTAATAAGGAAAAGTGCAGGTTTACAGTGCATTAGGCTCACTAAAGTATTCCCATGTGTGAACACTGCTAAGTGCATGGAACTGTCTTCTGCTTTGCGCCGAGACTGACAGATGGATGGACGAACAGAATGCATACAGATGAATCTAATTTCATTAGACAGTCAAACTAAAAACAACTGAAAGGAAAATAGAGTGACTAGATCCTGGAGTTGCCAAAGATTAAGGGCAATATGCAGGAATCAGGAACCAATTCTCTTAAGACAGAAAGAAAATAGTTATTTTTTTCTGGTGTTAAAAGATTTAATGAACCACTGATCAGTGTCACTCCTTGTTAAATCAATAAGGAAAATACAGAATCACTTTACCATTGTTCACTTGTATAAGAGCATTGTGCATTTAGGCAATCATGGGCTAGGGACAGAACACTAAGGGATTGTCTGAGACTTTTTTAATCAGCATAGAACATAACACACGTATAGTTAGCAAAGCTCAGTTATCTTTTAAGTGTCTTTCCTATTTCCCATGAAGGAAGAGAGCCTCAAAAGTACTGCTTTTAGCTTTCTAACAAACCAACTCCAGTCTCGTATTCACTGGGTTCAACAGAAGCTGTATTTTAAAAAGTTTTAGGCATTGAAGTACCAGATATTAGCAAAGCTATTAATCTCATTTAAATTCAACATGGATATTAATGCTTTTCCAATAAATGAGTTACACCATGTAGCTTCAGTTAACTAAACACAGGTTTGGGGTTTTTTTTTTTGTTTGTTTGCTTGATGATGTCTTAGGGTTACAGTCACAAATGGCTGTTCTGGGTTTTCAAATATCATGAAGGAAAATTATCATAGCAGGAAAGCAGTAAAACCATAAATTGCTAGAAGTTAGCACAGAGCTTTGCTTCAGCAGGTTGGGCATTATGCCCAATGAGACTGAGTGGCACAGAAATCTACTGCCTGTGATATGTGCTGGCAGCTGAGGGATTTAAGAGAGGCTTTTGAATGCAGCAAGGGGGAAGGCTTGTGCAGAGAGAGGGGACCAACTGAGGATACTGATGCAGGGTATGTAATGAATTACAGATACGCTTCAACTCCTTGTCTCAGGGTGACTTTTACCACCTGCTTACTCAGTATTCTGCCCCTTCGCTTTCTCCTGCCACAACAGAAATTCACACTTGCCCCAAAGGAAAATCTTTTTCTGTCAAAGTCCTTGCAGAAAATTGCTCCTGCCACACATGCCTTCTTTCAGAGCCAGCTTCTTTAAACTCCAATTTAAATTAATATATTCTGTAATCAGCAAAATCCACTTCAAATAAACATCTTCCTTAGATCCTAGATTTCTCTACACCTGGATTTTGTCTGCTTTATATACAGTCGTGATATTTAATAGAGCTTTTGGTACCTTTCTGGTCATGCCAAGACTCATAATCAGCCTCTGCATCTCACTCTTTCTGTAGCATACCTTCCCAGGCAGTTATTTCTCCATACTCTTGTTCAAGTCTTTTCTTTCCCAGCTGGCAAAGTTCTTATCTTCCATGAAGAAATTACCTTTTCTTCTTCCCATCTGCATCACTACATAATCATTTTGAATCAATTATTTCAGATCTTCCAATTCTCAACTAAATGAAATGTTCACTAGTTTTAAGAATGCTCTCTGAAAGTTAAATGATTAGGCAGAGTATATTGAGATTGTTATGCTACCTGCAGACAAACAGGTATGCTATGAAACAAGCGTAAGACTTGTCTTTTTCATGCCCATGAAATAGCTTTATTCCTCTGTGGTTTTTTGCTTTCAGGTGCTAGAAAAATGTAAGAAGCTTTACAGACTTTAGTTGATAAATCTACATTTAGGAAAAATGTAGATTTAGAAATTTGAATGTGTCACATTTTCCACATGTACATAATTTCCCATTGACATGATTTCAGTGGTTCATTTTTCATGGGTAGTTTTCACTAAATAAATATATTTCAGAATAATTTCTACACTTATTTTCATTTTTTCATGTTTCTATATCATTGTATTAGTAATGATAAATCACTAATATAATGGAACAAATCATGTTTATGTTAAAAATGCATTGCTTTTACCTCTATGAAGAAATTTCATATTTTAAAGAATGTGAGTAGGCCTTAAAAAAGACATTAAAATACCGTTTAAAGCATAGAACTTAGAGTATAAGAAAGAATCCAATCTTTCTTTTCTTTTTGAAAAACTAATGCATTTAATCAAAGGTTTAATTCTTTTTAAAGCTTCAATTTTCCCAACTTTCCAGAGTGGTGTTAGAGCTGAAACACTGTGAGCTAGTGCTTTACGCAATTCCATTGACACAGCAGCCAGTTAAAATAATAAGTCCTTTCACTTAACCACATTTAACTGAGATAAAGCAATACAAGATTTGATAGCTTCCAGCAGTGTGCAGTGATGGAGTGGCTAGTCCAGACTGCAGCAGCAGGTCACAGGCTCATTCAAAGGGCATGGTGCTTATACACCCTCTCACACGGTAACAGGCCAAAAGTAGCTTGATATGACTTGAAGCAACTACATCAAGTAGTTATATCATAACTACTATAATCAATATCATATTGATTATATCAGCCTTGGATTTGGCTGAAAGGTAGAGCAACCCGACAGACTATGTAGGATCTACTCTAGCAATCCTACCTTAGCCCACAAATGAGGACCGTGATGCATCAGACATCAGCAATACTTCTCTTACAGAGAAACACAGGAAGCAGGAAGTTATTTACCAAAAATTAATTATGAGTGGAAGTAACTTAAAAAACGTATTATGTACACATGATTTCACTCAATAGCATGTCCAAAATGAAGGAAGCAGTAAGATAAAACATGTATGATCACAATGTTAAATACTATCACTGGTTGTCAAGATATATCATGTAACCAAAATATCGTGACTAGTCACACTCTTCACTGTTCAGGGCCAATGATGAGGGAGCAAGAGCAAAGAGCTAAGTTGTGATTACAGGGCTCAGCAGTTCCTTACAATGCTCAGATTTTTGCCTATGTGATGAATATTTCAGATACATCCTGCGATCTTTACATTCTTCACTGACAAGGAGACAAGATGCATTTTGCATCTGCTAAAGATTTCTGATTGGCACATATGTTGAAAGACTAGCCCAACATTGAAAGACAGAGTGTTCTTCAAAAGCTGTAGCCATGAAATATTTATTCTTTTCTCTTTCATAGAAATGCATTTGATGACTATATGACATAAAGTGCCACTAATAGCTCTGGACAAAATTATATGGCTCTAAAGACTATTAAACTATTATTCTTGGAGGGTGGAGAAGGTTTTATTTGACACATATGATCACAATAGTATTAGCACGGCTTTGTTTACAACCTACGAGGAAAAAATGTTGTACATTATCAAGTGCATTTTGCACTGGTAAATTCAAATCTGACAATCACAAATAGCAGCAATGATATTTGTGATATATTTAATAGGTATTTTATCTCACAATACTTTGAATGGGATGTTTATTAATTTTTAAAAACTTTAAGTATGCAACTAAGGCCAAATGAATACTAATGACACTGTTCAAAATATGTTTTGTTTGTATCCAAGAGTATATATTTCATAGAGTAAGTCATAGGCAAATGAATCCCCAAACGTTATTTAAATCTCTGAAGTCAGCTGAAAAGCAAAGACACTCATACATACATAATGCCTAGCATGACAACCTGAAAATTATGTGAAAACAAAAAGGCTCCTTTGTAAAAGTCTAAATTTTTTTGATAAAAAGACCTTAAAAGCATTGCTGGAGCATAGAAATCATATTATGAATTTTACATGAAAATTTGTAGGACCCTTGTATCTACAAACATTATAAAATACTAAAAACCTTAGAAAACATTAGAAGCCTAATAAAATACTAAAATATTAACAAGCTAAATGAATACAGTTATCATCCTGTAAACCACATTATCTCAGTGTCCATTTACAATTATATGTTTCATAAACCTCCTACTACTGCAAATCCCTCAGTTGTATTTGCCATTGAATTGCTTGTTTCTCATTATTAGTGGTGAAGAAATGCAGCATAGTCATGCAACACTTTCTAAAATGGTCTAAAAATGCATTCCTGAAAACACAGTTTATCTTCCTCTTACAAAGGGATAAATGCTGTGTTAAATACTTTCGTTTGCCAGAACAGCCAGGGAAAGGGTAAAAAAAAATCAAGCCAAAGTAAATTACTCAGTGGCATCATGCCCAAATCAATCACAGACATCATCTTTTAAATAGTGAGCTGAAACTTGCAGACTGTATTTTAATACTCGTGAAGAATTTTTGTTTAGGAAAGTCACTTTGCTTGAAAGACCTTTTAATATACTTAGGCAGTCGTTCAAATCTTGCATGTTGAGTGAAGCATACTGCTAATTATGCATATATTCACGTCTTGAAAAAAAGTAGAGAGCTGCATGAGTCTGCAATTTAAAAATGGCATGCAATGAGGAAAGGCTATGCTACAACATGAAGTGACAGCAAATATTGCTTCCACTTGCTGTCCTCTGAATAGGCTGCTAGATTTGCTGTATTTTGTGAAAGGGGCAAGAAGGACTACTGAAATTTGCCACATACTTTCCTTCTTTCAAAATAACAGGCACATGTTTCAGGTTACTAAGATTTGTACATGGTTTAATATTCATATTTGAGGAGTAAATATGGATTTTTACTTGGTTCTATAAACTAGAAATATATTTTGATGAGCAATGTAACCATAAAATTTCATCTATCTACCTATCTCCCTATCTCTTAAGTTGCTTTACTATTCTAATGTAAATTAAATGGCATATTTCAACCACCATCATATTTTTATGCAGAATAATAAAAGCAGTTATCGTCGTCTTCAAAGGGTCTTGCACCAGTGTGTGAATGTCTTGAACAACTAAACCTAGTGTGCCTGCAGCCTTGAAAGGGAAAGGCAAAGACATGGTGAAAGGGGAGGACAAGAGTCTGTTCAGGAAGTTCCCTGTGAATGAGTGGTAGGGAATGTGTGTTGACCCTTATGTTTATTTTTCCTTTTTATTCCTTTCCTCCCTTCCCCCCCCCCCTTTGTTTTTGTTTTGTTTTGTTTTGTTTTAAGAGCAAAAATGAATTAGTAGAATCTGTTAGCAAGCTAAAACAGTGCAGCTAGATAGGAGACCAAGCCATCAAACTTGAGAATCACAAACTGCAAGAGAGGTTTTACTGCAGGAGGTAGGAAGCGGCCAGCTGGCCTAGCACTTGCTTCACCAAGAAACCAAACAGAAGAGTAAACAGTTATGGTTCTGTGGTGGGGATGGAGTAATTAGATATTGTATGTTTCCCTGCTGTTCTTTTTGTTTCTCCTTTCAATAAAGTACTCTTGGCTAAGCCATCTGATTCATATTTGCAAGGAGAGAAAATTAGCTGACTGAGCAACAGAAAGACTATTTTAATTTCCCCAATTTTCTGTGTGGGAGTCTGAGTTGCTGTTTATTACTCCTGAAATTTGAGACTGGCTGTTGCTGCTGCTAATCGTGCAGCTAAGTGGGTGACAGGGCTGGTCCAAATGCAGGCTGTGAATGATTGCATATAAACAACCAGGTGAAACTCAAGTAGCTGTATCAACTATAAATCCAGGCAAGTACTGTGAAATACCTGGGTAACATGTAATGTCCTTTGAGGACAGAATGATGCAACCTGACTTCTGGTGGCTGGTTCCTTTTTATATACATAAGCACGTGCTATAAGGTCTCATTTGATAATTATCTCACGGAGTTTAAGGCATGTATACTGTAATGTTTTTTCAGTTGCATCATTTATTTACTGTTTTACCAAATAGCATTCTCTGAAAAATATCAAGGTTGGTAAACCTCTATAGTAGTCTTAAATCTACTTGTATCTCTTCTCTTTTATTTACTTGAAGACTGTTTGGTGATGTTACAAAACTTGCATAAGAAAGTCACAGTACATCTACATATATGATGAAAATCTAAACATATGTACTACTAATAACTGGTTATCACATAACACAATATCTAATCTATTGATTCTGGTAATTGCTGTGATATGTAGTATATACTTTAACATACTACTCTTTGGATTTCTGGGTGCACGTTCAGCACTTTATCTATTCTTTTTGTAAATTTAATTTCTTGTATTGTTTCAGGTTTGCTATTTACTCTGGCAGAGGAACAATGTGGGTGACATTGCAAAGACTTCAAAGTCAATGGAAGATTTTTCATTCCCACTGTCATAACATTAGACATTGCTATATAGCACAGATGACTCATTTCTGTGATAACTTCAGGATTCACAGGTGGCAGTAGAACCACAATACTGGTGAAACATCTGGATTAACAAAAAAGAAAAGAAAGAAATTCTACTTCATAGTGCCATGCTTTAGGCTATAGCAATTTTACAAAATTACTCTAATCTTGGATAGAGAACATTATGCTCTTACTCATGTTGAACATTCTGTGCCTTGCTTGACTCATACACTCCTGTAGAAATCTTTCCTGATGTTTGTTTTGGACTGTGTGTTGGATACAAACCACATGGCAAAAACTTGGTACAGGGAAGTAGACATTGTGCTCACTCATGTAGGAAGCACGTCACAGCAGCCAAAGAAATCCACTGCTGTATGTATATCAAGGGGGCATTGCTTCAGCTGTTGTCAAGCACTCTGAGTGCCACCAGCAATTAAAACAGCCCAGCAGAAGGAAAACTGCACAGTCAAACTATTAGTGCTCATGGCCTAATGCCTACATTAGGCAATTCATGAAGGGGCAATTCTAGAGGTAGATTAGTTCCATAACTGAATGTCCAATTCAGCGGCAGTGACTCAGGTGCATTTTGGTGCATCTTCTAGTTTAGTTTGAATTCATTTCAGGCATACTGAATAGATACTGAATATGAACCAAATTTGAACAGCGGGTGGGACTGATCAGGAGACTTAATTCAAAAGCACACATCCAGATCCCAACAAAAGCATTAATACAGACACCCTCAATGAAGGGCCTCTATAATGACCTCCCTTAATTTTTGCTGCTTTTGCTCACTTTGCTTACAAGATTAATAATACTTTTCTTCTTTATGATATTATGTCTAAAAATCTCTATATAGTTTTTGCTTGAAAAATCTATCCAGGATTACCTCTGGACTGCACGAATGAAAAACTTTTCCTGGGTCTAGTTAGAATACAAGACTGAACATCCTATAAAGTACAGCTGCTTGATTTCTGAGTGGCTTGATGGAGACTGGCCAGAATGCAGGAAACCACTGGATACTTCCAGGTGAATTTAATTTTTCAAGACCTAGTTCACATTTCATTCAGATCAAAAAAAGGTCTCCAGAAAGACTTAAATAGGAATCTTTATTTATCAAAAACATTCATTTTTCACTCAGTTCACCTCTTTGACTCACTCAAAACGCTAGACCAAGCCCTGTAGGAGGGGAGTGCCTGCCTCATATTTTCTGCATATTCCATCTGACATGCCAATGAGATCCACAGCTCATCCCTGGGCATCCTCCTTCCTGAGGTCTTCTAACCACAGCCAATGAGAGGGATCACGTATTTTTCACAACCATCTTACATTTAATTTCTTGTTATGTGACAAATCTCAGATTTATCACGCAATATCTTGTAAGATACGTGCACCAGAGCACACAATGACAACGGACAGGATTTTGACTAAGCAAAGTTGGTCTCTACCAGGAGATCAAAAGCACAGAATAGCAAGGCGAAACTCTTGCAGTTAGTCACCTATTTCTGTGACTTATCTCAAAAAATTCTATTTTTGAGTCATAGTAGTCTTACTTACAAGAAAATCACAAGGTTCTTTGATTCTTTTGCTTGCTGCACTCATGAAGCCAGAAATACTCTGCCAGGAGCCAAACTTTTGTCTCCTTCTTCCATAATGAAGGACTTCCTTTCTTTTCTTCTTTTGCCTTTCCTTTTTTAATACCAATAAATAACATGCTACTGGCCAAAAGAAAGGCATATACAAATTGACAGGGGCGCATCCAATGGTATGATTATACACACTTTTTGCTTTGGGAAAAACCTATTATTGCTTACTTTGTAAAGGGCATGCTCTTAATAATATCTAACTAACATTCTCCCCATTCATTGAGGAATAATGCATTATAATTTAAGTCTCAGTTAATATTTATTGTGACTGATACCATATTAGTGATAAAATCGGTAAGTCACTGCTATTAAAGACAGCTACCCTTACTGAAATATTTGAATTCCTTCTACATGAAATGAATAGTGACAACCAAGTCCCCAGTGGATTGCAAAGAGCCTCCAGAATTTCCTCCAGTCTCTTAAAGACTTCTTATTTTCCTTTCTTTTCTTTTTGGCAGGGATTTATTAGGTGAAAAGAGCTGTCATGGTATCACAATTGTATTTATGATGGAAATGTCTTTTCAAAAATGTTCATAAAACTCTAGACACATCTGCTGTTGCCTAGATTTTTGCTCTTTCTATAGACAGATGCCTTTGATTTTGGATCTTTTATTTTTACTTTAGATTTAATAATCTGTTTTACTTTACAGGAGAACAAGAAGAATGGGGTTATCTACACCAAAATTAATTTTCATAATTTAGCTAAGAATAAAACCACTAATTGCATTGAAGATTATTTTGAACATTAAAGCCCCAGACTGGTATGGAAGTTTACTTAAAGCAAGCATGGGCTTTATATGCAATAGTGAAAATGCTCAAATATCTTCTGTATCTGTCTATGATTACAGACTAAGCCTCTGATAAAGTGAGATTCTTTATTCCAATTCAAGGATAATAGATGTATGGCTCAGAATGGCAAATCCTTCACCCAGAAACAGAAAAGACATTTTCTAGTGAGTTGGAAGGGAAAAGAATAATTTTGAGATCCTTATGAACCTCATTGTTAAAGTGTAGTAAAAGTCCAATTAAACCTTGAAATGAATAAGATTTTGACCTAACTTTAAAAGCATTTAGCTTCTGATTAGCATCATTTTTTCTTGATTGAAACTTGTGATAGTGATCTTTATACAACAGCTGAGTTTTTCCTAAGTCTACTGGTATTTTGGGCTTCTTCATAGATAATGAATTGGGTTGTAGAACAACTCTCTCCCCTAAACAAACCCAAACCAACCAACCAAAACCAACAAAGAATTGCACCAAACCAAAAGACATTTTTCCTCTGTGCTCTGTCCTCAGATTTGTCCTCACATGTTCTCAGAAGCCTCCAAAAAGGCAAAACTTGAAACTGAATATACATAGTTTTTGATGATGATAGATTTTCTGTATCCAATACAATGAGGTACATACCTCATGACTGTTTATATTGCTGAACACTATAATGAACTGTTTCACTGCCTTTCTTGCCCTCTGTCTGATAGCAGGTTAGCCATGGAGCCAAAGGATAGTTCAATAATAAGGTGACAGCATACACGAAGAATGGAATCTATAACTCTCTAACTACACAGAAAGATTATAATGAGCTTTTTAGAAAAGAGCTACACCCTAAGAAGATCTGCAAAGGAGATATCAATTAACATTTTTACTTCATTTATATTTTGGAAATTTGAAGACAAATTCATTTGGTAAAAAAGGTAAAATTTTCCTATCATCTGTGTAAAAATGTTAGCTATAGAGACCAAAACTGAAACTATGTATGAAGACAAATTTCATTATTAAAGACAAAATATTAATATTTTGTGGGGAAAGAGGGTTGATAAGCTCCTAACAGATTAGCAACTTTCTCTCTTGTGCATTTTCTGGACTTCTGTACCTTTGTCCTAGTACAAGCTGCTAAAGTGAAAGGAATTTTGGTATCTGTTAAAGTGAAATAGCATCATCTTCCTTAAAATAAAAAAATACTAGCGTTTTTTCTCCAAAACTAATTCTGAAGATCAGCTGGAGAGGGTCCACAGCAGCTGAATTCTGAATTCAAGTAGCAAGTAAGAAGAAAATGAGACCTTAAGCCCCCTAGCCTCCATTTAAAAGAAGAGATCTTTCCATGGGGTATTTATTCATTGTTTCATATGTAGATAATCCTTTGCAAATGGCAAAGAACTAGAAATTAGAAAAATAGTAAGCAATAATACCACTGGGAGTCATTTACTTGGGGTTCACTTACCTAAAATTACTACAATTATTAAATATGTTGGAAAGAAATAATGAAACACTACATTGCCTCCACAAAAATGTACAAATCATATTTCCTCTTGTAGAAATTGTTTGAGAGATATAAAAGACCATTATGTCACGATTCAGCAACAATTTACTTGCAATTTAAAAGCAAATTAGATTCACACACTATCATTTATTACCAAATGGATGGAAAAAAAATTTCTGTGTGTCCAGAGAGAGACTTTGCATTTGGCACATTTGCAGGTTTTTAAATTAACGTGATTGCCAATAGTTTTCCTATGAGTAGTGATAGCCCTGTGATCTTCTGACTACTGTGGACTGCCCGAGGCCACGTTGCATTCCAATGTTTCCATCACAGCAGATGATGCCCAAAAAAGTTTGTAATGCTCTTCAGAAGAAGTTTTTTAGGAAGAGCTGTGCCATACTAAAGAGCTTTGATTCATGCTGCAAACTGGGGACACTGATATGACATAAACTGTGACTGATGATCAATCAGTGACCATTTGCATAACCATTATGCCATCAGTAATTTATCAAGGTAGTATTCCTGATGTCACACAGCTTGGATAACTGAAGGACATAAATACATGCTGTAATTTTAAAATGCATTTCTAAGGATATTCCTTATGCATATTCTGCATAAGAATTCGTAAGTACAAGAACCTATACCATACTCTGAGCAAATAAAGATCAGCCAGGACTGTAATAAACTTTTGACAAAATATTTCCCTAGAAAAAAGGCGATATTTTCATTGGAACATTTAAATGAAAATTTTCTCATCAGATGGTTCATCAGAATTTGCCAGTATGGTCTGAAACAAAATAACTTGCTGTGTAAAGCAATCTGTCAAGGAAACTCATATTAATTCCACTAGATGCTTTGAAAATATGTCTATTTCCTCTTTCTGTGTTATTAAATATCAACCATAGCTCAGTGATTTTTGGTTTGTTTTTTACTTTGTTAGCACAAGAGAAAGATGCCATATATAAAAGCATGCAGTATTTGAAAAATGTTCCCTAATGACATGCCTTTTTCTACACAGAAACACTAATGTCAAAATGATTTCTGAATTCCCACAGTTACTTTTGTGTTGGGCATAAGTAAAAGGCTAAAATACATACATATACAACATGGATATGAACTAAGTCGGAAAGTACTCTTTTTGGTACTCACAACATCTAATTTATGCATTTAACTTCAGGCCTCTAAACTGGGAGCCAAGTTCTGCAGGCAGCATAGAAAGAGACAGGCTGTGCCACTGCACAGTGTAGAGCATGAGCACCGGAATCAGCTCCTAGAGCAGCCTCCCTCTCTCCACTGACTGTGGAGAGCTTAGTGAGACTAACTTACACACACACCTTAAATTAGATA
This sequence comes from Orthonyx spaldingii, assembly GCA_013397795.1. Lineage (NCBI taxonomy): Eukaryota > Metazoa > Chordata > Aves > Passeriformes > Orthonychidae > Orthonyx > Orthonyx spaldingii. The sequence continues at coordinate 783,525 of VZTJ01002478.1, read as the reverse complement.
CCTGAAGCAGATGGACTGAACACCTGTCTTTGTTTTCCACAGAATTTTTATTATATTTGGCTTTGCAGAAGGTCTTTTGCAATAGCCTAGGATTTTGCTGACCTGCACAAAGCACTAAAAACATTGTAACAGTGACCTGATATAGCTAAACTCATCCCCAGAATTGTCTTTCTCTCTTTTTCATTTTCAGTATCCAAATGGCAGGTTCACATTCAATATAAAAAAGACTATCTTGTTTTGATCTGTAGTTTCTGAGCTGTCCCATTTCCACAAAATATATACTGTTCTGTGGGCTCAATTTCAATGTACTATTTCTAAAACTTTGCCATAAAATCTAAATTAAAGAAAAATGAACACTTTTTCTAGACTTAAAGCATGGGAAAATAGATACTACAAAGCAATTTTTTCAAATGTTTTCTGGCTAAAATGAAGAAAACTTTTCTATGAGTTTACTTAAGAGTTGCAAGGTTTTAAACAAATATTTACAAATATAAATAGATTTTTAATATTCCTTACAGTTGCAGATAACGCAGTTACAATAAGTTTATCTACAGACTCACAATATATCCTATCTTGTTGTCATGTCTTTTTCACACTGTATAAATTCAATTACATTTTTTGGCTTACTCATATAAGTACCTTAAGAGGCCAAAATGATAAGAAAAGGAAAATGGCAACTTGGAAGGGACAGGACAAAACAAGTATAGACACAATGATTAAAAATTTATAAAAGATAAACAAGTTACACAAGAGAAGATATAAGTTGAATTACTTTGTTCTGTCTGTCACCAGATAACTAAAGGAAGAACTGGTTTTCAGGTCATGGGTAGAAGTAGGTAGGTAACCCCACTGGTGCAGGTAGGCAGCCTGTATTCCAGTAATAGAATTTCACTGCATAGAATAAATATTTTTATGATTTGAATTTTGTTCAGGATTCACACCTTCCAAAATTCTACAGAAAATTCAGCAATTTTTCCAGCAATTAAGGGTGAACCAGCCACAATGCAATTTGAGGATTTGACAATTTGGAAGGCATTTGGGCAGTGAAGGGTTGTACGCTCAGGGTGACGGGTGCAGAAGGGGTCAACTACATTTCCTGGAGGGGGAAATTTCATAGAGTTTAACAAGAATATGAAGATGACCTCTCCCAAAAATTAATAGAAAATTTCAAAATTGCTATATGTCCTGGGGTGATTTTATGCTATGCATTTCCCTATCGTCTGCTTATGCCCAGGAATGGGTCCTGTAACTTAAAGCTGGGAAGGGGGGCAGCCAGGGAAGCTGGCACGGTTTGTGTTTTAAGCTCTCACTCCTCCGGGTGCTGTGCTAGCAGTGAGAGTTAGTTTACCTTCCTCTCTAACTGGTGGCTTCTGTTAGAGAGGGAAAGAGAAGCTTTTTCTCCGGGACTGCGATAGCAATCCTCGGCGGCTTCTGTTCCTCCTTGCAGTGTTTTGGCTTGCTTTTTCGTCCAAAAATGAGACCATCTCCGGGGGATGGCTGGCAGGACCCTGCAGGGAGCCGCCGGAGACAGCCCCGCCCGGCCCGGACTGCGGGAGAAGCTAAGCCAGAGAAAGAAGGGACTATAAAATCCACCAGCCTACTCCACAGAGAGGGGGTTCAATATTCTTTTTTACCCCATGCCTGCGGGGATTTTGTGTGTTAAAATAGGTTTTTTCACTTTCCTCCAAGAAATTCCTTTCAAACCTGTGGAAGACAGGCTGCCGGGACCTACCTTTCTTAGGGGAGACGCCCTTTTTGGGACATTTCCTCCTAATTTGTCTCAAACTGGGACACTATAATAAACAGAGCTAGTGCTCTGTGTAAATAAAACAGAACTGTCCAGTACTGTTAAGAGCAGCACCAACCTTAGCTGGATGCATTCACTGGTGAGGGTGGAGACTTTTTAATGAAAAAGTATAAATTAATGTACTTCACATATGCCTGAAATGGGCAGGCAGTTGAGTGAGATAATCATTGTAGATCCCTTCCAATCGAAATGAAATATTATATTCTATTCTCTCATATTTTTTGTAAAATTGAAACAGCTGCAATGTTCTGCAAATGGCTTCAGTGCTGCCACTGATGAAGTGGTCCTCACAGAACATTCTGTAGTATTCCAGGAGTTTTAGTGTACTTCATCTTTTTAAGCTCTTAGACAGCGTTCATAAACCTCTATTTAAATTTGTTGACGTCTGTACTAGAGCTCCAGTTAATGACCTGCATAACCAAAAGGTCCCAAATGTTCACAACAACCTGCCTCTTTCGGGGACTATTTATTTCACACAACTCGTCCTGGGAATCTTTTACTTATTTGTTTCAGTTGGCCTTTAGGTTACTCACCCCCATTTTGGATGGGGCTATCGATAACAAAATTTAACACACTCTTTTTTAGAAAAGAGAATGTATTGCTTCTATTATAGATTAAAGTTCCTCTGTCAATGATTTTGTACTGCTTGGAAATGAAAAAGACATTTAATGCTGACTATTAAAGTAAAGAAGCCTATGATTTAATAAATACATAACAAATGTCTTTCTCTTCTTTATGACAGAAAAAAAAATTCTTCTCTAATGTCTTGTGATCTGGGCTGGAACCGAATTTCTGTGACAAATGCATACTCATTATCTGCAGAGATTAGAAACCTACTTAAAACAAATCAAAAACACTCAATGTCTATGTATTGGTTTTACACACCAGTGTGTTGACCCCTCTAAGAGATTGAAAGGTTTTGAACTTCAGCACTGTCACTTGAACAATAATTTAGATTCCAGTAATGTCAAGCATATCACATGAACATGAAAAGCTTGATGTGAGCCCTTGGGTAAGGTGAATAATAGGGACATGAAATTGTTGAAGGAGAAGAGCTTCAAGCCACAAGGAGAACAGATAAATAAAACGTGTTTGTTTGGGGAACAAAAAGAGCAGCCAGGCCTGATGCAGAATTTTGAAAAAGACCCAACTAAAATATAGATGCAAAGTCAGTCCTGTAAAATCTGGGTGCATTCTTCAGTGATAAATAGAATAAATCCCTACACAAAAGTATTGCAATGCTCTTTTACTCAATTAACCTAGCCAACCTTTTTTTAAGGTAATCCTAAAAAATTTTTCTATTTGCTCCTGTTTCACATGTGGTTCTACTGAAGAGAGGACTTAAGAGAGAGGACATTTCAAACTAATCTCCAAAAAGTTATTTTTTAAAAAAACACAACACTGATAAACTGAAACTCCTACAGAAAAAAAAATCGCAAGCATCCTGTCTATAACTTTACGGTCATAAAATTAACACTATATACTTGAAATGTCTAGAAGTCAAACTTTCTCCTGAGAAAAAAGCTGAAATATCAGATGTTTGTGAGAAAATGAAAGTGCTAATACGAGACAAACTGCAACTTTTTTATATAGAACCAAGGAAAATTTTGGGTGCTTTCCTAATGTTTCAGGTTTGGAAGTTTGTTTCTTTTAAAAAGCCATGCAAAGCTGCACACGAAATCCTCTACATCCATCAACTGGTTTGATTAATCTCCTAGAAAAATTTCAATAATTATGCACAGAAAATTCAGACAATATCTGTGTAATATAATACAGGAAGGTCTGGAAGAATAGAGAATACATCACTTTCAAAGATGACACCATGTTCCATTAGTCTGAGTTTGGCTTGACTTTTTAAGTGGCTTTTAAAAATATTTTTGAATTTTTAAACACATTAGAGAAAAACCACAATGCTTTTCAGATGATAAGTATGTACAGCATATTTTTCTGTAGCATAATTGAAACCTAATTAATCTTTTCCCCTGGAGATCTTTTAGAGTTGAGGGTAGTGACTATCATAGAAAGAGGACTCAGTAACAAGAGGCATTTCCATTTACAAACATTTCCTCTGGAGCATCAAAGAAATGTTTGGAAATACGTTGCACCAACTTGACTTAAATGTTTTGATTACGCATTACACATGCCATTTAACCTTGCTGCACCTCAATTTCCACATATATGAGAAAAAGAAAATAATATTTACTTAATATGCTCACATGGCTTTTGCAAAAATATATTAATTAGTACTTGAGCTATACTCGAGAAGTATTATATACTATCTCAACTGAAACTTGCATGAAATCCTGAACACTGCCTTGGGAAATAATGCCAAAGTTTTTCTCATTGGCTCTTAATAAGATGTCACATTCATATGAAAATGATATGTGAACATATTTTACAGGGGAGAAGGGAATTAAACCATCTTTTTATTTGTCTCTAGACCTTAATAATATTACAATATGAGAATAATATATGAAGAAATGTAATTTGAGAAGAGAAATTAAAGCATAAGAGTATCTTTCAGAGAATGAATGAAAAGCCATATTTATCTGGTAGCAAAACCTGTGCATAGGACAAGCAGTGTATTTAGATACTACTAATGCATTTACTTTGCTATCAGTTCATTCATATTACACGTTATTAGTTAAAATAGCAACAGAGGAATTAACTCTGTCATAGTTAATTCCTTCCTCCATCAGTTTGTTCTGGTCTGCATTTGAATTTTCTAGTCACACAGAAAAGAACTAAGAAATGTACTTTAAACTTGGTTTTGGATGTGTTACACAAAACCCTAATACCAGTGTCTGTGAACACCTTTCCTTCAAGCCCAGAAAGGCACTGCTTTTAGATTTGTACTGAATCTAAAAATAGATTCTACTGGAAGAAGTGGAAAGGAGGTTATCCTACTATCGTGCTTTATGAAATACACAGATGAAGACCAGTATGTGCTCAATATATCTATACCTGTGAACATGGCCAGAATTTTATCACCAGGAGGTAAATACGGGAGGTTGTATCTGTCAAGCATTTTGTCACATTATCACTTAAACATTTGTAAATAAGTCAGTAAAACTGAAGATCAAAGGATAGAATGCATCTTTACTTTCACAATATTTTCCTAATAACATATAAACTGCATAATAATAATGAAGGTTGAGCCAGTGTTGATAAAATAGAAAAATGATATTTCCATCTAAGACAGAAAATCTCTCTTAGAAAATTGAAAATAAATTATTTTCTACATAGATTTTTCTACTAAGATTTTCACATTCATCTTTTAAAATTTTCAATTTGCCTGACAGCAGGATTTGATTTAAAGTTTAGAAATAAATTTTGAACTCTAAAATGATTTCTTTGGGTATTGTGGCAATACTTGCCAGTACTACTTGTGGCCTATTTTTTTGTGCTTTAATCTTTCCACCTCCAGAGAACATATTTTGTATCTCTTCACGTCATTTATTTATTGTTTTGGTGTGTGGGGGTTGGTTTTTTGGGGGGTGCATTTTGGATTTTTTTCGTTGCTTGTTTTTATAATTCAGTGTTACATTATTATTGTGACTAAGCACTCAGTTACTTTAAAAAAAATGGTCTAAATTAATTTTATTTTCAGTCTATTTTTAGCCACAAGAAGGGATTTGGATCACTCAGATGTTGTTCTCCAAACACAAAAGAAAACCATAAAAATTTCATAATATTCACTTGTGTATCCCTAGTAATTGAAGATCATTGCTCAATACCACTGGTCCAATCAGACATTTATATATATTTTAAATAAACATAGAAACACATAAAAAGTTCTATGCATATATTGCAAATAGTTTCACTAAAACATGCATATATTTATTTTAGCATGTCAAGGAGCACTTGTTAAGTCACAGGTACTTAATTTTCATATTTCTCTCAAGAACTCTAAATTATCAAAATTACTCTTCTCACATCACATACAACAACACTTCCTGCCTCAGTGCTTTCAACTGGTAGGCATCTGCTCTTGGGTAACACTCAAGTAGTAAAGTCTGCTGGCAGAGAAATGCTGCACGTCTCAGAGGCTTTGCCTGTTTTTGAAGTGGTTTTCACTCATTTCTGCCTTTCAATAGTCTCCTGGACTTGCTCTACAAACCAGCAAGTACTGGTGACTCAAATACATATCTTAATCACTATAGCTTTAAGTATCTATTCATATCCAAATATTACCTCAATAACTAAGAAAAAAATAATTCTAGGACTGTTCCTAAAAATCAGATGTCTAAGTGAGGAAAAGTTAAGTCTTTTTAAACTTACAGGCCATCTCATTACAGATGCTATTTGATTCACCATGAAGTCAATGAAGTCAATCGAAGTCTTCTGAATAATTCTCAAAGAAATAAATGGCGTTTGATGTGCCAATTTTTTCCCCAAATATACTCAAATATCCATGTATTTATCTCTAAACAAATTATTTAGATGAAAAGACCTAATTACAGGGCACTGTTCTTTCATTTATATCTTATGTAACTTGCCATTTTGCATAACATAATAAAGCTGTTCTGTAGTTTTGTATTGAATGTGTTGTTAAAGGTACAAGAAGAACTAATGAGACTGCCTAGGACTGACAGGTGAAGTTCTAAGAAGACTGGTTTAGTCTTTTATCTACCTGAGATATCTAATCAGAAATATAAGGCAGTTTACTGCGTGATGGGGATTTTTTTCCCCACATTTTTTCAGATGTCATCCTGAAATAAACATGCCAAAACTCTGCTTTGCTGACTGCGTCATCAGAGCTTGCAAACGCTAGCACTTCTCTGACAGGCATTGTGAATCACAGTTATTTTTTCTCCCAATGTCTACGAGGTCTGCCACCTGAACTGGCATAGTCTGTAAGTGCCATCAACTTCTCCTCAGGGCTTACAAGCTATATTTGCTCTTTCAGAAGAATCTGAAAATGTTGTGAACCATAACTATGTTTCTGAGAGAACTTACAAGTTCTGCCATCTGTGCCTGCAGTGCTTCAGAGCATCATAATATGGATATGGAGATATTTTCATCATGGGGTTTACGATCTCTACCAGCTGCATCAGCAGAGATTGTTAGTGCTGCGAACCACAACCATTTATCTCTCAGCACAGACGCCTGCTTTACTTTTTCATTAATGGTCTATATCTGTTTGACCACTGTTATATATACGTGTACATTTTTCAGCAAAAAGGAAAGCAAACAACCAAAATAATCCTTTAAAGCCGATCTTTAATCACTGCAGATCTGGAGAAATTTCTAAATATTTACATAAGTTTAACTATGCCTTGTCTAGATCAGGAATTTATTGCAAATGCAATTATTGTGATAGCCATATCACTTACAACTCTTTCTGTAGTCTGACAAAGCTGCAGCTCTTGCTGCTATTCACAGCTTTTGAGAAAGTATTTCCTTTTATAAATATGATGTTTATTCTCTTTATGCTGTCCTGGCATCTTCTGACTATCTTTGGTTTAGACCATGACATGAAAAAAACCTGTCCTTATGAAGGAAACTTTTGGTCTCGTTAGCTGTCATGAAGGAGTTCTGGCACACGGTAATACATCACTACTTTTCCTACATTGGCCCTGGGAAAGAAATGTGCTGGATGTCTATGAGGAATAACAGCAAATCCAGATGGGTACAACGAGGGCTGCATGTGTCAGAGGGGAATGTAGAAAGGAGCTCTATCTTCTCCATATGTTGACAGAGAAAGAAGCCATTGACATGCCAAGAAGCTCTTGACTAGCTGTCTAAATGGGGAAGCCAGCGATATAAAAGAAAGTAGTTTGAGATTTTACTACTGATGTCATTGTGTACCTGTTGCATTTCAATATACCAGAATGGGAAACGCATAGGAAAGTCTAGTAGTAAAGTGCCTATAAATTAACAACTAATGAACTTTCAAATTACAGCTTTGAAGCTACTGCTCTTATATAATTCTGTGCCTGTGTGCATACACAAGCCTGACCTGACAGACTCAATTTAATTTGACTGTGATGAAGTATGTAGCCCAAAATACTTTGTGGATACACGGAGTTTTGAGGAAAAGGCCTTATTTCTTATCAGTCCCGTGGAGGCTTGTTTGGTACTTGAAATTTTGCAGATCTTGCTTGTGGGGCTGTCTGGTTGTGTTGGTTGCCCATAGCTGGGGACACAAAGGACCTCAAAACCCCCAGGCAGAGAATCTGGCATTTTGTGGTTCCAAAAAACAATTAAATCTGCCTCCAATTAATTCTAGGTCTTCAGACTAACTTTAAGTTTCCATTATAACATGGGTTTTGAAAATCAATTAACAGACCGATTTTGGGAAAACATTTGCTTAGGTTGAAGGTAAGCATGTTTGATTTCCATTATAAATGTAGAGATTTCAAAAATGAAAATACTAAAGTCAGTTTTCATTACTTAAAAAAAAAATTATCCAAAAATTACTTAGAGGTCATGCTGTTGCTGAAATTATGGAGGAAATGCAAAGTTTCTAGATTAAACTAGGTCTTAATTTTTTTCTTTGCTGAATATAAATAAAAATCCTAGAATTTTTATCATTTGAGATGTAATAACTAAATCATGGAAAGTCATAGAACCTTGTAAGGTTAACCACTGCTTATCAAGTAATACCTATGCTGCCTTTTAGAATAAATCTTGTAGCTTTGGATCAGTGTTGGAAAACTACATACGTTAAATTTTATACAAAAAGCAAACGTTCAAAGGGAAAACAGGAGTATCAATACTTTATAACTCTCTTATATGTTGATTCTACTATAATATTTACTAAGCAGTCATTATTGCCTTGATCCACATCCTCAGGCGCATTCAAAATTTAAGTTCTACTCCCTATTTGCAATGTACCAGTAAGATACTTGACACGTTGTTCCTTGCTGGCATTAATATTTCAGCAAACCTGACATATGTTTACATAAATATTTTCCATGTCAAATCACGTTATTAATACTTTCAGAAGTCTGTTTTTATAGCTGTACTGCTTTCTGCATTTTTTTCTGCATTTTAAGAAAAGAAATTTCAAAACTTTTGAAGTAAACTAATTTGAAAATTTGAATTGGTGCTTGTTGATTTTTCATGCTTTTCTGCTACATATGCCAACTGAGCATACAAAATTTTTAAGTTTTAAAAAGCTCTGGAGGGAGGAGCATGTGTTCCTTAGAATAATACTAAATATTCCCTTTTCTGAATCAGTGCACAGCCCTAGGAAAGATGAAATCAAGATCAAAATAAATGTGGAACTGCACCTGCTTCTTGGAAGTAGGTGGTATTTAAGCTGAATTTAATCTTGGTATTTGCATACAGAGAGACAGCACACTGGCAAAGAATCCACATGAACATGGTCCAGGTATCTACAATTAGGGGATCATTACTAAACCAAATTATTTTCATGAATAAGTGCATCTGGCCATTATGTCATTGTTTGGAAACCTGCAGTCAAATCTGTAAGCAAACTGAAGGGAAACCTGTAAATGCTAAAAAATAACCCAACTTCATCCTACTTGACTATGTATTGGGCTGCCTGCATGATTTTCCTTTTTTTCCTAATATGAATATGACAACATTTAGAGGGCGTATTGATCCCCAATACTTAACTGTTAGGTCATATGAATAGCAAACGAAATATGATATAAAATATGCAAAATAATAGTACATTAGCCTAAACAACACTAATAAATTGCAAAGCTTAGCATGAAATTGAAAATCACTAATGGAGCACTGTGCAGTTTGTTGAAGCAATGAGCAGTCAAAGAATCATACATAATGTAAGAGTACAATTGCTAACAGCAGGTTCATAGAAGACAATTTAAACTTATTTTTTATGGACAAGAGGAATTGATCTTTGAAGCGGTTCCTAAGGAGATTCCACTTAGCCCGAACAGCATCTTGGGATTGAGTTTTGGTCTATCCCTTGCATCAAATACATATTTATGAACTTCTAGAAAACACTGATTTAAATTACACATGAGATGATGGTTTATGAACTTAAACCAGAAGAGGTAAAAATATTAGACATGTGGAACTAATACCTGAAACTGGTATTGAATTCAATGGTTATGACAGTCCTGCAGGTTCCACTGAAAGATACGCCATATGTAATGAGCTCCACTTCTTAAAATTCTTGGGAGTTAAAATATTTAAAGCCATGAACACAAAGGATGAATAGCTTTCAAAATCATAATATGCTAGATGATATTCTATTTTCTCAAGGCCATCTACATGAAAAATCAGCTTATGTTTAATGTAGTTGGTATCAAATGCACTTTTTCAAGGAGCAAGACTGCTTGACAAATGCAGTTTTACTGCTTTACTATGCACTGATAGGAAAAGTTCCACATTTGTGAACATTCAGAGGGAAATTTATATCATATTCATTTTTTCTTTTTGCAGCATTTTCCCAATGAAATATTAAATTTTATGTTGTCTTACAAAATAAGTCAAAAAGGTTTTATAAAATTTAGCAGTGCCATAAGATTTGATGTATTTTAAGTATATTTAAACTAAGAACTGAAAAGACAAATGTGAAATTCTTGCGATCGTATGCAGAAAATATTTTCATCTCCTAAAAAGTATTGTAATTGTAGCACACTAACTGTTCATTTTAAGTTATAAGCAGTCAACATTCTCTTTGATGAGCGTGGCTCTTTTCTTCCAATTTATTTCAACTCAGTATGTGAATCTAGGCCCCTTTTAATGCTGTTATTTTGCATTTGGTGGTTGTGTAGGCCCAATCTCTGGCCTCACTAGCCTATAGGTCTTATAGAAACTCTGAAAAAATCTGCAGAAAAATTATGTATGTGAAAAATGGAGAGGTGGTACAGATGAGTCTTTTGTTTATTAAAATGTGCAATATTGAACATTGTAGGCTCTCTGTGTCAATAAAGTTTTGTGGACAGATTGTTACTACTTAAGCCTAGTCATACAGTTAATAAACCTAAAGCCACAATTAACTGAACAGCAAGTAGACTGCCGAAGAGCAACAGTTCATGTACTCACTGGGCAAACAGTATTGTAGTTGCAGACGTTGAGATCTGAGGAACTGAGGATCTGAAATGTAGCAACACAAAACCATGCAATAGAAACTCCATCATCCCGAGGCTCTCACTGACGTAAACGTGGGATGACTGAGGGAATGTGGGGTCATCGCCACGTTATATTGTTTGATTGCTCTTAAAACTCCAAATGCCATATCCTAAGTATTTCCTGGAGGAAACAGTCCCAAATTTACATGGATACTCTTTCCTTTGAACATCCTAAAGGTACCTCACTGAAGATACACTGCATTAAAGTTTTACAGTACAATTCAGCTAGTAGCTTGTGACTTCAGGGAAGCAAATGAAAAACTACAACTTTATAGCCCCATCCCTGTTAAAGATATGGGTTCCAATTCAAAACAAATTTCTCATCACAATAATTCAGGTAAAGGTGTTCCTCCATACTTTTGTTTTTGCCAAAATGAGATATAGGATGTGCAAATTGCGGTTTTGAGCATGAAATACAGATAAAATACTTTAAAAATTTACGCATCAAAAAGTGTGTCAGTAATTTAGCAGATATTCAAGTTTAGGCTTTACTTTGTTCAGCTCTGATCTCATTTCCAGCCAAAATAAACTCATTATTTTATAGTCTAACTGTAAGCAGCATTCATGCTCCTCAAGCTGCATAGTATAGGAACTTTATGGTCAGATAGCTATTAATCTACTTAGCAACAATATAGCTATGACCTTTTTTTTTTTTTAATATGGCTTATTCTTATTTTTAGATGATTAAAGTATTTTCACAACCTAAAACACAACTTCACAACTTTTTTTGTCTCCTAGCTTTTACATCAAACAATTATGAATTGATGAAAAGTATTCAATGTCCATAGTGTTCCTCTCTGATGCTAGTATTCAGGGCTTTTCCCCTCTGGGATAAACTTCCTATCACCTTGTGCAATATATTTACAAAGATGCCAACATTTTCAGAAGAGGCTACATTAGAAATTGGCTTCTTAGTTAATGATATTTGAATGAAAAGAAACTCCCTGTAGATCTAAGAAAAATAAAGTATTCCCTGTTTCTCTGATCAAGTAAATAAAATCTTAAAAATGAGAGAGCTGACACTGAGACTGGAATGTGGCAGTTGGAGAGTGAAAGTAGGTGGGATGATGCTGTCTTGAGGAGACTGATACAGTGGAATTAGAAATTGAGGAGCTGAAGTGATATGGAGGATCCATGATGAGGCATCGGATGATAGCAGGGAAGAAGAAACCAGAGTAGTCCTGGCACATAACATATCAATTACTTTACCTTAGGCAGTTCTGCTTGTCCCCACTAAGTAGAGGAAAGCAGTGAGAGAAGACAAGTGGGTAAGCAGCAACTTGACATGGTCACTGTTGTTCATTTCCTTTCTCACAACCCATTGGAAGGAACAGCGAAATGACAACCAGGACAGCTCAAAATGTGCCTTAACTGCTTTACTCAGAAAGAGCACAGACCCTTCAGAAGTACTGCTTGAAGTCACCACCGTGGCAGGAGTTGAGGTCAGGAGTGAGGTGGGGATCCGTGTGTGTGTGTCTTTGATCTTCGGGGAGTACCGAGAATCTGTGCTCAGAATGGACCAGTGTTGCAAGCCTCAGTATTTAGAAACACTATGTATATCTGCTTTTGGAATATCCTCATCTGATTCTAGCTTGAAATATAAATGAGGCAGGTTAAGTTAGAGTTAATCTAGACCATTGCCACTTCCTCCCACAAACCTGAAAAATGGCCATTGATATAAGTATTTGACAAATTTTAAGACAAAAAGTTGGAAATAGTTTTTCTTAAATTGCAAATGAAAATATATCTAAACAAGGACCATGGCTTGTCTTCAAAAGAAGGGCATGGGAATTTGTCCAGTTCATCAACAGCATTTAAAAACAATCACTTACTTCTGAGAGCTGAGCAAAACCAAAACTTTGATCCAACAATTTTCCTAGTCTACAAAAGCCTGAATTCTCACTAGCTCAGTTGTGAGAGAGCGGAATGCTTTCATAGGAGGAGAATGCTTATTAGAACCTGCACCATAACCTAGAAAATTTGCAATAGCAAAAGAACAGAATACTGGAAGGCCTGTATCTCCTGTAACTGCTAGGCTCAGGATAAGAAGTAAACACCAAAAAGTGCAGTAAGGTCACATATGCATTACTTCAGATTTCTGTATGTTTTAGTACAATGTCATGGCCCTCTGAAAATATCCAATAACAGTAACTAATATCAAATATTGCTATTTAGTAATGTCTAATCAATATTTTGCTTTGTTCTCCTTGTAGTTTTCATTGTAAAGACATGAGCCATCAATAGCTTACTGGTTTGGGAAAGATGTGAATACCAGATAATGCAATAAATCTGGCAAGTAAAGCAGTAAAAGAGAACCTGTGGGGGAAAAAAAAAAAAAAAATCTAAGTCTAAACCTCATTTTGTTGTTTTGGAAGGACACGACCCTGACGCTATTTTAAATGCGAGTCTCCCTCCCCTCCTTCCTTCCATGCTTCCTTCCTCCTTCCCTCTCTCTCTCCTTCCCTCCCTCTGAGTCTGTGTCTCTCTCTGTTCCCTTCCCCTCTGTTTTTGGTCAAAATTGTCAAGATCCACCAAAAAAAAAATATTGCTATCATATGAAAAATCCCACTCTTGTCTAACTGCTTTTTTATTTACTCTGTATTGGTGCTGTATAGGTTTACTGATATAGTTCCCTGCTTAATAAAAGACAGATCCCCAAATCTGTGTCACATTTTAGTATACAAGATATTCTACTTGAGCTGCAGGATATATTGAGAGAGTAGTACAAGTAATAAAAATTTATTTCATATATTAGTATATGTAAATACAATAAATGTATGCTGTATTATTTTATACTCAGAAGCCCTCTTGACCACTGGGAAAGCTCTGAAGATTATAAAAATAGATAGAAGAAATATTATCCTGTAGAGAACTCTGAGAATATTTACTCAGTACAATCACATACGGTGATTCAGTATGACAAATCATGCTTCTAACAGATTTTTCTTTCTTTTTGAAATGTACTTTGCTGCAGTGAAAGGCAGCAAATGGACATCCCTCAAATCCTGAGCCTTGCATTGTTCTCATTAGAAAAAAGCTACCCCAATTTCCCACTAGTGTACATAATTGCTGCCATTGAACTATTTGTGACAGTAAGACAACAGCATAGTCTATATACCCGATTCAGTGCTCAGTGTTTCGACCAATAGTGCAAGCTAGAGTGCCATTTGTGGCATTACCTTTTGTGGATACAACAAGCTGTCAATTAGGAAGTGAATTAAGTAATTCGCACAATAATCATCACGTAACAAGCCTCAGTCCATGCTAAGCTGAGCTTTTTCAAACTGGCAAATCAGAGCCTCTGATCTAGAGCTGTGTGCCATATAGATATCCCAAATGTGTTCATCTGATGATGCATTTGTACTTACTGTAGCATTAAAACAGGATGGATCCAGATCTTGTTATTACTTTACCATGTCACCGGTGTGACACTCATGGTTGCAGATAATGAACAAACACAATACACAATAAGGGCAACCATCAAGATATCGCTTTTTTTCATTAAATAACCTTGAAAAAGGCTAATTAGCTTGCATTAAACTTGCCAATTTTAGCTGGATATAAAAATATACAGAATGTGTTGAAGATAGCATTTTTAAACTTGTAACGAACAACCAGAAACTGATTGTTTTGGTTATTAGAAGTAGCTGACTTTGGCCATCCTTAGAGTAATTTTTCAGTGGTATGCTGGAGCCACATTACTACCATAACTACAGTAATCATCGTGACAATAATGATTTTGCTGAAACCTAAATTAAGCCTTTAACAATTGTAAATATGTCCAGCAATAAAGTCAATGAAAGGTCATTACACTGTGTACAAGAAGGATGCTGCATTCAGATGATACACAGTTGTACTGCATCTGTACACTGGCTTCTTTGGTGACTTCATAAAGAATGAATGATCATAATAAAGTGTAATACCAAATGTTCTCTAGGCTCAAGTTATTATACTGTGGGAAAAAAACAACACCATGTTTTACTTACAATCAAGCTACTGAGCTTATTGAATCATTTAGGGAAAGGTGATATTACAGACAATTTGGTAAGTCACTCCAGTATGAGAAGTGCACATATGTTTATATGTTAATTTAATCCACTTGGATCCTCATACACAATCAGAACAGGATATTTTATTAAAATGTCAGCACTTCCAAATCAGAAAAAAGTAAACTCTGAAGGTAGTGAGGCAGATTTCAGTCTGTAAGTGTTGATCTGCGCTGGATGCAATTTTGTTTTTGGTTCTAAATAAAGCCAAAAAGTACAATGGAGAATAAAATACCATACAAGTAAGAAGAAATGGCATTCTAAGCACTATGTAATTTTCAGGAGTAGATATAACTCTACAGAGAATCCTAATCTGTTTTTGTTTTACTATTACAGTCTTTCCTTCTTTGGGACAGACAGGGCAATAGATGCACAATATACTCTATTAAACATAAAATACCATAAGAATGTGCTGTACAAATAGAAATGACTAGCTCCTCCTTACCATGGCACTTACAATCCTATTAGAAAAAGACATCATACTGAGAAGCTTAAGTATGATTTAAGAAGCTGTTGGTGAGACCATCCTGACAAAGTATGAAAAAAGAGAAAGATACAAGGAGAAATGCTGACAGAATACAAATGCAGTATATAAAGCTCAGATATAAAGACAATACATACAAAAAAAGAACAACATGGAATTAGAGAAGAAAGGAAAGAAGTCTTCTGTAATGAGAGCTGAAATATCCCAAATAATAGAGAATAATGGGAATGACAGAGACAAGGCAAACAAAGGTTATTGAAGTTGGCCAAGGTTAGTATAAACAGCATTGTATTGGGTTTTATGAATGTGGCAAGAGCACAGTTTGTTCCTGCAGTAGCTGGAAGTTTCTGTACCTTGCTTGCAGAACCAAGCACACTTATGATGGTCTTGGGAGCAGTGCATTCACATCCCCACAACGCAGTCTCAGTGCTTAATAAGGTCTGCTGATCCTGAACCAGCTGTGCAAGGAGACAACTCTATGTCTCTCTTATGGTCAGTCTGGCACTCAAATAAATAATGCGGAGTTGACTGAACTTCAATATAAAAGATAAGATGTCTAGACGTAGATGTAAACAAATAAGAAGCTAGTGAAGCATGCAAAGGAGAAAGGTATTAGAAAGTGAAAAGGAAGAGAAACTACTGACAGAAGCAACATTTTGGGCAGATGTGAGGAGTTGATTTGATGGAATTTTTAAATGCTTAAGTACCATCCAGGTTATGTTCCTAAGCTTACAAAGAATGAGATCTGAATTAATATTTTCATAATAACAATCTATACCAGAAGTGTACAAATGCTGTAGTTCTGGTGGAAACTTCTTTTTGCAATAATTTACTTTTAAGCAAATAACTTAAGGATAAAATAAACACTCCTGGAAGGCCACCATTCAATGGCAATGGCTAATCATTCAACTAGCTTAATGGAAACAAAGTATGTGTCATACACTGAAATACATTACAATGTGGATCAATCTGCTAAGGGTAAAGATCTCTTAGACTGGAAGATTTCAAAACAGATGACAAAAATATTATAACAGTTTACCATAAAAACAGTGCTGTAAAGCACCTGTATCATCCAGAATTCAATAGTGAATAATAATAGAGTACATAATTTATATTCCTAGTAAGATAAGCTTTCTTCATTTCTGACAATATGCAAACTTAAATTAAGACGTGTTCTTTCTATTCTATACAAGAGTTATCATATGAGCCTGTATGTATTGCTTCTTCATCCATGGAAAAGCAACTTATATTTGTGGTTGCAATTTTCTTTTATATTATGTTTTTTTGATTCCTCACGATGAGGACTATTCTGAATACCTGAGAAATTTAAATAGTTTTAGACAGAGATACTGAAAGCTTGTGCCTAGGACCTTCACCACTGGTATCATCTGATGACACAGAAACCTCAGGGTTTGCTATAAAAAAAAAAAAATCAGTCCTCATTGTCACAATTGACAAAAAATCCCCAAGAAATGTAACTGATATAAATGAAGTCATGCTGGAGGGCTAGACACAACCCTTACTATAACTCTTACTTCCATGATTATATATCTTTTTGTGTTACTCTATAATTTACAGATGTAAATATCTCGTTTGTCTTAAAGAGTAGACTTTGAATTTGATTTTTTTTCCTTTAAAGAGGAAGTCTGCTGGTACTTCAGTATGTAACATCCCCGCTTCTTGCTCAGCCTAACGGCTGTCACAGTACTACAAATTCCACTAGAAATATGAACCCTGCACTTAAGGAGGTTGATTCTGAAGTCTGCTTCTGGAGAAATTCCAGTTCCCTTGACTATATATGAATACACACCTTTAAAGCTGTCTAAATTGAGGCTAAGAGGGTTGGGATGATGATCTCCAACCTACAATATGGAAGAATCTTTCTACTTTTGTTTCAAACATAAGACATACCACAGGGCCCATAAATGGTCTCAACATATTTTAGGGAGGATTCACTGGGAGCTGGAAAAAAAATTAAAGGAAAGTGAAAGAGAAAATAAAACAAGTGACATCTCTTGAGGGTGAGAAGGAAAAAAGTAATTGCCATATTTGAACCCTTAAACACTTGCCCTGTTTTTTCCATTACCTTTAATAAAATGGATGCTGCAACCAAGATATAATTGCCATTGACACTTGCTCACTGATTACTCTATATCTTGCTCTTTTTCTGTCTGCCTGTTTAATTTTTGCCATTTTCAGCTCTGATACTGAGCAGTAATTATCAAAATTCACTCTGATCTGACTTCTAGCAAGGGAGAATGTAACCAATTCTCCTCAGTAGCAGGGAAAATGGATTCACAGATAACCTGGTAAGGGCAGTGTTCAGCAGTGCTAGAACAGACACTGCATTTTGACTTATCTGCAGAGATTTGGAATTATTCTAGTGACATGAGCAGAGAGATTAGGTCAACTGTAGGTTAAGGTTTTTGCAAATTAGAGGGATTTCAAAGAAGGAAAAAAAAATATTCCAGCACTGGAGAGATTGAAATCTAATTGTGTATTCTATACAAGTGTATATTTAAACTTTAACTTGCAATTTACACTCAGGCAGCTACCCAGAGAAGTCTTAGTTCAGTCTTCCATGACACATCTTCAACAAAGATTCTCAAAAATAAGGATATCTAAGAAAAAGAAAAAGAAACACTACAGCCTTGAATATGTGGACTATGTGGACTGAGGAGTGGCTGAAGAAGCAGCAAGCAAGACTGTGACTTTTTCCACCCCTAGTAAACAAATGAGAAGCAAGGGGCTAGTAGAAGGGGAACATACAAAAGTGGGTTGTGTGTTGTACAGGCCATAATACATCAGAGACTTCAGAACGAAGGCAAGTTAGGGAAAAAAATGATTCCTCTCATGATGATTCAATTTCTAATTACTCCTTACATAAATTTCCTGATGAGAAACAGACGTGTTTAAACAGAAGATACTTTAGAGGGGATACATCTAAATGCAATGAGATGGAATTGACTAAATGCTATAGACAAAGAAAAGGAAAATGATGTTAATGACAGTCTATATTGGTTCGGTGGACAGTAACACCTCATCTTACCTCCACTAGTATCAAGGAGGCTGATTGAAGAAGAAGGTATCACACTGCATTGAGAAGAAGGAGTTTTTTCCAATGAGATTATGCAACATCACCTGAGCCATTTAACAGCTACACTAGACTAAACATTTAAGGCATATTATACTGTTTTGTTACAGAAGAAAGAAGACAATGTAAACCAAATTTTCTATCATGACTCACTATGCATAATACAAACTTCAGATGCTAAGTGCATTACATGTAAATATCAGCAGCTCAAGCTGAAAGATTTATGGAAAAGAATTAATCTAAGTGATGGCTAATCATATTGCCCTTATTTTGTGAGGAACTACTATGTCACCCTCCAGGCAATGAAAAAGGAAGTTCAATAAATTTATCTCACAAGAAGTAGCTGAGACGAACCCCTTCCTTTCTTATATGCTTTATGTTGTAGCTATCAAAGGGTATGTACTGTCTACATTCTGTTTATCTATCTTTATCTGTCTATAAGCAGAAGGTTTGATCAAAACAAAGTGGAGAACAAATATTTGATTAAATACATTAACATTAAACCTCTTTAATAACAGAATTCTCCCTGTATAATTTGTGACTTTTTAAATACATCCCCAGTCTCTATTTAACTGTCATTTAAGCCAATTATATTTTAGTCACTGTAAAAGAATTTGTGCTGAGGATCTCCAGATCTGACTTTGAATTAATTTGGTTATAATAAGATGGCAATTGTAAGCAATATATATATATATATTAAAAGCAGCAAAGACTCATACTGTCATAACAAAGAACTAACCTAATCTTTGCCCCTCTTTTACTGAAGAAAGAAGTCGATAGTTCCCAGTAGGGTTTCATTGAGGCAATATAGGTCTTTTTGGAATACCTTTATTTTAAAATGTCTTGATATATCAGTTTTTAAAATGCATCATTCCTCAAAACCACACAAAAGCCATCCCTTCAAAAGCCTCTGATTAGTCTGAATACAATCAAGGGCATGCAAGATAGCTGCCATTTAGTTCAGCCAAAGCAATCCATGCCAACTGCAATAAACCCATCAAACTGTCATAGAGTCAAGCTGTGAGAAAAAGACGACGGTGATTACATGCAATAGTTTCCTTCGGTGGTTTTATAATTTCAATTTTTCAAACATTTCAAGATTTTCAATACTTACAGTAGCAATCCTTTAGTATAGAATATTTTCCCTGGGAGTTACTATCAACAACTTAGCCTATTGGTTTTTTTCCCCATCATTGAATCAAGCATATAAGCTCATCAGACAAGAAACGTTGTGATGACAGTTGTATATAAATTATTTAAAGAGATCCAGCCAATCAAAACAGATGCTTAAGTACGTATTTTCTTTGAATGTGCATATAACTCCCATTAAAAAGAAGACACAGTTACAGATGAGAAGCCTGAAATGGAACTTATACCTAAAATTAAAACAACATTCTTTCCTTCACCCTGAAAGCCAACGGCCCTCTGGAAAACTAAAAAAAAAAAAAAGGAAACTTAGTGATCATATTCTAAGACACATGATGTATTTTGAAAAATGCTTTGTGCTCATTGTGACAATCACAAAGCATAGAGAAGAATGACACTCAAGATTAAGGAAATTTAAGACTATTTAAATTGTTCTTTCAAAACCACTATATTATTTATAAAAATCCTTCAGGCAGATGGAATATTGGAACCTCAAGGTGTACTTTCCTTTCCACAGATGTATTTCATGCAGCACAAACACTGTTGGGAACTTTGCAGCACACTGCAAATAGTATACTGCTAGTGAAGGACAGAAGGGCACAACATTGTGATTCTCTGCTCTACAAAGCTCTTGGATTAGCACTATGTTTAAACAAGCCACTGTCAGATTTCAGAGCAAGAAAAAGACAGTAATGAGGATAGAATTTATGAGCTTTGCTCAGACTGCATCTTGCTGGGCTTGTTACTTAGCTGACTAAAATACATGTCGTCTCAACCTTGAATACATAGTGGCTATGTCAGAACACTGACCTACGTTTGTTGTGTTAGCCCATCTATGTAGACTTAAAAACGCCATAGTCCCTTTCCACCAGGCATTGCTCTTAACCTACCTTTAATATGGCTTACATCTATAAATGGTCATGTAAGAAAAGAATAATTTCTTTTTCTGTGCGGTTTTTCATGGAAAATAATATTTTCTGATGTCTGAGGGGAAAGGTTTTCTAATGATTAAGGCTGTGTGACCTTAAGAAGGTTGGACTCTGGTCTGTTAGGATGTAAACAGACACTCAGATGCAGCTGACCTCTTCCTTCTGCTGAGCACTCTTGTGCTGATGAGAGTTCTTACAAAATAAAAATTGCAAAAAAATTACTCAAAGGTATTACTGAGAGTAAGGATAGTTATACTCATCAAACACTTAAGTACCAATTTAATTCTAATTAGTATGGTCTCAACCATATTCCTGAACTACAGTCACAGAGGAAGAAAGTTGTTCTAATTTTAGTTTTGAGTAGGTGAAGGTAGGGATGGTGAAAAACTTGTCTCAAAAGTTCAGATATTTATGACTATAAAAAAGAGAAATAGTACAAGACAAATCCACCACTTTCAGATATTTCATAATGAGCAGTGCTATTATTTAATGAAAGCAGTAACTTCTCAGGATCACATAACATTACCATGCAGCCAACAATTAGCTGAAAACACAAGTGCTATATGGATGTTCCATTGTAAAAAAGGGAGAGACAGAATTGAGAAAGCAAAACACATATCTAAGTACTTCCATTTAAGCAGGTGTACTAGGTTGCAATATAAGATATAGTCTATTGCCATCTCCACAAGCTGTTAAAACAAGTGGGGCACTGTTCGTTATCTCCTGTCATGACTCACCCCCGATAACTCCCTCTGGGGGCTATCACTGTTAATGGGCTGTCAAGAACCCACCTCATGACTCATGGAATTACCTCACTGGAATGACCTCATCCCATTATGAGATGCTCCACCCAGAAGCCAGGAGCCAAGCATTCCCAACTAAATATAACCTGGGCTTTGGAACTGCACAAGCAGCCCTGCCTACTGGATTCCCAGAGGACAAGGTGGACCTCCAGGTGGGGACCAGACCTTTCTACAGGATCACCGCTTCAATAGAACCACTTCGCTTAGACTGTTGCCACCCTGACCAACAGGGTGTCAGGTTGTATCCAACTCTGTCATTGTTTTTCCTTGTATTATTGCATTTATTTTAATTGTCCTATTAAATTAGAATTCTGACTTGCGAATTCTCCCACTGGTTTGTTTTTCAAACTAGTACAGCAGGGTTAATAATTTCTCTATCTGAATTATCTGCATCCTTCTGGACCTTGGTAAGTACTACATCAGAGCTCTGATTTGTTTATACCATGTCTTTCTATTTTTTTTTCCCCTCCTTGCTACTCTTTTCACAGAATCACAGAATGATTGAGTTGGAAGGGACACACAAGGATCATTGAGTCCAACTCCTGGCCCTGAACAGAACAGCCCCAAGAATCACACCATGTGCCCGAGAGTATTGTCCAAATGCTTCTTAAACTGTGTCAGGCTTGGTGCTGTGACCACTTCCCTGAGTAACCTGTTTCAGTGTCCAACCATTCTTTGGGTGAAGAACCTTTTCCTAATATCCAGCCTAAACCTCCCCTGACACAGCTTCAGGCCATTCCCTCAGGTGCTGTCACTGGTCACCACAGAAAACAGATCAGGGCCTGCCTCTCCTCTTCCCCTCATGAGGAAGTTGTAACTGCAATGAGGTCTCCCCTCAGTCTCCTCTTCTCCAGGCTGAATAGACCAAGTGACCTCAGCTCTTCTTATATGGCTTCCCCTCAAGGCCCTCCAACATCTTTGCTGGCTTCCTTTGGACACTATCCAACAGTTTAATGTCTTTCTTATATTGTGGTGCCCAAAACTGCACACAAGATCCCTTTCCATGGCACTGCTTTCCAGCATCTCATTCCCAAGTCTGTATGTATGTTCAGGGTTGCCCCATCCCAGGTGCAGAATCTGGCACTTTTCCTTGCAAAATTTCGTATGATTGGTGATTACCCAATCCTCTAATTTATCAAGGTCTCTCTGCAGGGCCTTCCTGCCTTTGAGGGAGTCAATGGCTCCTCTCAGTTTTGTATCATCTGCAAACTTGCTTTCTATCCCTTCTAGTCCTGCATCCAAGTCATTTTTAAAGGTGTTGAAGAGCACAGGACCAAGGATGGAGCCCTGCAGAACCCCACTAGTGACAGCTCACCAGTCTGACATCACCCCATTCACTGTAACCCTTTGTACCTGACCTATGAGTCAGTTGCTCACCCATCGCATGATGTGTCTATGCAGCTCTGTTGGTAATTTTGTCCTGAAGGATACAGTAAGTGACAACATTGAAAGCTTTACTGAAATCCAGGAAGATCACATTAGCTGGCTCCCCTTGATTAGCTGGTGGGTTACCTTGCCATAAAAGGAAATCAGGTTCGATAAGCAGGACTTTTATCTCTCATGAAGCTGTGCTGGCTGTGACTGATGACTGCGCTGTCTTTCAGGTGTTTCTCAATACTGCCCAGAACAATCTTCTCCATAACTACCAGGCACTGAAATGAGACTGACAGGCCTGTAGTTTCTGGGGTACCCTTTCTTGCCCTTCTTGAAAATAAGGACAACGCTAGCCAGCTTCCACTCAGCTGAGGTCTCTCTGGATTCCCAAAACCACTCAAAAATCACCAAGAGAGGTTTTGCAATGACATCAGCTAGCTCCTTGAGGATTCTTGGATGAACCCCATGGCACCCTGGATTTGTAGGGATCCAACTGAAGCAGCAGATCCCGCACAGTTTCAGGGGTGTCTGGAACTGAACATTTTCACAGTCATGGTCCTCTAGATCAGGACACTGAAATCCCCTTGGTCCATCATCCATGTTGAAGACAGACACTAAGAATACATTAAACACCTCTGCCTTGTCCCTGTCCCTGTTTGTGAAGTGACCATCCTCATGCCCTCAGAGGCCAATGCTATTTTTACACTGCCTATTGCCATTAATATATTTGAAAAACTCTTTTTATTGCCCCCTACATTTCTGGCCAACTTTCATACTTATAAAAGCACAACCAGATTATGACATTTCTACTAGAAATCAGAATTATCTGTAAAATATTAGAAAAAGAACCTGTAACTGAATTCTTTTTGTGGGGGATGAAGAATATGATAAATAACTCCTTAAAAGTATGCTTTAGATTGACCTTTGAATCTTGTTTAAGTTTCTGTCTTGTATTTTTAATTTGTGATAACTGTTTCTCTTTTTCTATTTATCAGCTTTCCTAAGGGTTTCACACATTCAAGACATTAATCTCTGATTCTGTTATTGCTGTTGTATTTTTTCAGTGTCATTATACAATATTATTTAATATTTACATTGATTGAAGGAAAACACATTGAGTAATAATTTAAAGAAGGCTCTTTAGAATTTGCATATTCTTTTTCTTCCCTTTCCCACTTTCCATTATATTCTATTTTAATGATGATCTACAATCAGTGCCTTCTTCTAAGTAAAGCAAAAAATGAAACTATTGCCTTTACTTGCCAAAGGATTAATAAAACAAGAGAGAGCTGGCATCTGAGTCCTTTTATTATTTGGCAAATAAGCTTTGATGAGAAGAATTCTGTATGATGGAGATACAACTTTTTCTAGTTTCTCAACATTTTAAAGCAATTACACTCAAGGCCTCCTGAACTGATCAGGAGGTCTATTGGTTTCATATTAGCTTAAGATATTCCAGTAATAAATAGCACAAGTCTTTTCACAGAGCATCTTCCATTCCCTTCACTAGAATCACAGTTTGGCTTGGGAAAACTGGGTGAGCAATGAGAGCGAAGAGGAAGTTGTCACACATTTTAATACGCACACTGCAGCGTCTTGTGTTGCTAGAAGTGCTTCTGCAGGGGGTGGCCACAGTGGGCTGCACTGGCTAACCTCTCTGGAGCCTGGATAAGAAGGTACAAATTAGACCACTTCTACCCCCAGCTGTTCTAATCGAGGATGGTGCTGGTGCAGAACTGACCTCAGAATTAGGGATCTGTGACTAGCTTTCTGTACTGATGAAAGGGATTATGTGACATGGATGCTCATGATAGCAGGGGACTGTGGTTAATGGCAGGAAGCTAAAAAATCCAGCCACTCAATGGAGCTTGTGCCTGTCTTTAGGCTGCAAGACAGGATATGTAAAGAAAACCTGTGAAAAATATTTTGTACATGCACAGTATGATTATGATTTAAAGATAGCTACTGTCCTACAAGGTTATGCATTGGTCTCTGAGAAATTTTTGGCAAAAAGCTGTCTTTTTTATCAATGTCACTTCAAAACTCAGGCCTAAGTTTGTAAAACTTTGATAATACCATCTTGAAATTATTTTTAAAATTATTTAAAGCATCTCAATAATAATTTTCACTATAATGAGTTTTTAAAGAGGATTTCTGCTCCTTTAATAACCTACTGTGAATACCTGTGGTCTGCTTTATCTCTGGATACAACTTCTCTGACTGCAGATAGGATTATATTCCCTACCATGCACACATTCAAAACCTCAAGAGTGACAGTGTTTTCAACAAACAAAAAAAATCAAAGAAAACACGGTTCATCTGGTTAAATTGTCCACAGTGCCACTGGAATAGAAGTGCAACAAACACAAATACTTTTGGTAAAATTTTGCAGCCTGAAACCCTTCATATAGAAAGGAAGTAAGTTCAAAACACTATGTCTATTAATAAATACATGTAGATTTTCTTTATGTCTTCCTTGCATTCTTGTATTTTCTTTGACATAAACAGGGCTTCCAGTTTTGGAGAAGAATAACATAGAAAGAAAAGTACATTTAGAGGCATAAAGTACATTTATGCTGCAGATGGAGCACCTGGTCTCATGACTGATAGGAAATACTTCTGCCCCAAGAATGAACATTACCCTGCACCTCATTCCTTGCCACCTCCCCAGTTGTCCCCCCGACACCAAGAGACCTGCTCAGATGGCTCCAACCAGCTGCATCTGCTCAGTACCCACCATCAGTAGCCCCACTCTGCTCACCATGACAAGGACCACTGTTTTTCTATTAGTAAAAGAGCATGGAAATAGCAGAAAATTTGTATACTGCAGTGAGCTTAGTAGTGGGTGCCAGCCGGGCAATATTAGAAAAACTTTCACTTAGATTGAAGTGGATCCTTCCCAATACAGCCGTCATGATGTATGGTGACAAAAACCTGTTCCTGTTGTGTGCAAGTTGAATTTGCCTTTAGGCACAGCAGGCTTACTAAGATTTAGTAATACTGCTAGGAAAGGTAGGCAGGTGCTACACAGGAAGTCAAAATCAAATAGGTCTAAAAGATCTACTATTCCTTCTCAGCATGA
Organism: Orthonyx spaldingii; assembly: GCA_013397795.1. NCBI lineage: Eukaryota > Metazoa > Chordata > Aves > Passeriformes > Orthonychidae > Orthonyx > Orthonyx spaldingii. Next base: position 757,686 of record VZTJ01002478.1, on the reverse strand, counting down.
AATGACAATCAGGATATATCATGCTTGCACCCTTCTTAGTTTCTGTGAAGAAAATGGTTTGGCTACATGAGCAGAGAGCAAAAGAATAAGTGTACACACCTATGAATATATTGTCCTCCAAAGGCACAGCAATAACTGGACTGCCACAATGCTTAGCAAAAGATAAAATACAGTTTGAGAGTTTTAGAGCCTCTGAAAGCTTACCCTAGAACACTGATTTTTTTACCTTACAACTCTTCCAGCTCTGTGTTATAGAGCAAAACAATTGTTCAAGCTTCCCTTTAAACCATTATTTCCCAGTAATAATTCTGGCTGCTAAAAAGAGTGTAGAATATAGATTATAGTACTTCCTGTTAACATAAATCCAGCAAAACACATCTTTCACTGGCCAAAACTTTCATACAACACAAAAATAACTCCATATAATTAAAACACCACCACACAGTTTTGTGCAAAGAGCAAAAAAAGAGAGTTTTTCTTTAGTTAAGAACTAAGAACATAAATAGGAATTAAAAATATTGAAAAATTTATTTTCAAACGAATTTTTGTTTCAAGGCTTTGTTTACTACAGATTAAGCAACACTGATTTTCCAATCTATTGTTTAATGAAATTAATCAGGATTGAGAATTGCTGCTTTTAAAAATATCTTTTATATTAAAATGAAAAGTATTTTAATGGGAACGTAGTAAGACCTACTTAAGTAAAATCAGTACATCTTTTTAAAAAAATCATTTTGTAAAGAGTTTACTCATCATCATTCTCACAATGCAATCAGAGACACAATTACAGAACAGATCTCCTATAGTCAAAAGATTCAGTCTTAAAGGTCCATATATGTTGCATTATGCTGACTATTCAACTTGGAGGAATTGTGTTAATTATGATTATGGACTATATAGGCTCTGACAGTAGACAGCTATTTTAGATACCGTATACTGCTGTCATTCATGCCCATAGTGAAAGAGTGTTACAATGACATAATGTATTGACTGTAATAAACTGTTTGGTCCAACCAAGGAACTTTTCATTTCTTCTTGTTGCCTCTAGAAAACATCTCTAGAAAACAAAATGGAGTACTAGAAGACAAAAATAAAATAGATGATTGCATGTAAATTCTCTTGTAGGAGAAAAGAACGCACGGGTTTTAAGTGATGTCACTGAATACTAAGATTTCTGCGAAGGTGTTATTCTGTTATTTCTAATAAACAAAGGAAGGGCATCTGATTTCTCACAGATGCATTGTTAGCCAGTTAAAATGACCTTCTGGAGCTATTAAATAGTAATACGACAGGTCTTATATATGTTTGTTTCATATTTAGAGCAGTATATAATATTTTCTTAATATTTCTACAAGTATCTTTTGAAGTGTTTTAATTTTGGAGCACAGTTATATTTTATCAGCTGTTTTGTAAGACCTTTTTTTTTTTTACTGAGAACACAGAAAAAAATATATGTTTCTCCAGATGGCAGATATCAAAAATCTGTTCACAATATTAAAAAGTTTCAGAAACACATTTAAAACATCATATGGTATGTATTTGAATTGCCTCATTTAAGAGCAATTCAACCTTGGATATCTATACAGGAATGAAAAAATGCTTTACATCTGAACTGGAAGAAAAGGAAGCGTGTCTGAATGTACCGTGAAACTTTGAATCTTACAATGCTAAACATCATTGACATGAGCCTTGAATTGACTGAGGTTTTTAAATATTGATTGATCAATTGATTGACTGGTTTATTTTTTAGCAAAAAAATCACTCTACTCCTTTAGGCAGGTGGCTCCCTTCAGTCATTTACTATAAAAGTGCTTTTGCAACTTTATGCTGTATCTCCAAATTCATACAGTTCAACATTTCTTTTGCACCATATCTGGAATGGTGTGGAGGTCTTTCAGGTTCTCTCGTTGTTAGATTCTACAGAGAAAGTAATCATTTGAGCCACTCATGTGATAAACCAGCACTTGAAAGACTCAAATGTCAAGTTGTTTTCATCACATCGACAGCAGGTCTTAGACTTAATCTTTCCTTGGTTTATGCCACTACTTTACCTTTACTTTCCTGCAAAATGTGAAACTGTCGTGTATATGCTAATGGAACTCTCTTGCCCATTAGTTCTCCAATTTCATCTATATTACCCTTCACCTGTTAGTGAACAAGGCAATGGTGCATATTATTCTCCCCTCGATGCACATCCCATTAGACTTCAGCGGAGAATACACCCCCCTTGTGTGTAACCAAGATGAGATTCATAGAGATTTCCATTTGTGTTTACAAGAGCATTGTTTCTTTAGTATAGAATCTGTGCTTTTTATATTCATACAAGACCCACAGACCGTGAGCTTGGATCTGATTCCAGCTTCTCCTAAGCTCAAAGACCTGTGCATTCATAGTTATGGCTACCTTCCACCACCTCCAGAATATGCAGCATTCCTTCCGATGACATAGATGAATTTTCAAGTAATACCAATTACTTATCACAGAGTCCTTTACTACAAATTGACACCAGGTGAACACATGCTTTTAACAGTCAATATATTTCCAAATGCCAGAATGCACAAAAAATTTCTGAATCATAGACATTTTCTTGTCCATATTTATAATTTAAGTATTTTCTATAGATATAACTTAATATATATATTTTTGTTCTTATAATTGTGTGTGAACTTTTGAATTTAGTTAGCAGACTGATGAGGTCAATTAAAGTTGATGATACCGCACTATACTTTAAATACTTCTGTGAATTAGCACAGAATAATTGTTTTCAAAACAACATGATATAATATGATCAAAAAACCAATTATGCTTTAAAATGGATAGAGAGCAATTGACAATGACATTATGTTTAAATTCTCTTCTTTGATGATAGCAGGTAGTACAAATAATCTGTTTGATATTTTAGGATTTGAAAGTCAGTGCTATGAAGAGATACTTTATTTTGAACTGATTCTAAAATCTAAATTGCTATTGCAACAGCATACATTCTTAACGTCATCCTGAAATTCAGAAATATAAATTGTCATCTACAAACCCCTGAAACCAACAGAAGTGTAATCAATTTATTTTACCTTTGGTTGGGCACTAGAAGACATGGTAGATTTTCATTTCTCTTTCTATAACTCTCTTGTTAAAATATTCAGGTGGCTCCCAGGGGAAGTGCTATACTATGGCTAATTTGAACCTGTTTACACTAGAAAGTGAAAGAACTTTTTGTATCCTGTTAGTCACAAACGTTTCCTAGTCTCATCCTGTCACTTCCCCATGGGGGTTCCTGGTGCCATTCTTGAGTGTACAATACCCAGTTCTGTTGAATGGCTATGCTGATTGCTTGCTTCATCCTTTTCATCTTTGATTAAAGTCTGAATACAGAAATTTTTTTACATGGTGTAGTTTGAATTCTATAGGGACTTTATAAATTCAGAAGATAATGTAAATTCTCAATTTAATGTTCAGCAAATGGAGGAAATTCCCCCATAAATTACAGCATATTCATAACAGTATATTTTTGGTGACCAAAGAAGCATAAATTTACTATGCATTATGAAAAGTGTTTATAATTTGGATTTGTAATCTAGTGTGTTTGACTGAAAGTTGACTTCCAAACGTGCCCTCAGCATTAATGCAATATACTGAAATTAACTTTAGAAAGGGTATTATCAATTAATAAAATAACTTCAAGATAAACTGTAACTTACAATGTAAGAGCATATTCATTTTGAATTGCACTATTCTGGTTTTAAACTTTATAAAATGTCATAATCTGGGGATTTCATTTTTTCAATAAAACCATAAATATTCTGGCTAGACTTTTTAATTCCAGATTTACAGCTATAATGATGTCCAACGAAAAACAACAGCAAACCACATGCCATTTGAACGAAGCTTAAAGACAGTTTCTCAGCATTTGGACAGAACACTTACTTCAGGCTTACAAGTATTAGGAATCTGCAAACACAGCTCTGAAATACCTAATGAGGTCTCAATGACCTAGAAAACGTAGTGTATGGAAAGCAGCTTGAAATAGTAAGGTCTGTTCAGAGAGTAGCAAATAAGCATTTTCACAGAACAATAATGTGGATCTACTTGTCTGTGAAAGAATGAAATACCCGCTCTTTCAATTAACATTGAGTTGATAGGAATTAGGAAAGCAAAGCGAGAAACTGTCTCACAACAGTTTTCATATTTGTAAATTCCCAGTACCCTTTTTCGAGTGAATAAGAGAGAATTTCATGCTTCATTAAAAAAAGAGTGCATAGTCTGATCTTCAAAGAGAAGGAAAGAAGGATAGTAGAAGATGGAGGAAAGAGACAAGCTAAGGGCATATCTGCATGAATGCCTGCAGACAGACTTTGGGTATATGTGGCCTAAAGACCAAGGTGACTGGATGTGAGAAAACTCTGAGAAACTGTGTAGTAATGTAGTGCAAAGCTCTGAGCTCATAAGACCAACTGAGATTAATTTTTAAAAGTTGTACAATTCATTTTAGCTAAATACATTTTTCTATTAATGCGGTTTGAACAAAAAACTGTTCAGCATTCCCAAATGAGAAACGGCATATTTTTTTTTATTTGTTTTTCTGGATTAAGACTAATATTTTTCTTCCAGAACTAGTCATCTAGATCAAGTCAGTCAGTTTATGTAAATAGTGAATTGCCTAACAGTTGGGAGAAAGGTCTGAATTAAGTGCATAAATAGAGCAATTTAATGTCTACCTTTGAGAAGTTATTTATGAGTTATTAGATTTCCTTGACTTTTCAGGCTGACATAATTATTTTTAGTGCAGTAATATGTTTAGCAAAATAATATTTGGAGAGAAAAATATTTAAAATAACCTGGAAATAAACACACTGTTTCATTAAATCAGTTATTATGCATGAATAGGCTAAATAAAAAAATAGATTAAATATTTCCTTGATACAGAATGAGATCACTACATTCAGTTCTTGAAGGAGTGGGTAAAAGGTAGGTTTTTTTAACCCATGGGACAAAGGCCAAGAAGGCAACATTAGTAAATAAAACAGAGTGCTTGGAACAAAGTTTATATATGAAAAAATGAACACCACAGACATCTTACTGTTTCTACCTAATAGAAGAGGCAACCTCTCAACAGCAATTCTTCTGGGAGTTTATGAAGAATAATTATAGTTTAGAATATTCATTTCCCCATCTGCTTTTACAGGCAGAGATGAGTTCTATTTGGAGAATAAAGGAGAATTAGAAGATAAAGAGATTGATTAAATTGCCTAGAAAGAAGGTTGACGATCTCTTGCTAGATTTAGGAAAGCAAACTGTAGATCCAAATAAGCTCAAAAACTGGAACTTCAAGCAGCATTTGGGCTCCATTCAGTTCCCTGAATACACACAAATAGTAACAACTAGCTTTTTCTCCAACAGGAGTATGTTTGCTAGAGGTTTTACAAGGGGAGATAGCTAAAGGCCAAGGGGGAATGATTTTAGAGTGAAAGAGGAGAGATTTAGATTAGATGTTAGGAACAAATCCTTTACTCAGAAGCTAGTGAGACACTGGAAAAGGTTGCCCAGACAAGTTTTGAACACCCCATCTGTGTTCAAGACCAAGTTGGAAGAAGCCCCAATATAGTGGGTGGTGTCACTACCTGCCTATGGTGGCGTGTGAGGAGGTCTGCAACTAGATGATTTTAAAAGTCTCTTTAATGTTGTTTTCAACCATTCTATGCTTCTAGGTCAACTATTTCCCATTTGGACCAGAATTAAATTCTATACTTTCCAAAAATGATTAACTAAAGATAAAACAGGCACCATATAGAATCTGCTCTGGCAGAAGTAATTGAGAGTGCTTATGATTACACGTACTCGTATTCTACTACACAGGAGTGGGGAATTAAAGGTGAAACACACAGGCAGCACAGTAAAAGCTACTTTCCAGAACATTTCAACCTTGTTTAACAAGGATATTCTTTTCGGCCAAGAAGTAGTTTATGCTTGAAGTACTTGGAAACATAAAAATATAGGTCACCAGTTTAGACAATAGACTTGAGTATTCAGCTACTACCTTTTGGTATTTATAAATGTTACCAAATTTAAAGTTTCACGAGCAAGACCACAGCACAAGTTCTTCTAGTCAACGATTTTGTCTTTGATGGCGGCCAAAGGTTATGCAGATTGTAAAGATATAAGAACAGCTTTACTAGTAAACTATCATTTCACGATATATAGTGAATCACTAGTAAGGGCTGCCATTTTCATGACAAACCACTCTTCATTTTTCATGGGTTACCTCTGTTAATACCAAGTCAAACATGTCCAAATAGATAATAATTGACAACAAAATTGAAAAGTTAGGAGAAAAGCTGCCAGTAGTTTATTAAATCCTGAAAGAGATATTAATAAATATGATTTTAATATTGCTATGCCAATATTACTTGGAGCAGCACAAGTAGCTGCAGTGAAACAGATTTCTGAAACTTTCAGTTCCCCAAAATTCTGTGCATTAATATACAGTCTCAGTGTGTACAATGTTAAATACAAAAGATGATAAATCACACAAATTAAGTATCCTGTAAACATAAAGGTACACTCCACGAATTTCAGTTTTGCAGGCAAAAAGTACCCAATTGAAGAATCACACTTTAAAAACTATAATAATGGGAAAAGGCACTTTAGCTCTTGATTTCAAACCATTAGAGGATGGTTATTTACTTCCATAAAGTCAAGAAGCCTGATGCAAAGCCCCTCTTTACACAGCTTGTTTCTTGAAATTAAGTATTAACCATAGAGTAGTGGTGCAAATGGGCAATCTTTTAAAAATTGGTATATTTTCATAGCCTGCATGAAACAGGGAAAACATCACACTCTACACCTTGGAATTTCACAGAAATCCTTCAGCAATACTCAGGAGACACTTGTTTCAGCTTTAGCAGAGACGTAGGTCCACCTCACAGGAACACAATGACCATAATAGTACCCATCACAGAAGCTATTCTCCTCAATTGTACAGGCACGGTGAAACCATGGGGCCAAATCTGAGCTTTCAAATGGCTCTAAAATTGCAATCGATGAGAAATGTTTGTGCCATAATTTAAAAGCCAAGGAAGGAATGGCTGCCCTGGTGTCAAGACAGCATGTATACACTATTAAAACTAAAACATCTCACCTGGAAAACTGAATTGCTTTCTTTGTTAGACAACAGGCTGCACTAACAACTCTGATATTTTCCTGTTATCAGGGAACTTTTATGGAAGTGCCAGATCAAACTTTAAAACTTTCTAATGAAGGTCAGAAAACAGGGAATGCTGTTTTCTAGGAAGTGTTTAATAACATCCTTCTGGTACATGCTGATATAATTCTTCTGTCAGAGAATTGAAAAATAAAAATAACATTGTCATTATAACCTCAGTAAGCATAAATTATGGAAAATTATGCTGCAATATGTCCGGTATAAGCTTCTTACTGTGAAATAGTATCCTACTTCATCTTGAAGATTTCAGGAACCATGTTTTTTCAGGCTTTTCAAGAATAAATTTCAGGACACTTATTGAAAAGAAGCTACAGAGGGCAACTAAGAGAAGTAAATCTTTACAGACACTGTGGGAATTACAGTATAGAAATAATTTAAAAATACCACATTGGAAAAAATATCCCAGGTGTATATTGTCAATCAAAAAAGGGTTAAAGAGGTTATGACAAAGAAGGAAATACACTTCAAATACTTGAGATCTTATAAAAATGAATAAAATAAAAAGAACAATGAACTGTGGCAGATTAAATGTAAAAGCATAACCAAACAGTCTAAAAAGGGAACTTGAGGAACAACTAGGAGAAAAGATAAGCAATAATAATAAACCTTTCTTAAAATGTATCATGAGAAAGACACATTCCAGGGATTCCGTAGTGCCAGGTGATGAGGATGGTACAAAAGAATTGTCAGACAACTTAAGGTCATTCCAGAAAAATTAAGTTAATTCCCTACATTCACTGTGGAAGAAACTGGGAACAATCCCTTGCTAGTCACTGTCTGACAGAGAATCATCAGGAGATCTGACATTACAGAGATTGTAGAATTTATTAGAGAACACAGTGACAAAAAATGAAAGGCAATAAACACCTCAGGCCAGATCATATTCACTTAGATTTTCTAAGAGAGCCTAGAGGTGAAATGTATGTACTATTAATGTTAGTATAAAACCTCTTTCTTAAATCTTCATTGATTTCAAAGAAAATCAAGGAAAGTAGGAGAAATCTGAGGAACTGCATACCTATATGTAATCCTGATGTCTGTGCCAGGTAAATGAATATTCTGATTAATGGCCACATGAATAGATGTATTCTACTTGGGAAGCTTAACTTTGGAAAATCCTGAAGCTCTTTCGAAGAATCGTGGATCATGTGTATGATCCACTTAGGGTACAGAGTGGTCCAGTTGAGATAACATTAATCTCCAAATGACTTCTAACACAAAGGGCAAGTTAAGGTTAGCAGCAGAAAGTGATCCAAGTATAAGGAACAGACCACAATGAAACACGATGAACATCACCATACTATTTTCATTGCATCTGAAATTATTGCTCTGCCATGCCTTGAATACCATGTGTCTCCCCATCTCAGAAAGGTTCAGAAGGGAGGTCAGTAGCTATCTAAATTGTGGGATCATGGTTTTGTGAAGAACAGCATAGATTAGGGTCCATTTATCTGTTAAAAGATGTATTTATGTGGGTTTCAGAAGTTTACATCAAAAGTCTTATTGAGAGGTTGCATAGGGACTACTCATCTCTTACAAGAACTAGGGACCAGTAATGAAACTAGAAAATACACTTGAAAGAAAAGGAGAGGATATTTATACAAGTCATTGCTAAGAAAGGCTATACATATGCAAAGTCTTCATGGGCTTCAGGGGAGGCTGGAAAAGAGAGACAACAGACAGACCCACAAACAACAAGATACGCATATACAACCACATCTGTCTCTGTACAGTTCTAAGCTTAAAAGAGTTGGTATTTGGAAGAATATCAGTGGATGAATGACATACCTTGCATAGCTCTCCTCCCTTGTGTATCCATCCATGACCACTCTTAGTGAGAGACTCAGAGGTTAGATAGAACTACTGCCTGATCTGCTGTGGCCATTGTTATATTCTGAAGAGTTAAAGCACTTCCAGAAATGTGTCACACTGGAAAGGAAACAACCTATATCATCCCATGCAATTTTGACTTCTCTGTTTCTTGCAAGCTAATTCTCAGGTTTGAGATATCAAATAGCAATCTCTGCTTTCTTTAATATGAGAGCAATTCCATTAGCAATAAGTGTTTTATTTTGTTAGTTACTGTATTGCAATGATTTGATATGCCAAATTCTTATAGGTCCCTGCTTTCTTGGACAGCTGTGAAAGTCTTCCAATTGCTTGCATAGCTCAGCTATTACCATTGTACAAATATTATCTATTTGATTTTAGGGAAGTTTTTAAAAGTAATTGTCAAACTGATTAAGCTCTGATTAAATAAATACTGCTACTGCAGCACTAGTTAGGGCATAATTTATGCCATGAATAATTTGTTACCTTATCTGTCATCCCAAATCTGATTCAAACTCTGGATATATTTATTGGAAATCCATCTTATTTTACATCCTATTGTTTTGAGTGTATTAGACATTGTTTCTAGCATTGTCTTATGACAATCACATTTTCTCTAAATAGTTTATTACTTTATTGCTGAAAATGGCAACATGTATTTATTCAGCTTTTTACTTTAAAATCAGCAGGCTATCATTTGCTTTATTAATCAAATCCAACCTTGAGGATTATAGCCACCAGTTTCAAGTTTATTTAATTGCTGCTACTCAGAAAATGAGACCTTAGTAATTCAGTTACATTTACATTTTTGATGAGCTGCTTTTTTTACAGACCTCATTATATTTGGAAAGAACAGATTTTTTGGTCCTTTCTCACTGCATAAAATGTATCTTACAGTATTCTAAATCCTTTTAAAATGTTATTTGTTAAATACATACCATGTGTAAAAATGAAATATCAGGTTTAGGAATTAAGAACAAAACATTCAAAGGCTAAAATGTTTGGGAAAGTCGCTAAAGCATCTCTGACATAGACATCAGGGTTGCAACAATTTCCTCTCTGCAGGGAAGAATGTTTATTAATACAAAAGGATAGAATAGAGATTTATTTCCTAAGACTCTTCCCAGTACTGTTGGGTGCTGAGACACTCATCAAGGGCACTTCTAATTTCTCCCAGATTTCCAGCAGTTTATAAGACAGTTACCAAGTCACCAATATGGATAAATAAACTTAGATAAAACAGAAGAAACTGTGGCTATGCCTTTATACTAGTGTGATTCCATAAGAATAGATCTGTAAAGTTCAGCAACGGATACTGAGACCCCATTATACACCATACACGTTTCAGGCTCTGTCATGGATGATCTCTGTCCTTTGCCTTGACCCCACAGACTAAATGTTTAGGGATTGGAGCAGATAAAGCATATTGCCAGAATATCTCCAAATTTTGTTTTAATCAAGAGAAACATAATTCATGTGCTGTGAGATTGCTCTACAACAAGAAGAAAAGCATTTGATGAGTGGCAGGAATGAGATAATTTAGGAGTCCCAAACAGAATCAGATGAAGACTGAGCTCATGCACATATTAAAAACAAAGTCTTCTTACTAAAATTGATTCTTCAGTGCTACCTATGTATTTACAAGAAGGCAAGATACACTGCAAAGATCTGTCATGCCCTCTGATCCTGAAGTTCTACAAAGAATAGTATGCTTAGTACTTGCATGTATCATGGTGATCTCTATTTTCAACTTTGATACCTGCTCATTAGCCTTAATGGTAACGATCTAATGTAATAATGAGCTTTCTGTGGCTGACCAGTACCCAGATGAATGCTCCATGGTTGTTTTTTACCCCTTGTCAAGTTTTCCTATACAATGTTTATATTACCCTTCTGCAACCAAGGCATTTTGCTAAATCATTAAAACAAGTTTATAGAAGAAATTAATAGCTCTTTGCCAGCACTACCACCAGAAACAGGATAATGTCTTTCTTAGAGATGTAAGTCCAGGCAGAAAGTAATAAATAAAAGTACATATAATTTCTGGATTCTCCTCATCTCCTCTGATCAATGGTAAACCAAAAAATCCTTGAGCTAAGCTGCTCGTTCTTCACGTTATGCATGGAAAATTTCTCGCACTGATCTATTAGTTCAGGAAATAGTAAGAGGGAGATGGGTAGAAACTGTTTTTACATTCACTAATAGCAGAGATCATGTGAGAATGCTGCAAGCTGCAAGTCTCAAATACATGCTTGAATATGGAGTACCACAGATCTGAATTTTCCCAGATCTCAGCACTACAAAGGAAATGAAGAGTAAAGTGAAAAGCATTAGGCAGGATGTTATAATGGAAGGAATTGAGGCAGCAGCACTATTCATTGCTAAGCTCTTGGTTATTTTTAAAGGAAGGACTTACATCTTCTGAGACCTGAAAGCAGCCTGCAGCCTGCTGGAAAGAATGGAGGGAGATAACAAAGTCCAGACAGGATACTTTGATTGACAGCATGCAGACTGGTCCATGAGCACCAAAATCATAACCAGTATTTCTTTCATGCAAAGCCATATGGAAAAATACAAGACTTGCTAATATAAGTTTTCAGAGTTTGCATATGAGAACAAATTAAAAACAAATGTGATTTATGATAATTGTGCGGTTTTGGTCTTCTAAATGGCATGCTGGCTGGGGTTGAAGGACTTTTTTGTGAAGTCCATTTGCTCATCCCTTAAGTAACAATGCTGGAGTACTTTTTCTGGTTCACTTTGGAATTAACTGTGTTAACTCCCAACCACAATCTAAAAATATTTACAGTGATGAAAGATATTTTCATAAGTGGAAGAGATGTTTTATATTTTAGGATAATGAAGAAGAGAAAATGATACTGAACTCAGGTTTAAGCTCTGTTATGACCTTGTGTAGACTAGACTCAATAAAATTCAAATAAGCTTAAGGCTAACAAACCACATTAGTAGATCCAATGTAATGCAATTCTCCATAAGTAGCTCTATTACACAGCAGTGGGAACGAATCCTCCGTCTACTGCTGTCTTTTTACTTCCACAAAATATCTCATATTAAAAAATCATTTAGGTTGGAAAAGACCTTTTAGATCCTTGAGTCCAACCATTAACCCAGCACTGCCAAGTCTGACACAAAACCATATCCCTAAGAGCTACATCTACATATCTTTTAAATACTTCCAGGATGGTGACTCAGTATCTTCCCTGGTCAGACTGTTCCAATGCTTGACAATACTTTTGGTGAAGAAATTTTTCTTAATATCCAAAATGTAAACCTCCTTGGGTGCAACTTGAGGCCATTTCATTTGATTTTATGGCTTACTTGGAAGAAGACACCAACCCCCACCTCTCTACAGCCTCCTTTCAGGTACTGTGGAGACCAGCAGGGTCTCCTCTGAGCTTCCTTTTTTCCAGGCTAAACAACCCCAGCTCCCTCAGCCACTCCTCATAAGACTTCTTCAACTTTGTTGCCCTTCTCTGGACATGCTCCAGCACCTCAATGTCTTTCAGGAAGTGAGGAGCACAAAACTTAACACAGTATTCAAGGTGTGGCTTCCACCAGTGCTTATCACCACCCTGGTCCTGCTGGCCATGCTATTTCTGATCCAAACCAGGATGTCATGGGCCTTCTTGGCCACCTGGGCACACTGCTGCCTCATGTTCAGCCAGCTGTTGACCAGCACCTCCAGGTCCTTTTCCGCCACACAGCTTTCCAGACACTCTGTTCCCAGCCTGCAGCACTGCATGGGCTGGTTGAGACCCACTTACAGGACCTGGCACTTGGCCTTATTGGACCTCATACTGTTGGTCTCAGCCCATTGATCCAGCCTGTTCAGATCCCTCGGTAGAGCATTCCCATCCTCCAAAAGATCAACGCTCCCACCCAACTTGGTGTACTCTGAGAAGTTACTTACAGTGCACTCAATCCCCTTGTCCAGATCATGGCTAAAGATATTAAACAGGCCTGGCCCCAGTACTGCACCCTGGGAAACACCACTTGTGACCAGCAGCCAGCTGGATTTAACTCCATTCACCACCATACTCTGGGTCCAGCCATCCAGCCAGTTCTTAACCCACCAAACATCTGAGCCATAAAGAGCCAGTTTCTCCAGGAGAATGTTGTGGGAATTAATGACAAAGACTTTACTGAAGTTCAGGTAGACAACATTCACAGCCTTTCCCTCATCCATTAAGTGAATCACCTGGTCATAGAAGGACACCAGGTTGGTCAAGCACAACCTGCCTTTTATAAACCCATGTTTGGCTGAGTCTGATCACCTGGTTTTTCTGTATGTTCCACATGATGGAACTAATTTTATTCGTTCTGAATGACCCGATTCTTTTTGTCTAATTTTAGATAGCTATCCCTACCTCTATTATTTTAAGTCCATATAGGCTGGTGTAGTTCTACATGAATAGTTTTTGCTCCACTTTGTACTCAGATTTCTCTCACAACTTTATACCAGGTTAAAAAGCCTTCCAGACACATTAGAAGAAAAGTGGATGGAAAATAAGGAGAATGGACATTCTGCCTGCTTAGTTAAATTTAATACTTAGAGAGATACATAAATTTTGTAAGATTTAACCCTTATCTATAACAATCTTTATCTTTTTTTATTGTCATGTGCAGCCACAAAGATTTGCTCGGATACTTAGTTACAACAGCGAATCTACACTGCAAAAACAGAAAAATATGCAAGTCAGCCAAAGTGCAATTATGGTGTACACTGTAAATGCCTTCTTCCTATAAATCCTTTGAGAAGGATAAGGGGGAAGAAGTTTTCCAATAGCTTGTTACACATGAAAGTACAATCACTCAAGTAGACACAGGCTACAAAATTCTAGATTTTTCTGTAAAAAATGGGCTTCTTATCTCCATAAGGAAGCTTACAGATTGGCATGGCTGCCAGTTTGCCAACTTACAAAGAGATGAAATAAGTCTGCAGCATCATTATTACAGGTCAATGGAATATAAGCCAAAAGCAACACAGTATTTAGGAAATGGAGGTTGATAATAAAAGAGCCACTCTAATTTCCTGTGGAGATCTTAAATTAGCTCTTCCCATATGCATACTGGTTCACACTGATAGTTCTGCAAGATAAGCACTTTTATATACCTCATTGGTAAGTAACTGATTTTCTTCTTAGAGAACAAAAAATGTTGCATTAATATTATAATTGTGGATTTATGCAGCAGGAAAGGCCACCTATTTGTTTTCTAGTTAAAAATATGCCTATGAAGTCAGAGAAAACTTCGCCCTGTTTCTAGCTATAAAAAACAGTAGTTTGCAGATCAGAGACTCAGTTAAATGTACAGAGTTGAATAACATACTTTTTGAAAAAATTCTCATTTCCTGCAACTGAAAAATATTCATTGCCTTCTATTGCTAGAGCCAGATTAGACAAAACATTAAAAAGAAATACATGGAGCAGCATAGCAAATATGTATTTGAAACAATTATTTAAAAGCAAATAAAGTTTGCAAGGCAGATCAGACTGCAGCATCCACAGCACTGTTAGTAACCTCACAGTTACTAGAATCATGTACTTCACACAAAATTATTCAGAGAAAAAATTCCTACAATATCTTTAGGCAACAAAGGATACTTCTGGTCATCGTGTGAATTCTGTGTGCTCAAACTCTGACACAAACCCAGGATTTTCTTCTTTGTAGTAAGTATGGGAAAGCCTGCTCCTTTGAGAATTAGAATAGCTTTCCAAGACTTCTGATTTAAATTTCAAACTCTTGATCATAGTCAGGGAGCAAATGTTTGTATCCTGAAATTGAAAATTGGGTTCTTTAGCTCTATAACAAGTGAAAATATTAAGCATTTTGTTGCATCCACTATGTGAGCCAAGTTCCCCACTGTGCCTTCAAATCCACAGTGAATGAACCATATTGGGATCTGCTTATCAGAAGGAGACATTTAGAAAGACAATGAGCCTGTCCCGCTAGACGGAGACTCCTGATGCTTTTAGATAGGCCTGCGGTGAACTGCAAAATGGGCCCTAAAATCAGGCTGACATGGTCGCTTAACAAGCTGTGGTATTAGCTGCTGGCTCAGAGAATTTCTAGTGTCACCCACAGGGCTGATGATGGCAGCCATCATAATTAGAATGCATGAATCAAAAACACCAGGTGAAGATTTTGCCTTGGAAGAAAGAAAAGACAGAAGGAGGGAATTACCATGCCCTTTGACTACTAAGCTGCTGCATGCAGCTGGATCAGTGACCAACAGTGACTGGGCGGATTATGCTGTGGAGATACTTGCTATAGCCTTATACTTCCCACACCCAGTGGCTGTCAAAGCAAACACTGTGAACGACTTCAAAGAAAGTGATGCAAGAGGCTACATGGGGGAGAAAGGTAACCCCACTAAAGACTGTGGGGGTGGGGGCAGGGGGGAATGCATCCAGGCTTTTCTTTGAGTTTAGCAAACAATTTCTTTTAGAATTGGTTTATTTTATTAATTCTGTCATTCTGAATGCATCCCTAAAAATTCAAAACTCTACTGTTTGCTGAAGTGGAAAATCTATGTAATCTTAACTGATATGACCTTGAAAGGGATTTGCTGAACTTTTGTATGATTGGATTTTTTCCCAACCTTTGTAGACTCTTGATTTTAAAATCTCCCTAACAAAAGCTCTGCCAGGAAAGCTGTTATTATAAAGATGCTTCTCAATGGGGAGAAGTGGGCTAATTGCAAGCACTTCAGTGAAATAAAGGAAGGTTTTGCAAACAACTACAGAATTGACAAAATGCACCACATTGCTGTTAACAGAAACTATGGGGGAGAAACATCAGAAATGGCAAAGATGTCTAATATAAATAGATGCTATAAGACTAGCTAGAAGAGGCTATACAAGATTTCAGATAATTCATAAACAATAATTGCTCGTCTGACCTTGATGTGACTACAGAAATTCCATTAACTCACAAATCTTGACATTTAATTACATACTAAAAAATATTCTACCATTTATTTTGACAGGGTCTACAATAATCCTGCATTCGACTTTTATCCATGTTTTTGCTGCTTTTCCTGCACTGCAATTTATTCCCAAAGTCACAAATAAAAGCAATACTGTAGACTATACTCTTACCTAGAAAGTACTTAGTTCTTTCTAAAATTTGAAATCAAACACTGTAAAAAAGTGGGGCTCACAATGACATGGCAACCTTTACTTGTATTGTGCAGTTGTACTGAACCACCCTACAGATTATTCACCTGAGAAAGCAAAAATTCACTGAGGAAGACTGCAGCAAATTATTTTATACAGAAGTTTAAAACTAGACAAAGAATTACAAGCATTATATTAATAAATACTAAACAACAAGAAAAGAAGCTTACTAGATTTGGAAATGCTATAGTAGTACATGAAGATTCATCTATAACACTTAATTAAAAAATAAAAAAGTTAACTATTATCCAGATATTGCAGCCAAGATGACAATTGGTGCAACAGGAAGGTTTTGCCTTTTTTTTGTTCATGTGGTCTAAATGAAGTAGACTACGGAGGTAAAAATCAGAAAACTGTATATCAACTATATTACCACACTCTAGAGTTACTGGATTATAACAATATTTGAAGTATTTTTTCCCACTTTCATGTAACTGCCAACAAGAGTTGTTTATTTTCCCCCCTCTTTATATGTAAAGCTCAATTTTGAGGCACTTGACTATTTTACATTAGTTGCACTATCTGTATCTACCTACTGTTTGACTCACCAATTCCAAATAACCATACAAAATATTTTAATTTACACACAGTAGATTTTTTTTCCGGCCTCAGAACTAAAACTAATCTTTTTACTGAAAATTTCTTGACTTTAAGGAATGATTTCACATAACCAATTGATTTGAAAAAATAAGAATAAAAAAGGGAAAAATATTAAAATAAACATTACAGCATGTCATGTGAACCAGGAAATATCATGGTTTCCAAAAGGTTTGATTATATATACATATAATTCTACATATTCTAACTCCAAACTATTATGAGGATAATTGGTGAAACAAATAACTTTTTGGGGGGAGGGCAGGGGGTTTGTTTTTGGTTTTTTTTTTTTTTTGGTGCACTCAGCAGTCTGGCAGAAGCAAAAGAATTTCTGGTAGTTCCTTATTGCAAAAAAGACAAAGACAGAATCCTATAGGATTCCCACAATGTTACCACACATCAATCTGAAACTAGGTCATAAGCTATATTTGAAAAATACATCGAAAACATAGTATTCTGCTTAAAAGTTCCATGTTACTGTACGTATGTATATATACATACTGTGACAGAAAAAACTGCACTGTATGAGTCACAAGATTTATTATGCTTCATCACTATTTCTCAAAAGAAAAAGAGGATTTACACTTAACAGCACCTGTGTGTGTATATATACACACACAAACACCAGTAGCTATTTCATGGTGATAAATGTATGGCTATGGCTGAATATAAACATATATATATATATATATATATGTAAGAAAAAAAATCTAAATGTATTAAAAAATATGAGACGTAAAAAAATGAAATCCTTACTTGATTTTCCTTATTACATTCCTCTTCTACCTTCTACTGTTTGGTAGGAGTTATATCTCAAATTTTTTTTGTTCTTGTTTGAATCTGTTATTTTATAATAGACACTCCTTTCTGAATCACTGAGAAAGGAACCATTGACTTCTGCACTGGCTTCTTGTGATCATCTCCCTCCAATCCATCTGAAATCATTCTCAGTACATATCTCTTCAATGTGTACTTACATAGTGCCTTCTTTTCTCTCACTATAACAAGTTATGTTTTCTCAGTTGTGAAGGATCTCTCCAGCTATAGACCCCTGTAATGCTCTCCCCAGTCTTATCTTGGGCCCGCTTTCCCCTAATTCTGAATAACCAAACAAAAAAGTCTTTTGCCTGCTTATTAAAACTTTGCTATTAGCATTATCAGTAGCATTTTATATCTCCTTTGACCAGTTCAAATCATTATATACTATGACAGCTGTATTAACTTCAATACACCTAATATTTATGCTAGACAAGCTCTTTGCAGGTTTTTAATAGGAAACCTTAGACCTAAAAAGAAGAACACAAAGCAAATAAAATTGCCTTTACTCCCTCCCATTACATCAGTTCCGTTCTCAAAAGTAGTTTCCATTTATACTCATTGAACATCCTATTTCATTCCAGGCTTACTGTGCTTCAGACTCTGACCCCAAGAAACGCTAAACATGCCTTCTATTTGAGGTCAAACCCTTAATTGTACATTTTAGGGGGCATATAGTAAGTTTTCTGATTTGTTGTTGTTGTCTAAACACTTCAGCACTGCAGCATATAAAATACCCTTTCCTGTACAGTAATTTTTGTATACAATTAATTTTTGTTTTTAAATACGTTTGACAGACTTTTCTTCAGAATTTGGTCCCTTACATTTCACTGGCTCTTGGAACTCATCTCCCAGATGAAAAATAAGGGAGTAGACATTAACTGCATGAGATTAGACACATAAAATATAAAAACAGGCATGTGACTCTTACTGTATCATTGGTTTTGGCACATTGTAACAAGAGCAGGGATGATTCACATTACACCTTTAATTTTTTCTCCTACACTGCGGTCTTGGAACTTCTTGAGGAAAAAGGAATATTCAAGGTTTCCATCCATTGTCTTTTCAACGTGTTCATAGTTGCTGAGATTATCTGCTCCATCTGCCTAGTCTGTCTGACTGTCCTCCCTTACTGACTTCATCAGTCAACACATCCTAAGGAATGTATTGGTGACCATCCTACTTCCCTCAGAAATAAAAAACAAGGTGGAAATATTGCCCTGCAGATCCTTTTCTCTCTGTCTCAGATGGTGAGGGAGAGAAACAGATGAATGCAGTTCAGCAAATTTCCTTGCTTTTCTCAGCAGGGAGGCTTCCACGTGGTCGTGCATAGCAAGAAACATGATTTCCACAGGGCCTCAGCCAGCAGCCAAATTTCACAGCAGGGGGCGAATCCATGGCCACTTCTGAGTCTACAGAACTGCACATAACACAGGCCTCTCATTATAAGGTTGGACAAACCTCTGGAGACTTTCTGCTGTTGCCATATTAACAAGAAATGAGTGGATTGTGTATGTCATAGGAGCACTCTGTTAAATAATACTGCCTTGTATTATGCATTTGTATGTGTGCATTTCTCTTCTGATAAGGCACAGAGGAATCAAAGAGAGAACAAGGATTTACTGTATGAGGCTTCCAGCCCCAAGTGCAAGGCAACGCAGCTTGTGACAGCCACAGTGACATCACTGAGCTGGAAAATAAATGGCAGCTTGAGGTTCAGCTTATTTTTCAGCTTTATCTTACACATTTCAGAAGTTGCTCCTACCACTTTCATGTAATTCTCTAGTAGATTTCTATCACAGAGAGTCACTTTTAATAGATTTGAATTTTTTTGATCTTCAATAAAGTCTACTCTACTCCTTTGAGAAAAATCTTATTACTTTGAAGATATATCTCTGTTCGCCAGCACTCTGTGAAATTCTTTTTAAAACAATAAAAGCTCTAAATATAAATTAGTCTTCCGAAAATGACTGTATAGGTAGGTTGATGATCATTCACCATGCCATATAAATCGTAAAGCACAGACTGCATGACTATAGATTGCTGGACTATTTAATTTTCAGGCACTAAATGTGAAGTCTGAAAGAGAAATATACAGATCTTGGTTCCTTAAGAGTAAACACTTACGAAACAGCAATGAAAATAAAATCAGTTACAAGAACAACACATTAGGCAGTTGAAAACAAACTGAAACTGTTATGGATAATTCAGAAAAATTGAGAATTAGAAGAAATGTATTACAAAAAAAGATGAGGGATATGTACAAAGGAAAACACTATGGCCATCACAAATAAAAATGTCAAAATTATCAAAAAATAGTTTCATTCTGTACTTGGGCAGAAAGCTTCTAGTATACATGATCATGATAATGAAATCAGTTCTTTGTTGACGGTAACTAGAAATAATGTTTAACACAGTTCTTAAACCCATCATTTTAAAATCAGAATGTCAGATAAAGTAGAAGAGTTTTGAAAAAATTAACTGATGAGCTAGCAAAATTTTTCAGTATGTGTGGGAATGAACTGGGCTGAAATTTCAAGAGTCCACAGTCAAAGGGGTAACATGTCTGTGAAATAATCCATTGGTATGTCCTTGTAAGTATGGGCCTATGGCCTGTCAACAGTGCCAGGCAAAAGTTTTAAAGTATTATCATTGAAGTTTTAAAGGTATTATCAAAGATAAGAAGGAATATAATGCAGCTGATGTTAGTCAAGATGGGTTTTTAAAGAATAGGTTTTATCAAAACAAAACCATCAATTTTTCGTATCTTTACATATTTGATTGATAAGAATTTTACTGTGAACATAGGAGGTTTTGACTTCAGTGGTGTATATAACTTGATAAAGCAGAGAATCTTGCTTATTCTATGCAATCATTGTTACACATATTTAACAGAGAAAGCACAGGTTAAATAATATCTTAGAATAAGAAAAAGGGAGTCATTAGCATGCAGATGGTGTCTTAATTTTTATTTTCCCCCTTATCTTTATGGCAGTGTACAATGGAAAAAGAGATGGATTCAAACAGCAGTTATGTAACTAATCTAATATTTCTTGACCGATTTTTATACAATAGCCATAAAAGACATTAGAAATGAGACTGCAATCATTTAGTCTTTTGCTCTCAATGGATTTGTTGTACTAGTACTTCATGATATTTAAGAACTACTGCAAGTGTAGCAATCAAAAACTGTCTAATGATCAACCCACGACACTAACTTAATTCATAATCTATCAGATGAAAGCTTGCCAGGCAACTGAAAGCACACTTCAGTTCTGAACATTTTTCTCATGCTTCTTATGCCCAGAATTCTATGACTGTCTGTTTTCTACCTAGACTTCAGTAGGGAGTTAATTTCTTCATTTCTTGCCCTTTCAACAGTTTTTTGAAGTTCAGTAAAACTTAGCTAACTCAGCACATAATGATATTTTAAGGAAGAAATATATGGGTTTTTTAAACAGTTTAAAGATGGATAGACCTCAGGTCTACCCACCCTTGATAATCCTTCTTATAAGCATTTGCATGTGATTAAAGAATATGTTTGTTAGAAATTTAAAATGCAAACATAAAGTACATTTTACTTAGATTCTATTCTTTTTTTAGTATTGCTGTACGGATGAGTTGTAGCATTTTTCCCAGGATGAAGATTAAGATTAGAAGGAACTCTATTAATTCCTCATGGAACAAAGGACATGGAATATTAAAAAAAAAAGAAAGAACATATCATTCTACATATTGTAGAAGTAATAAATTGACAGTGTAGAAAACCAGAATTTATCAAGTCTTCAGTTTTGTACAACGACATTTTTAATTCAAGAAAATAGGGAAGAGAAACATTGAGGGGAAGAAAATAGGAAAAATGAAAATACAGAAAACCAAGGAAGGTAGAAAGAAGGTTCCTGAGCCTTTTCCTCATTCTACTCTTTTTTGTTCTGATGTTTAATTGCTCAGATAATTGTGACAGTATCTTCTACTATAATGTCCTTCTCTGAAATCATAATAAGCCATTTGATAAATGTCTTCTTTTCCAACAGCCATTACAATAACGAACCCATATTTCTAGCCATCTTAAAAGTCTACAATATACACAAGTGAGAAGTGTGCATACTGCCTAAAACAACTCAGTCCACTGTAGTCAGTTAAGGGTATTACAGTGCTTTGAAAATATATTCGGGAAAGTGCTCTACAGGAGCATTTGGCTACTGGGTTGTTCTTAGTGCATTCTGAATTGCCACTCTGCCACCATAATCTGAAAAATTCCTGCAAAACATACAGAAAAAAGTCTAGGGAAGTAGCCTCAAAAGTTATCTCCTCTACCTTCCTGTTCTTAAAAACCTATTTGTTACAAATAGAAAAAACCTATCCATAGCAGTTAAATAAATACTTTCACAAATTGCAAATTGAAAGAAATATAAGGTGCTAAGTGCTAAAGACAATCATACATTTCATAAAAGAACATGTTTCTAGTTGATCTCTATTAAGACTGAAAAAGGGAAACATCCGGTTGAGATTTCGATCGCTACTCAGAATTTCATATTTCTTTTTACTTTTCTCCCTTCTAAGCAGGAGGAAACTATAGGTGCCCTTGAGTAACCTTCTCTTTTCCTCTTCATACAATTTTCACGAAAGAGTTGACCAAAATGGAATTTAACAGTCAAGGTAAGGATGTACATCAATTTATGTAACATTGTAATAGGTTCCATAATATTCCCTACACAGCCCAAATATTATTCAGTTTTTTGACCTCTGATACATTTTAAGCAGATGTCTTCATTGAGCTGTCTACAGCGATGCCTAGATCTTTGTCCTGAGAGGCTACATCTGATTCAGAGTCCCTCAGTACATAAAGGATACTGTAATTCACTCACTGCAGTGTGTGCTGTTTCCCACTTAGGGAGGATGAATTTCATCAGCCATCAGAATCTATTTTCATTTGATGTGCCAGGTTCTTATGGTGTTCTTCATAATTCTCCTTAGTCTTCAATAATCCATATACACTTTCACCACTGGCTAATACTGCCTCCTTGGTACACTGTTCCCCACTTCTAGGTTTTTGGCAGCGCCAGGTGCAGTGCATATTCTGGAGAAAACCAATTGTTAGCATTCTTCCAGATGTTTCTTTCTTTTGTTATTTTCAGTGAGCTTCTGCCACATAACATGAGGAAGCTAAGAGATTTCCTTTGCATATTTATGTAATTACTTGAAAAAGATTTTTAAAATCCTCTGCAAAGTCTGAGGGATCCATGCTGAAATGTCATAGTCAGGACTACATAAAAATATAGAGATTTCATTATATATTCTACAAAAATTGGAATCTATTTCAGTTCTAATCTTCTTATCCCTTATTTTTTATCTGTAAATCTCTTTGCATTGGGAATTCTACACTGCTCTGGTGCTTGGAGAACACCCTAGTATTCTGAAGACAATACTGGAATTTAAAAATAAGTTTTAAATATTTTGTCGACTCTCATGCTGATGGAAAACTAATCAAAGAAAGAGCATCTGTATATAAACCTTTAATTTATTATTACATTTCTTTAAATTGAATTTTCTGAGGTTCAATTTCTAATAACCTTAGTCTTAATAATATATAGACCTAGGTTTTGTAATTTTCCTTACTAGTGAAGGAAACATTGACTTGACAACAGAAGAATAACTTGCAAATCTTTGAATATTGAGTAATTTCTGCTGACATCAATAGAATGCAGGTATTTAGCTGTAAGATATCCTTCTGAAAACCAACTGACTTTAGCATGCTATTACAGTTGAAGTTAATACAAATTGCTTACGCTCAATATGTTATCAAAACAGACAATTAATTTAACCAGAACTATGGATGCTTTTCACAATGGTTTCTGATGATCTACATTGAAAATGAACTGATAACAAGAAATCTCTCACAAACTTTATAAAGCTTCCAAGATTTTTGTTTCCTTTTGCTTTTCAGTCATATGGCCGCTTGTCTGAGGTTTGCTTTGCTCTGTTAGTTTGCACTTGATGTAGTAATTTCTTCACAGATTAAGATCAGGTATTAAACTCACACTGGCAACAGTCTCAGAGATATTTCTATTTATATAATTTTGGTGACTGTACTAATTAAAGTCACTTTCAGTTCTGAAGATGTTTCCCACATTGTTTTGTAAGCTCATGATGTGACACCTAATGCAACTTTGCAGGAAAACTAGATTGTCTGGTAGTCACAAGTCAAATCCTATGTCTGCATCTTTCCGCTAATGTTGGTTGTTGATTTGCATGGCAAGTTCCAGTAAAATCTGTGAATGTGAGACATAAAGCAGCACTCACAGAATGCTCGTGGTAGCAGACAAAAAAAAACCTAGGCTTCCTGTATGGGTGCTTCAAATCAGTAGTTTAGGAAAATGATCTTATGATTACTGATCCATTGCCAAAATGGGTCTGAATTAATGATCTCTTTTTTGGTAATTTTACAGTTTGCTTGTTACTACTCCTGGCTTATATCTCTAGTGACCACATGGCCCAAGGAATAGAAATACCTTTATAACTGAAAACCTGTTTTATATATGCAAATTGAAGTGTGACTAGCACAGTCATATGATTAGTGTGGCACTATTCTCACAGAGGAGAGGCTGCCAAGAGGCAACCTTAGTGCATGAAAGCTTTTCTATTAGATTAGACTACCAAATCCAGATAGTCAAAATGGCTGTATATTCCTATTTTTAAATTAATGTATTGTCACTTGAAATAGGAGACATTCACTGATCCCATGGTGTCCAGTTCTGCAATGAATGAAACTAGAGAGGGGAAAAGAGAAGCTGAATACATATAGCTCTGGCTTTTGCAGCCACAATGATTGCACAAGAGTAGTGGGGAAGAGACACAGCACTCTTTTAATGAAGGGACCTCTCAACCTTTCTGCGTTTGAAGAAAGATCCCCTTGACTGTTATTCTGCAACTCCATCAACCCTGAATAAAGTTTCACAAGCATGAGAAAGATTTCTGTTCTACAGTAGCATCACCATTGTAGCTTGTTTCAAGTTACTTTAAAGCTTTGCATTTATGTGAAATGGCAATTTCTCAATAGGCTTGAGAAACAGCAAAGTTAATCAGATCACTGTAACTCAAGCAAATTTTTATGTTCATGTGAATCTTCATATCTACATAGATGATAACGTTTAAAATCACATTAGGAGCCTAAACCCAGAAAATTAGAATTCACTTTTACCCTCCTGGTGAAAGCTTAACTTCAGGCAGTTTATATTGCAGGCCAAATTATTTCTATTCTGCAGTTTCTGTAATTGATAACAGAAGTTCCCAGGAAGCATGAAGCTTCATCTCTATGTTAAATTAGTAAGGCACCTTTTGCATATGCTTTACTGACATTTTTATTAGTATATATCAATCTCTGTGCATACATTAAAATGACAATAAGCACCAATTTAATTTTGAACATGTGTTAGATTTTTGTCTTAAATATCAGAAGCAGTGCTACATGCTTTGTATTAAAGTTTTGAGAAATAATCCACTGTCCTTGAGTAAAAATGTTATTTTAAATTAACAATAACTTTCAATTATAATATACAGGAAATTACGAATAAGGTGACTTTCTTATATCATCTCAGTAAAATTCATAGTGAAAGTCAAAAAAACCCAAATCAATATACAGCTGTGAAAAACTATCACGAAAGCTTAAGCACTCTCCAGATTCGAAAGGAACTCATTAATGTTTGGATAGCTCTACTGATGGATGGCGAGTAGCTTATTATAGCTAGATAATGGCTATAACATAGGTATTATCTGAAATAGTTAAACCACATTTTATGTCTTTAGGAAGGATACTTCAGCTATGTGAATGAGCCAACGTTGTTTATTCAAATGGGAATGTGTTCAGCGGCCAGGAAGCAATGCAAGAGGAAAAAGTGTTCTCTATTGGATTAGAATACCTAGATGAGAATGTCCAAATTGCTTTCTTTCCTGAATGTATATGTCTGTTCTTGATTTCATATATTTTTATGCTATGTGATTCACTCATTTATTTCCTGCTGTCCAACACCATAAAAAACTACTAATCTAAAAAGTCTGGAATTAAAAGAATTTTTCTATTAGGTTCAGTGTGGATTAAGCCTTTGGTAAGAGAACCTAATTGCATCTCTGTCTTCCTATCCACAGAAAACACAAATGGCCATTTCCTACCTACGAGTATCTGAATGCTTATATTGCCACACTATATTTTAATGTACTGCAAGGAAGAAGATGGAAAGTCTAAAAAATAAAAGAGGTAAAGGAGACTTCAAAGGGAAATCAAAGAATTAAAAAAAAAACCACTAAAAAAGGAGATACAGATAGTTGAAGAGGAGAATGCAAATTATTTATCTGAGATGCATTAAAAAATTAACTGCAGTTTTTAATGGATGAAATTATGGTAAGTTCCAAGCAAGACTGCAGATTATCTCTTCTCAATTAGAAATACATTTTCTACAACCTGGCAGTGCCAATGCAGACTTGGAATTTGCTCATATTCTCTCCATTATCTTTCCTTTGAGGAAAAAAAAATTAAACATCACACGTAAACTGAGGAATTTTAAAAGACCTATATTGGTCAGAGTACTGTATGCAATTCAGGAAAAGAGTTCTTTTTGGTGAGATATTGGACACAGCATTATACACTGAATAAAAATTTAAGTTAATCAATAGACATCTCTACTCCATTACTAATAGTAGCACAAGATTCTATTAAAGTAATACAAATGCCAGAAGAACCTTTGTGATGTTGTGGTGTTTAGACAGCTAAGTAAAACACCAATGCAGTACTTATTTATGGACACAAACACACATAAATACAGAGAAAAAGAATTATAAACTAGCATTGTTATATGCCTGTGTGTGTGTACCCATGCACGCACGTGCACCAGGTGTATGTAATGGGAGGAGAAGCATTAACAAAAGGATAACATCTGGTTTCAAAAAGAAATGCTAGATTAACGTTCAAACTCTGAGAGAAAATTGCATTACATAAATAAATAAATAACCTGGCATATTTATAATTCTGCATTTAGATAAACGCCAAGGTCTAGTCAAAATATAAGAACTGATTTACCTACTAATTCTGCTCTGCCAGGCACAGTTAGATATTAAACAGGTCATTCTAACACTTAAAAATCGACTAGCTGCAGGTCAGAAGACATTTATAAAATTCACACAGATCCAGTCATTCCATGCTGCCTTTAGATCTGTTGAAGAGCTCAGACAGAGAAAATAGATATGTTCTTAGATTTCACAAATAATTAAAAGCGCTCCCTTTGTTTCTCCTCCCTTACTTAATTCCACTGAGAACTCAAATTCTCTATATGAATATCAAAATGATTGATGCTAAAAAGCAATAATGTATTAATTTTTATATGACCACAGTTGCAAAATCTCAATGAAATGTAGAGAACTAAAACCTATCTTAGTTATGTAATTTATTTTTCCTGTTTACTCAATGTATTGGACAATGGTGTCACGGCATGCTAAACAAACACAATACATTCTCACTCAACAGTCTCACTGACTGTTGTCATGTTCTGAAGAACACTTAAAGACTGAGCTCGAGAGCAGTAGTTAAAAACGGCAACTGGCTGTCAGTGGTGTAGTTTGTCATTGTTCCACAGACAAAAGGCAGACTGTCACAATAAACAGCATTTATTCATTTCAGATTTGTGGCTTAGGGCTGAGGAAGGGGAGGTGTCATTCGTAGTAATTGTAAAACACATAAATAATAATAGTAGTCTGCAAATCATTTATCAGAGAAAACAGTAGGAGTTGGCAGTGATGGAGGCAAGAAAATGGATGCTTCCAGCACAACCTAATTTACAGCTCTTTTAAAAAACCACATTTTTTTTTATCATAACAGTAAAATGGAATGTTTTGTATTAACTGCTTATGTGGTGGGTAAGCAAGACAGAACAACTAAATCATGACTTTAACGACTTATTTTAAACAAACCGGTGAGTAGCTTTCTGAACATGATTACTCTCTACTCAGTTGCTGTCAATTTTATTAATCTAATTTCACTAATTAAAAACCATTTCATATTGATATTGGCATCACCTCTTCTAGGTTTTTTTGCTTAAAAATTGCATATTTTTAAAGAAATTATACTTAGTGGAAGTACTCTGGATTGGTATTTGAATAGAAGAGGTTTCTTTAACTGAATGCTTATGTCTGTTTTATCAGGACGACTCTCAAATCCTAATAATAAATTTTTGTTAATAATTTCATGGGATGAAATTATAAAGCAAACAAATTAATGTTGTTGAGGCTGGCGTTAATATTTTTTTTTAAATTGAGGCAACTTTTGAGGCAACCATTATCATCCTTCTCTCTTGCAAGCTCCTGTCCTGATTTACAAGGTTTCAGTCCTTGCTCAGAGACACATTTTAACTGGATTATGACATCCCCCAGCCAACCCTCCGAGGATCTGCAAAAATCTGGGTAAATTGAGAAAAAAAGGCACCAGCAGCTGAAAAGGTGTTCCAAAAGGAAACTCCTTATTTACCACTGCATGGTGAAAGTTCTGCTTCACCTCATAACCCCTCCTGCTGTTGTCCAGAACACTGATAATATTTATTAGAGAACAATCTCTTCTTACATACCCAGAAAAGACAGATGGATATGAGTTTTTCTCTGGCG
This sequence comes from Orthonyx spaldingii, assembly GCA_013397795.1. Taxonomy (NCBI): domain Eukaryota; kingdom Metazoa; phylum Chordata; class Aves; order Passeriformes; family Orthonychidae; genus Orthonyx; species Orthonyx spaldingii. The sequence continues at coordinate 729,381 of VZTJ01002478.1, read as the reverse complement.
AACCACACAATGTTCAGCAGATGGAAACAATGCTCCCTATATAGTTTCTCAGGCATTTTTGCCTACAAATCCTTCCCTCCCAGCACGTCTCAAATCCTATCAGGAACAAGGGCATAAAAGGGCTAAGGAAAGGACAGGTATGTCGGAGAGACTTGTGTTTCAGAACGGATCTCCTCCGTGAAAAATCTTATATAGTCTGCTGGAGAGAGAACAGAGTGAAAGAGATGGCCTGTAATGAAAGAGTGGAGTGTCATATCAGTATTTCAACCAGGAAATGTTATCACAGCTGTTACTGCTTTGGCTATAGAAGAGAAGTAGAGCTCAGGAGTTGCAAGAAGCAACATGTCTGGCAGTGCAAGGATAGCTCACTGAAGAATGGGTGCACATGAACAGATCTAAGATAGGCTTTAGCATTCTTGCCTTAATAAGATAGGATTTTAGAACTGAAAAAGATGCTACGTTTGGGCAATCAGGACATGAATTTATGAGAAAATCAGAAAACACATGTAAGGCTTTACTTGTTTAATATCTACAGCTACAAGAAATAAAAAAAAATAGAGCGCTGAAAAACAAATGTGGAAAAACTAGTTGCTAACCATCTTTTAGAAGAGATTAGTAAAAACAGAAAAATAAATAGTCTAAGATTAAAACATTGTCTGAACAGAAATGGCAAAATTTGAGATTAATTTTAAATAAATAAATACAAAAGAAGGGGTTTAGTCCTTTTAGAAGGGACATTTTCAGTCCAACATCAACTACACTGTTGTAACCTTCAATTAAAGTGAGAAAATTTCATCTAACCTTATTGCTAAGAGCAACAAAGAGTAACTTGAAAATTTTAAACCAGAATGTATCCAAAATTATTTAGTTTCTGTGAGAGTTGTTAGAAATCTAAGCATAACACTTCTATATTCAGAAAAGACGTACCTTGAAATAATGAAAATATTCTTATCTATATTATCTTGCTATTGATTTTGTAGAGGTTCTCTTGAACTTTTCCTAATCCCCTTCTACCCTTCTTTACAGAATTAAATACATATATATGTGGGCACACAGTACTACTTTTTTGGGTTTGGAATACAGTCTTATATGAGAAAAAAAATATTTATAGTATGCCTCTCTATTATGCAGACTACTAAGATCTTTAGCTTCCTTTTCTTGTAAAATTTCCCTCTGCTGTTTTGCTACAAAAGCCTGGAATACTATACTTGAAAAGACTGCACTTTGGGGTGCATTTTCTTGGTTAACTCCTGCCATATAAGGAATCTTAAAAATTCAAAATTATTCTTCTGTAGTCTTCGTAAAATCAGTCCCCTTTATTCAGGAATTAAAGCTTATATATTTGAATATATGATTTTCTCCTGGGTTCAGTCAGGTGCACGGTGTTTGTAGCAACCTGTACACAGTTACTCAGAGTGACAAACACATGCAATCATTAAAGAGTGATGATAACCTTCATTCTAATTGCATTAGTACAGCAGCTCTCTCAAATGAAGGCAGATTTCCCATAACAGGAACAGCTAAGCACAAATGTAAATGGATCAATGGTGTCACTCATAAACGATGATCATGGCCAGCGTCCGACAGTGGACAATCACTCACGCAATAACACAATCACTCTGCAGTTAATGCATGTCACTACTGATTTGCAGAGAAATTTTTGAAACCAGAATTTGCATGGTCTATTTGAAACTTCCCTGAGCTGAATACCTAGCATTTAGCTTTCTAGTGGGAGTTGTGACAGTAGCACTGCTTGCAGCAAACTGCCACTGTCGTTTGTTCTGCTTCAGTGCTGTTTGACTGTCACAGCCTGTCATGTAGGAAGAAAGCACCGCATCTAACCCCCGTGACAAGGTTTAATCACCCCTATTACTCCTATTGGCTGTTCAAGCCACCTTGGGGTGTGCAGCACACAGTTATAGATCTAAAAAATCCTTGCTTTATAAATGGAAAGGCTAAAATCTGGTCTGAGTCTATCAATCTTCTAATACACAATTGAAAGGAAGTAGCAGGATTACATAAATAATACTAATGCAATGCTTGAGATAATTTTTTCATTTTCATATCTATTGCATCATTAGGAATACCAGATTATTTATTTTACTTCAAGATTACTTTTTTAATGGATTCCAAGTATTCAAATTCTGAATTTAATCCTATTTCTGTCTAACAATCATTATTAGAACGTGAACACATATGCAAGGGTGTCACATATGGGATCGATTTTTTATGCCAAAATTAAGTGACAAAGGTAAATATTGTATCACAAGGTATACCTGTCCAAATGTAAATGCTAGGTCAAAGGGCAAGGGAAGGAATGCTTAGAATAAGCTTTGTACAAAGGAAAAGTTAAACTTAAGTCTTCCTCATACAAATCAGCATTAATTAATCAGAGCTTCATATATGCCTGATCTATCTGAGGAAACCGTGTCATTGCTGTTACACATGGAAAACTGCATCTTCAAGCCAGTTTTAAGAATGTACTTTATGAGACTGCAGCCGATATTATTTACACTTAAAACCTGAAGGACACATGGGTCAGCAACTGAGACTAGCTCAGCTGGTTAGAGCATGGGGTTAAAAATTCTCCTGGTCCTTTTGCTTACAGCTGGTTATCCAGAAGCCCAGGTAACATACACCAATCACTTTTTTGCATATTGACAAATCTGTTTTCTTGTGCTGGTCTTATTAAATCCAAGGTCTATTTACTGGGACAAAAGAAAATTATTGCAATAAGAAAACATATTAACCCATTGTACTTTTGCAAGGTAATCTAGTATTATGAACTTCTAATTACTCCATCAGGCTAATCTTAGGCCTGATGAATGATGCTAGTGTGAGTCTTTACACTGGGAGATTCTTATGTTTGAGAACATAATTCATACAGGTGTTATTCAATTGACATGTATTTGTAAGTATCACATTTGTTTTGCAGAGACTGGGCAGGAAACAAGTATAGCCTGACAGAGCAGATAACTTGGTGGATGAATAATCTAGCACAAGGGTTTATACCCTTACATCCCTGCTTTAGCCCAGTTCTGAAAAAATACATGAGCAAGTGCACATCCTGCAGAACCAGAATAAATATTCATGCTGCTTTCATCATATATCTGCAAAGGTTCCTACAAATTAGGGGTGAATTTTTCTACAAGACAAACATAAAAAAACTCCATCACTGTCAAGTAGAGCTGTCAGTATGCCTTTTTGTTGTGATTACAATGAACTATTTCATTTTCATTTCTAAGTAGAATTTCAGGTGAAATAAAACATAATCTTGGGCCAGAGCATTTTAAAACTTGCAAAGAGCACAAGAATGTGTAAATGGGTAGAAAGTGAGTTACATAAGGGCTTTAATTTTTCATGAAAACTCTATCTCACAGGAAGGTAGATTATTTTTTTCCAAATATAAACACACTTATCTGTGTTTCCTCTAACCACTTTGGGAAAAACCCCCAAAAGTTGAATTCCAGCTGCCAGTGAAAGTTTCAGTGCTCCCTCCATTCTTTTCCTGAATGACCAAATTCAAAAGACCCTTTTTCTGTGTAAAATGAGTTTATAGTGATTACAGCAGCTTGTGCCACACACCCATGTACAATTCTAAGCTACGTTCTCACTCCCCCAGTCTGATACTGTCAATTAGATTAACATAGCCACGAGCCTTACAGATTTTCTGTTATTAAAGACAAAAAGTAGTTTATGTTTTCTTACATCCATCAAACATCTGTGAAGTATCACCCAGAAATAACCAATTACAGCATCTATCCAGCTGTATACAGATAGATGTGGCTGCTGCAGCTAAGCCATCATCAGAAACTGTGCATGCCCGTACTTATTAATGGTTTGTTGCAATGCCAGTTCAACAGCTACAGGCTTACACTACACATGTCTTCCTTCATACCTTCTGTCCACTAATTTGACTGATGTTCTCTCCCCCCAGTTTGCTTATCAGTTCTGAATGACAACAAAGGTCAGGTCAATACCACACTGTACTTTCTTTCTGGACACTACTTTCACCCTGATAGCAAGTTCATGAAATTTGAATTCTAGGCCACCTGAGAAATCTGGTTTCTTGAATTGTCAACTAACATAGAATAGTTTCAACAATTTTCATAATTTGAGAGGAATAAATGTTTTTGGTACCTTTTTCTGCCTCAAGGTGTGGCATTGACAATAATATAAATAATAATCCTAAAACTTTAGATCCACATTTTCTTTTTATAAATAAACCTACATAATATTCTAGGCAAAGGTATTGATACGAGTCTTTGGATATGAATCATAATAGCAGATTTTCACATCAGGTATTTGATTCCATCTCTGAACTCTGAAGCCTCTGCGGTGTGAATGGCAGCAGGAAATGGCTTTCAAACTCTTCCTAACAGATGGAATAAAATCTGCCAGGTTATTAAATTACTACACAACTATTTTTAGCTTCCATTTCTAAATCCTTTTTCTTCTTTTGTCATATAATATGTCACTGCTAATCAAATCTCAGAAGCATTACTGTTTTGAAAACAGAAGCTTGAAATGGCAGTTTATTATCTTTGCCCTGAACATTTTTGTTGCTGCTTGATTTTTCTTCTGAAATTATGCAGGACTTATATAGATTTGTGTACTAAAAAAAATGGACAAAGTAAGTAAAAAACCATCAGTTTATAGGATTTATAAGCTTTAAAATTATCTTACTGTTGAGTAATCACTGTGAATCCTTATCCAGACTGCAGTCTAAGACTAAAGAAAACTGTTTGCTGAAAGCTAACAAGTAGAAATGGCCTCCTAATAACTATGAAAACAAAAGCAAATGTCTTGACTGTCTGGAGTAAAACATATCAGAAGTGAAACATACTTTATTTTTGATGAATTGTATTTAGGAAGAATAGGAAGCTACTCAACTGTTGAGAAAATTAAACCAATTGTTTCCTCCTGTGAACTGTCATAGTGACAGATTTTCTTAGTGTACAAAAAATCCTTTGAAGGCAAATTTGCTTGTAATTCAAGTGTTATGGAAAAAAAATTTTCTCTGTTCATGTACTAACTGAAAAACCCACCCTTTTCTTACATGAGGTCTATTATTATTGCTACATCTACACTACAGTACAGAAGTGATGATAAAAAAAGGGAGCATTAAACATGGTTTGCAAGTATTATCATAGCAAATATTGCAACACTGAAAGGAAGTACATTAATTGTAATGTGATGAAGTCAACTGGCAAATTCTGGTTTTACTTAAGGACAACCTTCACTCAACTACGGAATCAGTCTTGCAACTTGCAACTTGCTCCTGTATCTGATTTTCAGTAGTGCATCAGGCAACAGTCAGCCTGAGATTGAACACGAAAATGTAACTGAAAAAAAAACCCCAGAACACACAGAGAGATTTAGATTTGAATGATACTGTACAGCAGACTTGTGACATCTGGAAGCTGTATTGATTTACATTACTGCTGCAAAAGCAATGTAAAAGAATGAGAAAAGTCCCTATATTTTAGTTCAGTTCTATTGAATCTAACAAGTGTGAAGGAATAGTTTTGGGATTTTTTTTATATGACTAACATGACTGATGTCGCTCAGCTACAAACAAATAAATGTATCAATGGATGAGGCTTCTAACTTCTCTCAACTAAGGCATGGAACCTACTCAACTTTTTCCAGTCAGGCATGTAAATTATGAAATAACTTTACAACATGGTCCATAAGGTATGATTTCTTATAATATTTCTGTGGGAAATCTTATGCATTGTAAATTTTAACCACACAGAGTTTTCTACCTATATCATATAACCAATGAAAATGCAGAAAAGTATCAATGTTCATCAGTTTTTGAACATTTCTGACTATTTACAGTATCTTTGATTTTGTGCTTTGTAGCAGAGGAATCTAAAGGCAACTCTTTCACAATCCTCTATTTTTGTCTTCTTATTGACTTGGCTTTTGAAGATGGGGGAAAAAATAAAATAAAATACGTTTTAAGAAGCATTAGATCAAAAGATGAATTTGAAGGGCTTTAAAAATGATGTATCTTCTGAAAAGGTGTCAATAAGGAAGAGTGGGAAGAAGAAAATTGGATTTTCAAAAAGTAAAGGTGATAAAGCCTACACTAAATGCAAGGCTCCTAGGTAAGAGTAATTTCACAAAGCCCTTTCTTTTCATTGGCCAGTACTAGACTACGACTCACAGTAAGGATTTAGGGAGCATTTGCTACTCAGAACTCTTATGTTTTCTGTTTCTTTTAGGAAGGAATGGTATCAAAATAGCATTTTTCAAATCTCTCAAACAACTGTGTTCAAAGTTTATTTGCAATAGAAATCTAAACATAATATATTAAATAGAAAATGTCTCTTTTCTGTGATAGCCTTTGCAACTAGAGAGCTTATTGGAGGAGCAATTAGTAATAGAAGAAATATAATATGTATTTTTAAATTAAAAATGTAATATTTTACTATTATTGCAATATGATATTGAATTGTTTAATTTACAGCATAATAATTCATTCCTACAGCATTCAGTGGCACTAGGCCTTTGGCCTCTTGCCTAACAATACACTAGACAAGAATTATTACATTGTAATTCACACCCTGTCATGCCTTATTGCTTAATTAAAGCATAACCCTTCATGACATGACAAGCAATTTGACTGTTACCATAATAGATTATTATCCCACCTAACTTATTTTAGTTTTACAAACCATTTGCTTTTTTTTTTTTTTGCATATACACCGAGAACACACAAATGTTTCTTTATCTGTAAAGTGTGAATAGGTTTAAGAAGAATAGCTAATGACACAAGGGTGTATTTTTTATCAGAACTATTGCTTGAATAAACTTGGGCACTTTCTTTTTTTTTTCATTTTGCTTTGGGAATTAAATTCTGCAAAACTTTGTGAAACCATTAAGATTCAACTCTGAGATTAGGTGGCTGCCTATATTTTATTATTGAATTTAGCTATCTAAATGATAAAATTATACTATTTCGGTGAATTCTAAAGTGGTCCTAAACAACACTGAGGCTGAGGTTACTGCATCTTTTAAATTCCAGACAAGGAAGTTGCCAGTTTAATTTGTTGCAATACAGAAGCTAGCTACTCTGTGTTGAACATTAAGTAATACTTAAAACTTATTTTTCAGAAATAACTCTGAATCACTTTCTTATGAAGGTCTCTCCTTCTTGGTGTTTCTCAGACTGAAACTGGGTAATATAGAAAAAGTAATCTATTGTTATTAAAACACATCTGATTATAACTAAGAATTGACTAGGTGAAATTCTACTTTTGTAGAAAGTCAATTACAAACCCCACTGACTTAAGCAAAAAATAATTCCATGAGATGAAATGAAAAAAAAAATATGTCAACAGCTGTGAAAACACATGTTAATAGTCCAGCTTGCATTCAAAATATTTCAATTAATATTACTTATTTTATTAATGCCCTCACATGGCCTTCATATGTGCAATACAACACAACCATTTGGCTATGAATAATCCTTTGGTTTTGGCAACTACCAATTCAAACTTAAAATATCTAAACATGGAACTCTGAAGTTTTATGTGAACAAAAGCCTATGAGAAGACATAGGCAATGCATAAAACATGCATACAAAACAATTTTAGCATGGAAATTATATATACCATACCTAATAGATGTCCTACCAGTTTCATATAATATCAAGGTGCAATTTAATGAGGTTCCACTGAACTTTGTACATCTTCAAGGTGACTGGGTTGTCCCTGGAAATCTCGCTGCTGTAACTATAAAATGTCTATGATGTGACTGTGATATAACTGAAACAGCTGCAGTCTTTGATCATAGGCTGGCAGTTTATGTACAGATGCAGAATGTGTAATAAGGACACACTTTATTAACTTGACTGATGTTCTGTTATTTTTCTGGTTCCAAAAGCCAAAGGAGACTAGGCTCCACCATGTTGCCCTGAGAGTAATTTATTGTTGCAGCTATTCAAAATGAAATACCTATCATTAATGTCTAATCGATTACCAAAAGCAAGAGGCATACATTGGCCTCAGTTGATCTGACATTTGCTAGGATCTTTAAAGCTGCTGTTATAGCTAGAACTATTATTTTGAATTAGCAGAAAATACATTTTAACTACAGTTTAAAACCACTGCCAATGCTCTGAATATATGCATATGTTTCCACTTAAGAGCTATTTCTACATATATACAGTCTAGTGAAACTTACAGTGAGCTTTTACCATTCTTTAAGTATAAAAATAGACAAATTCTGATGGTGTGATAATAAGTTAGACCTTGACATGCTAGTGGCTGTATTATGTTGTACACAACCATCTTTGTTCTCTTTAACAAGTTAAAACATGTTTTGGTTCAACCAACATGTTTTAAGCTATTTGTGTTTCTCTAAGTAGCCAAATTAGAGAGAAAATAACACGCACTCAAATTTGGCTACTTTGAGAAAGTTGAATTGTGTGTCTAGCAATTAAAAGAAAAATTTACTTAAAATCTAGATATTTTGCCTCTATGCATGCAATATGGAAATCATGGTAACATGATAAATTGTAGATGAATATGAAAATTTGCAGTGTGTTACTTTGGACAAAGAGTTATTTCACAGAGAAGATGAAATTAACATTCTCATAGAAGATCTACTAATAGTTTTGCACTAATCCTAAGAGTATAAAGTTATTCTAGATATGAAGAGCATTTAGAATAGCCACTTTTCTGATGATTTATTATTTACTTCCCACTTTTTTTTCCTGTAGCCTCCATTTATATCTCTGTACTCTTAACTCTAAATTTAAGTTCCACTTTGTCCTTACATTTTTATTGGAAGAAATAAAAAGGTCTGGACTCATAAGTCATTCTGCACCCATACTCCCCGTTTGCTTCCTTCTGTAATCTTGCACAGAAAATACACATTTTCAGAACGTTGTTGCGCACAAAGGGGATGTTGCAAAATTATCGTACTGCTTTGATGGGCTGGCTCTCCCTCCAGGATCTCCTTTATGTAATCCTTATTTTAGCTTTATTTTCAATCCCTTTCTCTATAGTCTTTATGCTGCAGTTGAGGGGTAAAACACCTCAGAAGGGAAAGAGAGCCTGGTCCCCACAATATGTGTTTACATTTTTCCCATGGATCTATTCATCTAGATACAAACAGTTAGATCTGTTTCTACTCCAGTTTTAAGCATATGTCAATAAGCATTTACACTTTAATCTTCTTCAGTACGGATATTCCCCAAGAAAGTGTAATCCTCTAGCCTGCAGGCTTAACCCCTCCGATTAAACTGCTGACTTCTTTTTAGAATCCTAAAAGATTCTGAAATATGCTCCATTTTTTTTCCCACACCTTGAATGCTTCCCATTTCTAGAAAGGAGAAGCGATACCAGGTAAATTTAAAATATAAGCATTGAAAAGGAACAGGTTTCTTTCATGAAAGTCTGATGCCTCTTTCAGGAGCTTCATTTTCACTGACATTTGTTATAAGACACCAGAAATTAAAGCTATAAATAAGGAATAAATAAGCTAAAGTATTCTAAGTTATCCAGCCAAAAATATATGGTCAGAAAAGTTTTCTGAGGCAGAATATCTTCTTATTGTACCCTGGATTTCTTTTAAAAGCACACATAAATCTTTATGTAGGTATGTATGGCCTCCTTTCTGGTTTTTTTCCCCCTTGGCTGCTTATTGTACTTCCTATACACCATTTGCAATACAACTGTTCTGCCAAATATCTGTCTGATACCTTCCAGTGCCTTTTATTTCTATCTACCATGTTCTTATCAGTACCTTTTTGTGGACTTCAGCTCAGATGAGAATACTGGACTTTATTCAATGACTTCATCTTAACTGACTCCAGAAAAAGATGCAGTTAAATTAATCACAAAATTTATTACAGAAGTATTAAATTGAATGCTAGAAAGGAATTATTACTTTACAAATATTATAAAATCTCTGATACCAACTGTGGCTGAAAATTAAGAGAACATTTTCAGGTAGGTCACTACTCACCTATTGAAATATCTCAGTTTAATACCACACAACTTTTGTTACATATTGCTATGTAACACTATTTGTGATGCAAAGCACTGCCCACTGACTTCTAAGATATTCTTGCTTTTTAATATTGAATACTGTGCCATTATTCAACTGTGTATCACTTAACTAAAAATCTAATTTTCATAGTAAAGCAAGTCTTACATTTAAAATCTGAAGAGTTGACTCCCTTGTTAAAAACATTCCATAGTTCTGCAAGATCTCCCCCCCTCCCTGCCCTCAGGAGAATATAGATCACTGAAAAAGAACTGTTCTTGTGCTTATCTGTTCTCCTACCTTTTCTGATGAGTTGGCTGCAGAAAAGTGTATAAATGGAAAGCTCAATTAGTGCAATTTTTGTATCCTTGGATGTCAATCATTACTATTGAGAGGTGGGACTTTCAGGATCTCTGTGCATTAATTAAGAGCTCATCTCAGAAGAGTAGTCATTACACCTAAGGACCAAAAATAAGTTTTAATTAGAGTCTAGAAGACAGTGTGCCATCTAGTTATAAAACTAGTTCTTTAGTTAAAAATGAACAGCTATGGGACATTATTAGTAACAACACAAAAATCTACCGCTTGTCCTTCAGAACGCAGAAGTATTGTTGTATATGTAGATCTACCTGGAAAAACTGGACAAGTTCTGTAATGCTCTGTGGACACAACTCAAATTTCAGCCAGGTTGTATGAATGCCAACATGATCATTAGACCCTTGTGAAATTACTGATGTTAGGCTGACATTGAAGGAAGGCTATTACACAGCTGAAGTTAGACTGTATTTGTCTCTCGCAGCCCAGAGCGTCTCTGACTGCAGGGGCAACAGGCAAACCAAGGCCAAGGCAGTAAAGGGGGCAAGTGCACAATGCATCAGTGTCCTTCACCAACTGATACAATGTGCAGGCAGTTTTTGGCTGGCCTTAGACACATCAGGGCTCCAGAGATGTTAGAAACTAGCTGGGCTAACTGGCATCAGCTGCCCAAGAGGTCTTTCCTCGTGGCATGACTTATCTAAGGACAATCAAATACTCTGCCTAGGATTCTCTAGGGAAATAAAGTATAAATAATTGATTATATCGTTTATAAATTAAAGGTAGGAAAACAAATTTTAAAAGCTGGTCTGGAAAATAAACATGTCAGCTAATAACTCAGGCATGAAAAGGGGTAAAACTTAGAGAAGAAATAAGTTTACATTCCAGAGAACAAGAAAAACCTTGTTTGGCTATGGCCAAAATAAGAAATATAATGTACTAATAAATAAACCCAAAACAATACTCAAGTTAGTCTAGGAAGGATGAGACAAGACAAAAATCAAGCTCCAATATCAAAATCAAGAAGGAAAAACATTCATAAAAATGGTCATAAAAATTCAGTGTTACAAATATTGTAGTTTCTTGAAGGGCACAAGTTAACATATATTTAAAATGATATAAGTAATAATAATAATAATTATAAAGGTTATTGCACAGAAAAAGAGTAGAATGGGAAAGCATGTCAAGAGAAGAATAAGATTTACTATGCATCCAGGAATAGTAGAACAAGTGTTATGACCTTCTTCATTGCTATTATATTTCATGGTCTTCTACTAAACTATCTGTAAATACATTTAAGAGACAGATATTTTTCTGAAACACTTGTTTGAGAAACGCATGCTATAACTTTCTAATCTAATCAATATACCTGTGGAGTAATGACAAATAGCACCGAATTTAACAACAAAAAAAAGTGTAACTATTGCTGGTAGATTGTTTAAATTGTTTTACTCTATACAACAGTGAGTGATTAACATTAAAGTGAGGGAGCAATCAGTCTTTTATAGACATTCAGAAAAATGTGGACAACAATTTATGCTAATATCATTCAGAAAATTTATGTTAATGCCATGAATAAATGTTTTTAATATTTCATGTCCAAATGCTTTCTTGTAAATTTTTGCAGCTAAGAATTGTTTTCTACAGAATAGACACAGAAACACTCTCCAGACTGTACTGACTTGGAATATTACTGTATTTACTAGTAGATTTCAGTGGGCTGCTTCAGCTTATCAGATATGCCAGCAGTACACACCAATACACTCTTGAGAATGTTAATACTGAAACTTGCTATGTAAAAGTTCAACTTTCATTCTGCAAAATAGAGTATATCCTACTACAGTAAATCTGATATTTACTTCTCTGTAGGTATAAGTTATTTTTCACATGATAACAGATTTCAGGAAAGGCCATGTTTAATATTGGCTGGCACCATGGGCAGGCAGTTTTAAAAGAAAAGAAAAAGGAATTTATCCAGGGCTTGTCACTTGTATTCTCTGAAGTGAAGAAAAGTGCTGAGTCTTGCTATCTGGGATTTCCTACTAGCAACATTTAACACTTTTCTTGTCAGCTGCTTCTCTTGATTAAGAAGACAGAAGAGATAATAGATATACAAAACTCCAGAAGAGACAGAGAACCTTTGTTCCTCTGAACAATTATATCAATTTTTATAATGGTTTAATTTGTTGTTATTCACAAGGGACAATGACAAGAGCTGAAGCAGAGGACTGCTAGCAAAGTACAGACTGCATGTTAGCAGCATGGTGCCTTCTCAGTCCTTCATGTTTCCTAGTTTGCCTCTTCTGAACTCATACTCCAATACACTGTTTTGGAAGCCAGCCATAAAAGAGGCTAACTCAGACAATAAAATCTGGGTGATCTACTGAACTGTGACTGAGATTTGTGACCTGCCTTAAACTGAATCAGATTCAACTACAAGATTCTTACAAGCAGCTCTCACCAAGGGCCTGGCAGAATGTCAACACAGTTGTACTAAATATTCAACACAAAACTTGCTGAGAACCACATGGTATCATGTATTGTCATGAAAGTAACTTAGAGCTGGATTAATTCACAGGGAAAGAACAATAATAATAGCAATTAGAAAATGTTTCGTACAGTGAAGAATGTTATATAGCAATTAAATTATACTGAACAGAAAATCAAAAAGAGGAATACTAAAATTTCTTCAGGCACCCTCATGGCCAACTTGAATCCTTCATTGAAGCTTGAAAGTTTGATGCCTTGTCCAAAATTTCCTCTGTGGTCAACAAAGACATGGAAAGGCACTTCCAGATATCAAACCAGACTTCAAAGAGCTTCTATCTTTACACTTGTTGTAGTGAGAGTGTTGAGCACCAAGCTTCTAACTTGGACATGTTATTTAATCTACATTCCTACAGTTTGATTTTCAGAGGTACCTAGTAAATAAATTTCAGTGCAGCATTGAACATTTATCTGCACATTTAGATGCTATTGAAGATATGGGCAGGGATTTCCCTATTTCTGTAACATGAACTAAATGCTCATGGGCAGTATTGTGCAGAGGTCCTTATTCCTACTGATCAGTGACTTTCCTGCTCCCTACCACTAAATTAATATCACAAAAAAAGTACAAATATTTCATAGTTATACTGAATTGTATTTATTGTCTCTCATATGGTTAATACTTTAGCATTTTGTGGAAAAAATGAATCATTTTATCCTGCTTTAATATTTTTATTTTTCTTTCCTCAAAAAGAGACCAGAACAATGAAAAAATTTTGATTAATTTGTCACCATAGATGTGTTCTTTCTTCCAGTTAAACTAACATTCCAAGAAAATTTCTGAGTCTCCTATAAAAACTAAACTTCAGTGTGTGATCAGGGCCAAGAAGTCCACAGCACACATACTTGGCTTGAAATCTAGGAACAGACTATGGGGTTGGAACTTGAGGACCACAGTTTATTCTTTGTTAACTGATGAAACATCTATCTGATTATTCTTGAAAAACCATAAGAATCTGAAATTCAAGCTGAATACCAATGTGCTCACACAAGGGATGGAGATAAGCCAATAAACATAATATGTAGATTTTAACCCCATGTAACATTTCTTATCTTCAGTAGCTTCTGCTGAAATTGTAGTGACAACGGAAAAATATTTATGCAAGAACTATACAAAATCGCATAATAAGGCACTGGAAATCATAAAAGTATAACGAAAAATGAATTAAAAATTTAACTGAAATTCAGAAATAGCAAAACAAGCAGAGAGCAATTTCGCCATGGCCAGCATTGTCTATAGATCCAGGCCTCTTCTGAAATCCATCCATTTATCATACAGCATTGGAGTCACTTTGAAAATGATTCCATTGTAGTCAGCAACACCCAAACTGCAAATGGAAGTTATTAATCAGACAGCAGTACCACAATGTTTTCTACTGTCAAGGCAACAACCACTGCTGACTAATGAATAAGAGAAGAGTTTGTTTTAAATGAAGATACACCTGTATGTGATAACTTCGGTTTCAGCATTTTGCTGCCTCATTTTGGTACCCAATTAACTTTTTCATTTGTTACCTTTTTCTTAACTTTCCTTGTCTCAATTTCTGTGCTACTTTGCAGGTTCACATCAGAAAACAGACAACTTATATCAAAATTTTTCTTTTCTTCATCATTGATTGGGAAATGTATGATTGTTTTTTATTGTATTCTTACATTGTTAAAAATTGAAGAAGTTAAGAATGTTATGGTCTTATTCTTATATTATTATATCATTATAATAAAAATGTTTATTAATTTTGCGGGACAAGGAAGACAACTTTTTAAAAATACTTTGTGTTCTTCACCTGGGCTTGCTGATACCATTATAACTTGTTGGATAAAACTTTGCTAGAAAAAAAACCATCACAGATAAAATATAATATAAAAATTTCAAGACTTATTAAGACAAGAGTAGAAGAACTGTCACTTGCGAAATATCTGGCTATCTGATTTCAGCTTAACAGGTTTCTTTCACTTGCTGGAATTTTATGATCAAAAAAGGTATTAAAATGTTAACAAAAATCTCATAGAGAGGAAAGGATTGAGGCAGCATTGGAAAAATTATGCAGGAGGGATACTGAGAATGAAATATGGTTGTGTAGAAACAATTGAGGTTAAAAATTAAGTACCTGGGCTTGTCTAAATTTGAAAGGATAATATGTTTTAAGCAACGTCATGCTTACTTGTAGAGTCATGCTGCCATGCTCATAGAACAGTTTAGGTTGGATGTGAAACATCACCTAGTCCCAACCATGGGCAGGGACACCTTGTTGGCACCTCTACCATTTAGAGAAGGAAGTTATGATGTGAAATGTATTTTCAGAAACCTCCTGGATTGCTAATACTCTGTTACGCTGTCCCTTTAACAGATGTTGGGGTAGTTGAAGTGCCCCATGAGAACCAGGTCATCTGAACATAGGACTGCTTCTATCTGTCTGTAAAGGGCCTCAAACGTGTGGTCTTCCTGGTCAGATGGTCTGCAGAAGACCCCCTCTATAACGTCACCTGTCCCTGTGCTCCCTTTATGCTGACTTAGAAGCTTTTGTCTGACTCCTCATCCATCCCCAGGCACAGCTCCATGCACTACAGCTGGTCACTGATAGAGAGGGCAATACCACCACCTCCTGGTCTCCCTAAAAAGCCTATAGCCTTCCATTCCAACATTCCAGTCACAGAAGCCACCCCACCACATTTCCGTGATGCCAGTAAGATCATATCCCTAGAGGCATGCACATGTCTAAATCCTCGTCTATTACCCATGCTGCGTGCACTTCTATAGAGGTATTTAAATTGTGCCCTCGATGAAACTAACTTACTGGCTGGAGCGGCTGGAATTCCTTTGTGCTGCTCTTCACATGCTCTCCTGCTGACCTATGCAGGCTTCTGTGATACTTGTGCAGGCTTCTGGGCATCTATTGCTGGCACTGGCATCAAACTGGTAGGAGTGGAATGGACTAAAATTCCCATTCCACGGAAACTTTCATTTAAAGTCTTTATCATCTTGCCAAATGTATGAATGAAGATGCTGTTCTCTTTCTCTGATAGATGGGCTCCATCAGTCCCCAGCAGACCAGGTTTCTCAAAGCGAGTCCCATGGTGTAAGCAGACAAACCCCTGGCCGTGCCACCAGTCCTGTAAGCATTTGTCAATTCACCGGAGTCAGCCAGCCTTTTCAAATCCCTTTCCTCTGGACAGCAGGATTGGTGAAAAAAACTACCTGTGCTCCAGGGTCCCTTAATGCTGCTTCCAGACTCTGCAACCCTTCTTAATACTCCTCAGACTTCTCCTGCCTGTATCACTGGTGCCCACGTGAAACAACAGCAGTGGATAGTAGCCAGGAGACAGTATCAGGCTCTACAGTCTCTCAGTGATACCCCTGACAGGAGCTGCAGGTGGGCAGCACACCTCTCCAGAGAGCACTTTAGGTTGCCAAATGGATGCCTCCGTAGCTCTCGGAAGAGTCACCTACTATTTGTTACCTGTAGCCTCTTCTTGGCTGCACTGGTTGTTGCACAGGGAGCACACTGGACTGCATTACTCAGCCCCAGCAACCTCCCGAGGTGACCGGTCTTTCCTCTTCAGTTTGCAGAGCAGTGAACGGATTCTGCAAGGGCACCTCAGGCTTCAAGGAAGTGTCTTTCTCCTGCTGGTCCTTGCCACTGTAAGTTTCCATTTTTATGTATTACTGTCCCCTTCCTACCATGTATGTGCTGTTGGGGGAAGTTTTCAGCTGTTTGGTTGCAGGCTCTGGGTTCACAGCAGACTGTACTTGGAAACAGCTATTTAACTCCTTCTCAGCTTCCCCGATGTTATATAGCCTTATCACCACCTCCTGCAGCTCAGCCACCTGCATGTTCCACTGACCTGGGCAAGAGAACCTATTGTGATCAACCCTTGCTGTACTTGTGATGTGTTTCTGCAGGGAATGGATAACACATGTCTTTATAAGGAGATACTCTTTGTAACTTCGATCTTTGTCACAAAACCTTACAGAAATGTGTCACTGAGACAAAAATCAAAATTTACAGCTGGGCTCACCAGGTTCACCCTATCAGAAAAGGGAGCAGTGTCCTAGTATTAAGACTAAGAACAGTAAAGTGAAAGAAGAAATGATGACATATTCTGTCTGAAGAAAACACTTGTAAGGGTTGTATAAAGGATGAAAAAGGCCCTGATTGACATGAAACTGGAGCAAGAATTTGAGAGCATAGTTTCAGTCCGAAGTTAGGTCAACTGCCATATTCAATCCTGACAAAATGCTGGTAAAGTTTGTTGCTTGAATTGGAAGCCTGCAAGACAGATCGGGGAAGAGACCACAGGTGCAGCTTGCCCCTGTACTGTCATAACAATAAATAAGGTTATCTGTCATGATCAAGCCATCTGGAGAAGTCCTTTATACTGTACTGAATAGATGTTATATATTTATTTAAGGTTACAAAGAGTCCTTAAAATAGCATTGATTTGCTAATAAGTAGTCTGTGTCCTATAATTAAAGGCTGTGTCACTGTAAATGTGCAGGCAAAAATTGTAGGAAGAATTTTAAGGCCATTTTGGTGTTAATAATTTATAAGTGATGATACACAACTTTAAAAAAGAAAACCAGACAACTGTTCAAAATGCTACATACTGCAGCAGTCTAGTACTGAAAACAGTGATCCAACCATCAGTGTCTGCATATATATCCCTTTTTAGAGAAGTTATTTAAAACAGAGGCCAGTTCTATCATCATATAGCAACAAGTCACATTGTAAGAAAAATTATCTACCCTGCAAGTAGCAAATTCACAAAATCAAACAAACAAATCTCTATTTTTCTTGCTAGTAAGATATACACTCAAGCTTTGCAATTAAGGGTATATATGGGAATCCAGCTGACCATGGGATGATCTATGAGACAAAATAAATTACAGCTAAAAGTACAGGATCTGGATTGAGCTGTAGCCTTGCCCTACCTTCCCTCTTCTGCTGTGGAACACAAAAGCTATGTTAAAGGACTTTTTTTTCAGAAAACTAAATGACCATTACACTTACTTTTCTACCGCTGTCTCTTTAATATCGTGCACCCGTGACATGCTCCCTAAACATTATAATAGGAAAATAAATGACAGGTATAATTTCTTTTCTGAGAAGCAGACAGGTAGATTGAGAAATATTATGTACTATGCTGATAGTCTACAGCATGTGCAAGTGAAACCAGCACTGAAATTAATTCCAGTTTCTTTATTTTCTCCCTTATGACCTCTCTGCTGACAGACTCAAAACTCCCTCAACTTCACCCATACAGGATATGAGGGACCACAACCCATTTGGTACTCTGCAAAAAATCTGCCTGTTATTTGTTCTCCACATTAAGTGCACTTCACTTCAAAAAGCTCCTGTATCAGCATTTCTTTCTATAACTGTTAAGGTTGCTGCAGCTTCAACTATAAACTTTAGAAAAAGTAGTTCTTTCTCTCCTTCTATGGCTATCTGTTCTTTCCCCAATAAACATGGCACATTTCTCTGCTACACCATCTTTTTGTAGGCTGCAACATATGGGGCTTAATAACATAGCATCAGGCTGCAATTTTTAGCCTATTCTCTCCTGTTCTGCTTCACAAAATAAAGGTGACTCTGCTGCCTACCTTCAATGACCCTCACAGACAAAAAGAGCACCTTGTCAGATATCATTTTCTAACAGATGAGCAAACCTTCAAAACAAATATGATGTCTTCAAACATAAACACATCTCACCCCCTTAGTTTTAAGCATGCAGTTTAACACAGCTTAACTTACCAAAGATATTGAACCTGAAAGGTTTCCTGGCTTTACAATCAGGAAGAAGATTAAGTAAGGCTACCACAGCTTTTCTGTGCTACTATTTAGCACCTCTGAATCAAGGCACCAGCAGTTGGAGCATTGTTTAAACAACAGTAAACCAGAGAAGAGCAGCAAATTAGCACTTCCCCACTTGGGCTGGCTGGCTGATACTTTAAGGTAAGGAAAGTAAAGACATCATTAAAGTGGCTTCTCTTCACCAAGAAAAGCAAGTCAGGGTAAGGTAATGCCCTTAGAGTGTTTACAGACAGCAGAAGGAAAAAAAAACCCACCAGATTTTGCAATAGTGCCATTTACTACAGTGTAATGGTCTCTCTCTGGATCACTGGGATGTTGGGACAGATGTGAGCATCTTTTTGTAATGCTTACCAGCTGATTTAACTTGATGAAGGAATGAACCTGCACCTAGGAGACTTCTTTCTAAGTTGCAAGCTGTAATTCAGGATTTCAGGTCTCTTTGCATCCATCGGAGCATATACCCATCTCCCTTTCTGGGCAACATCTCATGCATACTCCTTCTGGAATCTATGAAAATTCTACCCTTTTTCTCTATTTTATTGTTTTGTTTTGGTGATTTTGTTTATTTCTTGGGGTTTTGTTTGTTTGTTTGTTTGTTTGTTTGATTGTGGGGGGGGTTTGTTTGATTGTGGGGTTTTTGTTGGGTTTTTTTTGTTCTTATTTTTTTTTTCTTTTGTTTTCTATCCATTTTCACATGAATATTGAAACTAAGGAAAAATTATTAATTTTCATAATGTGTAGAGTTGTACGTGCCACTTTTACTGACAGCCTTTATAATTAGTCTAGACAATGTTGATTAAATCCCCTTTGAATTTTAAAAATACCTTAATAGAAATACTTTATTAGAATTAAGTTTAGGCTGAGTTTTTTTCCCCCCCCGATCTGCTTGACCTGAGCACTGAAGGAACTTGAAGACATTGGCACACAGCCTTCCAGCAGTACTGTGTTCTTTTCTGGCTGCAGAAATATCCTTTAACAAAACACAACATGTTCCCTGCCCCAGAAATGGTAGAAAGCCGAAACATTCGAATAAAGTTGTTGCTACTATCATCTACTCATGAACATTAGTGCCACAAAGTTTGGCAGAAGTATTTAATTGACAAACTAGTAGCAAACTCAGTGCTTCCAAAATTTGCTTAAAAAATTACTTCTCATAGTAAATACACTTTGTTTACTTCCTTCTGTTGATAAACATGGTCACAGCCCAAAGTCAAACTGGTACTTTGCTAATTCTATGTCTTTGAAGCATCAGCACTTAGTGGGAAAGATTTTTCTGAAGGCTTGGAAAAGTAGAAAAAATTGTCATCAACCTAACTTTGCAAAAGTGTGCAAGTCGAACCTGGTAGTCATTTTTATAGTGGTAACCCAGTTGTTGACAGTCAAGTACCACACTTCTGGTTCAGCTACCCCAGCTTTATGAGTCATGATTAAGGACCACATCACTACAATTGCTGTTGCAAAGCAATCATGTGGACAGAAGATATTCGCTAAAAAGTCAGTGTTTCTTTTCTGTATGCTGCTTCTGTATAGACCTCTCTGTATAGACAATGTTGTAAAACATCTAGTTTAAACTAAACTTCAGATTTAAAGTAAAGGAATCTGAACAATGATGGTGGAACTGTCCTTCCAGCCAAGCAACGATCTGCAAAAGTATCTCCTTCTCATCATTAGAGACATATTTATAAACTGTCTCATGAGAAAATTGAAATAAAAATAGCCTCATAGGGTGTTCAGTCTGACTAAAGCAGCATCCTTGTGTACCACAAGAATAATACAACATTCAGCTTTCTCTTTGCATCAGTTAAAGGTATAAAACAGTAGTAAAATTAAGAAACTATATCTTTGCCTATGCCCTGTGGCTTGTAGCAAGTGTGATAATGTTTTTTTGTGTGCATGACACTGCTTCTGCTTACTGTATGTAACCAAGGAAAGTGTTAACCATACTAAACTTTCTGTTGATAATCTAACAGGCTGGCTTGATTTCTACTTTAAAATATCTGTGCACATATTTGTTATTACACTTCTTATTCAATCATTATCTAAGTCAACAGAGCGATCTTCATCAAGACAGCTTGTATTTATCACACTTCATGTACTTAAATTGTATGTCACCCTGTTAAGTAAAGTCCAAGGAAATTCTTGATTGATTCTGAAGTTAACCATATGGTTATCTAGCAAGTCAGCAGAAACTAAATTCATTACTGAAATCACTTTTATGTAATAATTATTAACTAGTATTGTTGTAATGCTTATTTTCTGTAGTCTTTGGTTGGCTTAAATTGGCAATGGTAATTTAGTGGTCACAGTTTGTAATGTAACCAAAGCCCACTAGAGTGTGAAAAAGAGCACAACTCTCATAATAGTTCAGAGGGCTTGTTTTCTGACAGCTAGACTGAAATAAAACATGATTGTGACATTATGTAATTCTGTATCTTTTATTGAAACTCTAAGAAGTGAAACCAAGCTGTTCTTTATGTGCTGCTGCTTCCTACCAGAATAAGGATAAGGGTGGGAAAAAAATAAACCTAATATTTTTCACACCACCACCTAACCACTTTCAGTCACTTTTTTCTTTTGTAGGAACAGGAAAAGCTCAAACCAAACTAAAAAAGAAAAAAAATTGCAAGAAGTATAGCTGCAGTTGTAAAAGCAAACTCTGAGAAATGAGATTTTTCTTTCTTGAGTATCTGCATTTTGAGATATCCATATTTGCATGATCCTATACTGTTTTTCCCAAAGCTCTTCTGCCTCACTGAGCAAGGAATGTCCTCTGGGCATAAATGGGAATCACTTAGTGAAGGGTGTTCTTAGTCATTAGGCCCCTCTCAGATTTCTGGCAGAATCTGCAAATTGTGTAATAAAGAAAGCAGATGCTATCAGAAGGACTTTTCTATTTATTAAACTTTTGCTATGTAGAAATGGATTCTACATCCTATCATAGACTTCCTACAGGGTACTGCACATCCCCTAAAATGTATTCTCAAAGTTAATACCAAGGAGTGTATTCCCCGTTTCTGGGTCCATGGAGCTGGCTTGAAATTTCGTTGTCCATTTAAATAATGATGAAGATTCACAATTTCAAACATTTCCATGGTTGTAATATTAAGCTGTGTCATGAACATAGAAAGACCCATATGATTCTGTTTTTCTTCACAAATAGGACTCAGCATCTTAAATTGTGTACTCAGATCATTGGATTCTTCAGCAGGGTAAGTAATACTACTACTACTGTATTTGAGGGTTGGATTTAATGTACGTACATTTACATTCCAAATATACTCAAGTATATTAAATCTTTTTTTAAAATTGCAAAAGATTTGTTCAATACTACTCACCCTTCATGACTCTGAGAATCAGAAACCTTCAGGAACTTCTAAATTAATTTTTGTCTCTGAATTCCCTCAGTCGTGATGATGCAAATTTGGATAGACTTTCTTCAACATTATAAAATATTAGGCTATACAAAGAAGTTCTTTATTTCTGGTTTGTCTCTTTCTTAACAAAATAATAACTTCTGTTTTTTTAGTTATAATGAAAGAGAGGGAAAGCACATATGGAAACATAACATCCCTTTCTGTTCTGAATAATAGAAACTGAGGCTTTGAGACTTTGTGCCTTTTTTTTTTTCCCTATGAATTAGAATAGCAGCAACTTCAGAAGAAGCATGAATTTTTGGGGTTTTGCCTTCTTTCTTTTCTTTTTTTNTTAAATTTTTTTTTTTTTTTTTTTTTTTTTTTTTTTTTTTTTTAGCTTATTTGACTTCCTTAACATTTATTGCTTTTCTTGAATGAATGTACTAAACAGAATTTTACAGAAGTTTATTTTGTTTCTTTGTCATAGCACCCAGCATTTTGCTATGACCACAAAGGTAGCTGAGGGCTATCCGGACCTGGCATAGTTTCCTTTGGAATATGATCTATGTAGTATAGAATACATTAGAACATTAGGATTTGCAGGTGTTGAAAATAATATGTGCATTTATATTGTTGCACATTAAATATTGACAGACATTACAGTGGCCTTGACAGACAAACAAAAGGCGACATATTGGATACACCTAAAACAGAATGAAGGCAAACACAGAGTGAAACCCCCAATGTAAAATATGCATGGAAGAGGAATGAATGCAAATGTTAATTAGTGTCTGTGGTCCCAAGCAGTCCCGTTCTTGGGTTTTCAGGCTGTCACCTGTAGAAGACAACAGGGAGGACTTAGACTATTTCAGATGCAGGAGTGGAAGAGTTGTGCTGTGTGCCACAGAGAATAGTTGTGCATACTCCCCAGTTGTCATTTAGATTGTACAGCATACTCCCTAGTCCACAATCAGCAGAAGTTGCAAGTGGAATCATAGCTAATTTTCAGCTGTTTTCACCCTGCTGACAACTCTGTACATAGTTCTCACTCAATTATGACATGTTCCAGGTCTCATTAAACCTACACAACAAGAAAGAAGAAAGAAGAAGAAATCCCTGACCCTTCCTATGTTCTGAGAAGCTACACAAGAGCAAATAAAAAAAAAAATTGAGATTTTGATAAATTTTCTATATCATTGAGAACTGGTGATGGTGCTTCATCAATCAAACACCTACAAGTTTTTAATCACTAGTCAGTATAGTTCAAACCCATTATATGTCAGGTCCCACTTGATCTGATATGCTTGTTGAGTCATACAGCATCTGGTTAGCATCACAGAATAAAACTGGATATTATACAGATTTGAGAGTTATTTGATGGTCAAAATTCTGATATATTATTTTTAAAATGGACATAACACTTCAGGATTTTGAACCAACTTGTTAACTTGGCTAAAAATTAATAAGAAATCAGAGTTCTGTCAGGTTTCTCTTCTTGCTGTGCATACCACCAGGATATCAAGGCATGATGAATATATGCAATATTGCTCTCGCAAAGGAGAGTTCAAAACACATTGGAAAGCACTGCTTATATTCAAAGCTCACCCTGCAGAGGGGTTTTCATATTGGATGTTCTGGCTGTATTTGCTGTCATGAAAACAGAACGTCACTTACTGACACTTCATTAAGGATTCTGACTCTAACAATATTTAATCTGCAAATAAATGTATATAATTTATCAAAGATCAGATTTATTTACCAAAACACCATTTTGGTAGCTGTTATAAATTCTTTTCTTTAAGTATGTTCAGCTACTTTCTCAAGAATGACTGCTTTAGTATTGTTCACCTAATTTCTAAGTGATATCCACAGCAGGAGAATCTGTTGTACAATGGCAGCTAAGGTGATACTCCTCTTGCCTTTTGTAATTATTTGAGGTTTTTTAGGTTGTACTGAGAAAGACTACACGGATATTCAGTGCAGAATGTTACAAGATGGAAAGGTACAGAATCAAAGACTTGCCTGCAGGCACCAATGCCCCTTGTTACAGCAGTTCTTTTTACTTGCACAATTAGGATACTTGTTTGAGCCTGATAAGATTTCAGTGTATATCACAGCATTTCTATTTTATATTTATACTCTGTGACAGCACTATCCATATGGATCGTGCAGGGCTAATTGGTTCATGTCCTAATATGAATAAGTTTGTTGATGTCTCTTGTGATAAACTGTTAGGCATTAAAATTTTCCCTGTATACATGGGAAATATATATATAGTTATAGTAATGAGAGAGGACATTGTTAGAATCTTATGGCATAGAAAGCATCTTATTTTCTTTAAGTGCCCTCTAAAGAAAAAAAAAATCATTTTAACATGGAAAGGAATGAGAGTGATAACACTGAACATTGAACAGATTCACATTAAGTTTAGACTTTCTCACCTTTGCAAAGACCTACATCTGCATACAATAAAACAAGACTTTCTACATATAGTAGTTCTCAGTTATCTGAAAATACATGTTCTAGTAGCATGTTCAAAAAAAAAAAGAATATAACTGACTCTGAGTTTCTGTTAAAAGAATTCTGTCAAGGTAAATAAGAAAGGAAACTAAAGAAGCTGTACATCACTGGTATATGATGTAATTAGCTGTGGCAGGTCTTTAATTGTCATAGACAAGATGACAGAAACTACTTATATCAGTTTTGTGGACTATTTATACCCCAAAAGTCATTATGACCCTTGAGCTTGTTTAAAAAAAATTAAATTTCATTAATGACTTCTCAATTCTTAGGCAGAAAGCATAACCTAAAGCAATTTTGACCGAAGTCTGTGATGCACAAGTGAACTAAAGCTACCTAAAAGAAAGCTGAGAAATCCCTTTAGAAGAGGAAACACCACAGTAATGTACAATGAGCTTTGAAGGTATCTGGGTTTTTTGCTTCTCTGTGTGCAGGAGCAGTGATGGAAAAAGAGGGATTTCTGCTGGAAAAAATCCAGCAGAAACAAACTCTTGAAAAACAGATTCCACTATGGAAGAAAACAGAGATGTGAACAAAAGTGAACTAAAAGAACTGTGAAAAACTATGGAGGAACCAGAAACCAAGAAGGTGTAACTCCTGCAGATTTCAGAGATAGGATCTTTTATTGAGATAAAATCTTCATTACCTAAGGGGAGAATCTGAAAGCAATGCCACACACAGGGTGAATGTTCCAGAGTCTTTTGATCTGTCTTTTAGACACTTCTACAAAGAAAACTTTGATAGGCTCTTGATGTCCTAGCCAAAGATGTTACCACAACCTCTGAAATAATGAAAACAATTTTATAATCTATAGTTTACAGAGATAAAAGCCATACAGTTTTTTACAGTAATATATTTGCACATATACTTACTTCTCAGATTATTCTTCTGCTTCTTAGATGTGATTCAGCAAGATAACCAACAAAATAATTATAAGAATGCTGGTGCCTGCATAAATTCCTATTTGCTTAGAAGTCAGCAGGCAACCTCCAAATTCAAATTTACGCATCCCTGAACACATGATGTGTGTTGAGGGATCAGAATCAAATTAAAGCTCTAAGTCACAGTATCAGAAAAAGCTATACAAGCCAAGGCTGTTTATCCACCAAAGTTAGGGAAAATGTATAATCCAAAACTGAAAAAGCACTGAAAAAAACAGATTTTGTTTTTCGGGAAAAAAAAATTACATAATGTTATATTATTTGCTGACGGAAACCTACTAATTCTATAACTACTTATACAGTGGTTTTACACAGATGTCTTTTTTATAGGCTTTAAATGAATAAAATAGTCTTTGCCACTACAGTACAGTTAAAGCTCCCTAAATCATTATAGCCCTCACAGAAATCTGATAGAAAAAGTGGTTATGCAATTTCTGTTTTATTTACAGTATAATTAAAGTAATTATTGTAGTTGTTACAATAGTACAACTTTTTTATAATTCCATAGCTGAAGTGAGATCTTGGATAAATAATAGCTATCTAGTGAACTGACTGGAGACATTATTTACTTTTACACGCTATTGATTACCTTATAATTCACAAAAGAAGCAAAACCACAAACTAGCTTGCAAAGGACATCAATAAAGACTCTAAATAAATAATATGGCCAGGTACAGGTTCAGTGAGTATTTCTTTTATATAATATTATTAATGCACGTTTACAAATGCATATGCAAACCACTTAATTTTTAAAATATCATTTATACACCAATCCTTGTCTGTTTTTCATTTTTAAATTGACTACGTAGCTTCTCCCTTGATGCACTTCTTTGTACATGTTTTTAACAATAAAAAGTAATTTCCTATGTACTTGTGTCAGAAAAATAATTTTAAAAATCTTCAGATTGCTTTTTCTGAAATTACTTTATCTCTGCACCTCACAAAAACCTGATTGTTTTTCAAGTGAGTGAACATGTCCTTAGCATGAAACAAAACCCTATATGACTGCAGTGAAATATCTCATATTTTTAAGGGCAAACCAAGGCATGAAGGTTTTCACTGTCTGGCAATAACTTACAGAGCACTTGCCATTAACATTTCATGATAATAAGAGTTATCAAACTAGAATAAAGGCTGCAGTATTTCCCTAGTTCTGAGAAAGTATACTCTAAAATTCTCAGAATTCCACCTGGTAAATGAAAAAAAGTGAGATGTTTTCATAGAGGATCTTGTATAGTATTCAACTGTATTTTCCTGAAAATGAAAATGCCAGCTGTTCTTCGGATTGCAGAGAAGGGGAAAAAAAAATAGATTAAAAAAAAATCATCAATCTTTTTTCACTTCCCCTATAGAAATTATTTTTTATACTAAAATTTAATGATTCTCCAAATACTTATTAAAATCTTTTATTCTATCATCTAATGAGAACAGAAATAGATTATTCCCCATATTATTCCCCTTTAAAACAAATGTAGCTATTAAAATTTAATAGACAAAATGTTTATTTGTCTTTTAGAATTTCTAGACAATGAGCATAATTACATTAATTTTAAACAGGTGCTATTGAACAATTAAAAAAGGGATTTCTGCCTCTGAATTTCTGAATCAAAAACATAAGGACATATTAACCTTGAGATATCATTTTCCATCTACCATTTCCACCAACACAGTGGTCATGTTTGTGGACCATGCCCACAAAATTTCTTACTTGGAGTAAAGCAGACTGATTTTCTATTCAAAATGTGTTCAAAAAGAGAAGTCTTAAGAGAAATTGCATTGTCTTCTGCAGTTCCTTTCTTTGAACTTAACCAGAAGAGATTATAGTCCAAGGATTTATTTTCCAGGTCCTTGACAATTCACCACAAATTTATTTATTTATTTATTTATTTTCAGGAATGTCAAGGAGTCTTATATGTCTAAAATGAGTTTTAGTTTCATCCTGTTACTTATAAATCTTAATTAATTTCCATTAATTTTATGATTTTCTTCTGCATTTATTAATTAGCAGAAGTATAATAAACAAGATTATATTTGTGTATTTATAGACTATCTTTGTTTTTATGGCCTTTAGCCTAGATAGGGTTGCAGCAGCACAATCAGTAAATTCAAACCTAGGATTTCAGTCGTGCATTACAGAAGTTTCTGAGTGGCATCTCTGACACTTGTATAGCACTAAGTACATCCAGCCCCTTTGTCTCAGCTTGTGCAAATGCCAAGCTGTCTCTGTTGAATTTTTTTTCCCTCTTTTGTTATGGTTTTCTGAGAAAGATTTACCTTGTCAGGACAGAGGGACAACAAAAATACCACAAAATACTGCACAAATGTAGTTCCTACTGAAACACATGGATCTCCAAATATGAGCAATTATAGAGATCTATTTAATAAATTCTGAAGAAACAAATAAAATTTTCAATTATCCCTACCTTATTTAGATATCTACCTGGACGTAGTATGATTGTCATTCTGAAAATGTAAATGCATTTCATGCATCCCAACCCTCTTATTATGCATTAAAACTATGCCATGCGTTTTCTGGCTGAGCATATATTTGACACTTGGTACCCTTCATATGTCCTTATATATAATCTATTCACATGTCCATTTTATACCTTCCCAAAATCTTAGCATTATTTCTGTTTTAAAAATATTTCTTTGTAACTGCTCTCAGATAAAAATTGCTTCTGTGGTCAGGGAACAATCCAGATAAAACTTTCCCTAAAGTGTTGGTTGAGTTCCACAGGCTCAGCAATATGTTCACATAGTACCCTCTCCTGCATTCTGACATAAAATTTCATCTGTATCATTAGAAGCTTTAAAAGTTAGTATCCAAAGTTAACCTATTATATAAGCTCAAATTTCATTACAGGGACACCAATATGCAAGGTTACTTATAAAAAAGTTGCATTCTTTGATTGTTCAAGAAGAGGAAGCATGAAATGCAATTTTGATAGCAACAGTTGTACCTATGAAGGCGAAGAATCAGCACTGCAAAAATGAATCCACATCTTTCATTACTGTTTTACGTCTCTTGTAAAAGTCTTCTAAGGAAGACTGATCATGAATCCTGCTTCCAAGAGTGGAAGAGCTGTGGGGTGAGAACATTGGAACACTATCCTATAAGATGCTCTCAGCCTTCTGCAAGTTACAGAAGGTTTTTCGACCCATAGAGAATTTGACTATCTAAAGCAATCCATGGCAAGATGTTCCACGTAAAATAGAATTAATGTGCTATATTATACTAGTTAAAGGTACTATACTTCTGTAATTTGCATTTGTATCTGGGAAAAAGTTCAGTTCTGCAGAACTGCATGCATATATACAGATATTTATAAACTGCAAACAGCACACTGGACCAGGCTGATGTAGGCAGTCATACAAATGCTTCAGTTTAGGTTAAGATGCCTTAAATTAGCTTTAGGAAATCTATGCCAGAAGCCATTAGGAAAGAAAACATTTTCTAGTTCACTTCCGACCTTCATTCTTCCACATACCATAAAGCCAAAAGCAATAAATGAATGGCATAACTATTCAGTCAGCTATTGCCCAATTCCTGTTGGATTTTTTTAACCTCGACAACTTCTGAAGAATTAGCAGGTGAGAATTGCCGGATATTTTCATAATGAAATATATAAAGATAATAAATAATAATAAAAAAATCCAGACTCTCTGAACTCTTCTTTCCTTTCTCTCTTACACTATGTAAGACTTTTGTTGATTTGTCTTAGAAACATGACATTCTATTGAATGTCGCTGATGCTGTTTGACTGTAGGTTGAATACTGAAAACAGTTCATGCACAGCAGAGATAATGTTCTATGCTGCAAAATATAAACCTTTAACATCCCATTCCTCCACAAAAAAAACCAAAGAGCAGATCCTTTGAACAAAACTGAATTTACCAGCTGCTGGAGAAGTCAAGAGACATATACTAGAAAGTACCTGAGAACCCATTCTTGGTTTTTAGACAGTACTACCTTTCCTATTAAGTGGTGGAGAGAAATGTTGGCAGAGAATATTCTACTAGCAGATGGCACTTAAGTCGGAATTAAATACCGCAACAGTATATAATTTGGACACTATTCAAGAATGAATGCTTCCATGCAAGAAATTACTTAGTAAACCAGGACTTCTCAGGCTGGAAAAGAGATGGCTGAGTGGGAATGTGATAGAAGTTCATAGGCATGAATGGAAATTAATTGTCCAATGTCTTTTATACAAAAAAAAAATTAGCTCGTAGGTGAGGGTTACTAAATGCAAAACAGGCACATCTGCATCTGGAAGGATGTAAATTCTTGTCATGACCCAATATTAGAAAAAGGATGATGCTACCATCATTCACCGTTTTCAAGGCAAATGATCACACTATACATACGGACTCTATTTATCATTTAAATGAAGACTTTTCATAATAATTTATCACACTGGTTCATCAGCAATGTCAAATATTTTTTCCATTCTCACATTACATGTTCTTTGAATTTAGTTTGTACATTTTTGCATTTTCAATAGTTTTGCTTTATCTGAATTATTCTGTACTATTACCCTGAATTATCATGAATTGACTGAACTCTTCAGTAACTTATATCTAAACATAAAAAGCCTGCAAGTAATAATAGTATGCTTCCGTGGTATTTCAAAAGAAATTCAGGCACTTCCAGTCACCTTTGAAAACCACATTTTGAAGAAATTGTACTGCTGTAAATTCTTGCTTGCTATATATTTGGGATGTGATGTGAGTAGGTTTGAGTCCTGAATTTTGTTTGACTTCACATTAATTTATTTTCTGTTAGTTGCAAGTTAAATCTATTTGAAAAACTGGTAAATAAAACACTTCCATGATCAGTTGTTCTGTGATGTAGATGACAGACCTAAAACATTCCCGTTAAAACTATAGTTTACTTCACTGTTGTTTTTGCTCTCTGAACTTGCAGGTCAATAAGATCAAGATTTGGCACAAGTACAGGAATGCAATCTTATTTCATTAGCAGCAATCAGACTCTGTCTTTTGCTCAGGAACACCACAGTAACTTCTAAAAACTCTATCAGCTTCATTTTTGTGACAGAACAGAATCTGTCCAGATGTTGAACAAAATGGCATCTTTGGGCCATGAGATAAACATGTAAGAATCTTTTTCTCTGAAATTCCTTTTGTGTGTTTCTAAAATGCTCAGTTTTCACTGACGTTTACAAGGTGCAGATGGAAATGAGAATAAATTTATCCTAGAAGTATCAGAGCATAGAGAATACACATGAAATAATTTTTGTGATATGGAAAAGGTATTAATTAAATAAATACTAAATAATGATTAACTAAAAGTATAAAACTGTTAACTTAATGAAATATTTATTCAATATAGTCATACACAAACTTACATGGGAACATATTTCCTACCACACATGCAAATGTTTAATTTAGTGTACTTTGTTGTGACTTATGGCAGTGCTGAAACAGCTTAACATTATGAAAACTGATTTATTTCAGGATCAGACAAATAATATAGAATCTAACCTTGCTATACAGGTAAAAGTACTTGCCCTTGGTTATTACTTAGCCTGACCACAGGGCTTTCTGGAAACAGCAAATGCTTTATAAGTGTCAGCTCATGGCTAAATCAATGTTTATGCATTGATACCTTTGAATAGCAAACACTTGCTGCCTGCAAGCTAAACAATGTTTTTATCTGTTTGCCTATTTCTGGTCCTTCAACCACAGCACAGGGTGTTGCAAATCGCATTTAGTAACAATTATCTGCTGGAATTTCGTGAAGAGGAAAGTAGCACGATTAATGAAAAGTGACACACAGAGATTACTTTGCTATGCCAGTCGCCTTGGTGAATGGGCGATTCTGCTGAACTCAAGCCTGACCTTTGTTACTTTTAACGAGGTCATCGTGAATGCTAAATGCTTGAAAGATTAACCACTACAAATGTTCCAGTGTTACTTAGTGATGCTGCCACTAATGAACTGCAGGTAGCCAGTGAAATATAATGATACAGTTTTCACCTTTGAAACAAAGGTTGAATAGACCCCTCCCCCCAAAAAAACCTGTTTTGTGTCAAGGTGTTTACGAAACAACCTTGAAACTCTTATCAGAGCATGTTGTCTTGACACATAGGAAATTAAGAGTCTAAATTTGAATAAGTCAAAGAGTCCAGCTTTTAAGGAACTTTGTACCCAACTGACCACTGGATAATTGCTCAGTAACTGTAATGTTTACATCTCATTTACATCCCTAAACAGCAGAGGGGCTCAATACCCTGTACTTTGCTGTAAACGTGTGCAGCATTCTTATAACCTCTGAAACTTTCAGTGGAACTAACTGAATGAGCATCAGACCACTTGTAGTAAAGTCATGTAAATGTGGGGTAAGCCTCAAGGTAAATAGTTATAAAATAAAACCACTAGTGGGATTAAATATTTTTTCTGTTACAGTATTGACTCATATTAGCTACCCATTAATGCAGGTAAATGGGACTAAGTTGAACTGAGAATGGAAGCTTGAAATCAGATTTTGAAGTAACATTTGACTGAAAAAACTTCTACACAGACATGAGGAAAAGTAAAATTTAAAACAAAGTTTCAAGATTATGAATAATTGCTTTCACACCCATAAATGCATCTTTGTTCTCTGTGGGAAATATATTTGATCATTTAATCAGGCAGAGACACCATCACCTTTCTTATACTGAGAAAGTAAGTCTCCTGCCATGAATTTTAATTAAATATAAAATTGTGAAGACTTAACACCAGAAACGTAAGAATGCAAAATATGTGAATAGCCATTTCCAACAGAATATTGTTTTCTGTAAAGGTGCATAAAAACATATGGTTTCTTCAACCAGAAACCATATAAATGAATGCAGTAGGCTGCAGGTTCAGTGCAGTTCATCACATGGTGCATAAAAAAGCAGAAAAAATCGAGTCCAAACAGTATGTCCAATAAAACTCCCTGCAAATAACATGTACTTTATTTGTACTGGTCTATCATGATTCCTCTCTACTTTGCAAGCAGAAACAACTCCACCATTATCTGCAATGTCTCCATAAATTACCAGGATGGGAGTAGGGGTGGCAGAGATTTCAAGCCAATAATATTTACAGTAGCATTAATTAAATGGGCATATGCGAGTCACAGACCCGAGGCTATATCACTGGCCCCATCACAGACAGTGCTGAGGAATTTATTTCCATTAACCGCTACAACACCTGAAAGAATGATGTGGTTAGGAAGGGATTGGTCTTTTCTCCAGGAAACTAGTGATAGGATAAGAGAAAATGGTCTCAAGTTGTGACGGGGTGGTTCAGGTTGGATAGCAGGAAAAATTTGTTCACTGAAAGAGTGTTTAAGCATTGAAACAGGATGCTGAGGCAAGTAGTAGAGCCACTATCCTTGGAAATGCTCAAAACCAGTGGATGTGGCACTTCACAATATGGTTTAGCGGGCATAGTGGTATAAGGTCAAAGATTGAACTTGATGATCTTGGAGGTCTTTTACAACCTTAAAGATTCTATGATATTATTATTTAAGCATAAGAGATGGAGCCATTCAGAAGAAAAATTTTGTGCCATAAGGTTTGACTTCTTTCTGCTTTCAGTAGCAGGGAAAAGAACTGAAATTAGATATTAGATATTAGGTTTGTAAGTAGGAAGGTCACATGGTAATTATCTTTCATGCCAGAAAACAATGTAAGAACATGCTACATACAGAGTTTCTTCTGCATTCATGCAGTATTTAGTGTTTTGTAACAGATGTAGCAAGACAATATTACACCAAGCTAAAAAAAAAAAAAAAAAGCAAGAGAGCAAATGCAGAATTAGAACCTTTATACATGGCAAGAGATGATTTTTTTTTTCCGTAAGGCCGCAAAACTAGGATATAAAATAACAAGATTTTACTTTTACTTTTGCATGGAAATCTTTATATCTTTTCATAAGCACAAAATTTACTCTCAAATCTTAATTAACCTATGAATTCAAATGGTTATATGTGACTTTTATTCAACAAAAGGATTAAAATATAAAAGAGAGGGCTTCTTACAAATGATAGTAAAATGTCTGGAGAAATTAATTAGCAAAGGTTGCACATGAAGATTCTGAGGTTTTTACTATTTCTCTAGATTAGAAGTAGATCTACTCCATAAAATTTCATCTAGAGTTATTTGGCTTGCAGGAAAAAAAGGAGGCTGCAAATTTGCTCTGATTTGCCCAAACCTTGATGTTCGTGCAGGGTTTAGAGAAGTAAGAAAGTACAAAGCTCTTGTACTTCTCACTTTAGAGCAGAGAGGAACCCAGGTCTTAGAAGAATAGGCAGAGCCTGATTTTAAGTTTTCCTGTACCGGCACAGGAGAATCACTACACAGGATTCTCATAATTTGCCTTTCTAGAGGACTGCAGCAATTCATTCAACTTTCAGGGAAAGTTTTGGTCTTTGAATTGTAATTCAAATGCAGAGAAACTGTTCTTGGGGCTCTTATCTCTTGAAGTCCTATATGTTCAGAATGTGCCCAGAATGAAAATTACAAAGCTGTAGAGTTCAAGGTCTCTGGCTTTTGAACTTTAGTTTGTGAATGTACATCTAGGTTATTTCTTTCTTTTCTAATAACTCAAATCTGTATTTAATTGGAAATAAAAGCACAATGCATCTGTGGTTTACTTCAGACTTGCATGTATTAGCATTAGTACTACACAGGCAAAATTACTGAATTTCTGTTCTTTTCAATTTAAACCTACTAAACTCTCCCCACCTCAAAGCCACAATAATAGAAATATGGATGACCAGAGACCAAGGGAATACATTACTGCAGCTTGCTGTTGCCTTTAGCTAATAACCATTATAAACTTTAAGTTAAAAAATGATAAATGAGATATTTCATCCTAAATATGCCTCTTGTAATATACAGTAATATTTTAAAGCATATTATAATGGTAACAGCTTTGGAAGTTTAACATTATTGACTGGTGTTGGAAGTCTATTTAGATATCTTTCTGTTTACTGAAATGTTGGAGTGGAAAAGCATGATCTATAATAAAAACTAACCGCGTATAACAAACACTTATTCAACAATTACTCTTTTTGGGCCGTTGCCGAATACTTTTGTTTGAGGAAAATTTTACATTGTTGATTATAACTGTGATATCTTACCTCTTAATACATTTTACAATTTGTGCATAACAGTTCCAAAGGAACTTGTAAATGACAGTAAATCATAAAATTCATTTTGCTTTGCATCAGTTCATTCATCCATGTTCCAACTAATCACCTCATTTCAAAATTCAATAAGCCTAAATACCTGGATTTATGATGCTTTGTCAAAATTAACAAGGGAATATCAACAATGTAGAATTAGAAGTCTATTTCAACTTAAAGACAAGCACCTAGTTGAAAACAATTAAAAAGACTCTGCAGCAATAATTATATCCACAGTGTATGCAAATAAAATAAATTAAAACTGATTTTATTTCTGCTTTGGGAGATTGCAGGAAACACTAAAAAGCTTTAATTTAGTCACTTAAAACAATGAAGTTGTTTTGAAGTAAAACTTTCAAGAGAATGAATTGAGCGTAGAGTACTAAATATGTTAAATTGCACATAAAATGTGCATGTAGATGTATTTTTAAAAGTAGCATATTTCTATTTATTATTCCAGAACTACAATAGATCCAGAAGGTTTTTATTCTGAGAGACAACATTTTGCTTACAAGTTATCTCCTGTAATAACATATCCAAGGAACCCAATAATCCTATTATATCAAAATGCAAAAATTAAAATGTGCAACTAACATTTAAAAAGATATTAACAGTAGCATTTAGGAAACACAATATCTTTATTAAGACTCAATAGTCTAGAATCCATTGTTTATACATTAATTACCTGCCACATGAGTTTTAGGTGTTTTGTTTTTTTTTTTTCACACCACTCTAGGTGCCCTACAACTTACTAGATGTTGTGTGAGTTCTGGAGACCTGCATTTATGCTCAGTGTTAAAAAGGAACTTTAGTTTTATTAAAATTATTTTAGTTTTATTAAATCTTTAGTTTTATTATTAAAACTTTAGTTTTATTATTAAAAACTCAAGTATTTTCTTCAATAATTTGGCATCTGTTTTTCAGATTCTATATTGCAATGATTACATTAAGGATTCCTATTCAGTAAGCAAAAGTGCAAATTGAAGAAATCAAAGGAAAGAAATGTGCTTATAGGTGTGTGTAGCTTTTAGGGAATAAGCAGAAATAAAAGGAATGAGCAAGAGATATAATTTATTTTGAAAGGATTTAAAAACTGCATATTTTGTTACAGTTGAACAAAAAGTCTGCAGTCCTCTGCTGCTTCTTTGATTAAGTTCAGATGCAAAACAACTAATGTCAAAAAGACACTATCTCCTATGCCTATAACTCTCAATCCACAAAAGGCTGGATTTTATACAACACATGAATCACGAGA
The DNA here is from genome assembly GCA_013397795.1 of Orthonyx spaldingii. Taxonomy (NCBI): domain Eukaryota; kingdom Metazoa; phylum Chordata; class Aves; order Passeriformes; family Orthonychidae; genus Orthonyx; species Orthonyx spaldingii. Next base: position 693,445 of record VZTJ01002478.1, on the reverse strand, counting down.
TCAAGTAACTTTTTGGTGATTCTTGGTAAATTGTTTCCTTTCTCTTTATAAGTATTTCGCCTTTCTTTTTCTGATGAATTTCTCTGACTCTGAATGAATAATATTCTCTAAATGAGTATGTATATAGCCAAATATACATGTTATCAAAATACAATTAGTAGTTTAAAACCTTGCATACATTTAAAATCACACCTTTTTGTTTCCCTTACTGAATGTGGGTTTTTCTAACCAGTTATAAACAATGTCATTTTCCCCTAATATCTTCTCCCATCTCTATCTAAGTAACTTTATCCTAACCTGGGTGTTTTAGTTCTGAATATGAAGAATGGAGACATCAAAGTGCTCTAATGAGATCTATCAAACACTTCAATAGTGCTTTGGAGAATATCTGTGAAAATGTCTCAGTGCATAAGGTAGTAGTGTTAATCATCACATTTTAGATTCTGATAAGAGATGACATTTATATCAGGGCTTCTATCAGGTTCTAGTCTTGCTGTCCCAATACAGGCATTTGGGAAAACACCAGACATTGTACTTACGATGCATATTCAAATAATAAAATTTTCCATGTGCGCATATTCAAATCCTCTTTCATTTATAATATAATGATCATGGAGAAAAGGTCACTCAAAATAATATAAAATGAGTTTCCAGTGCAAGAAAAGATATGAAAGCATTCAGGTTGTTATCTATACATAAGCAGACATACATAAAAAAATGGAGACACCTTTTGGTACTTTTAAAATTAAACCATATGTGCTAGGTTTTGAAGGAAAAACACCTATGTTTTGATCTTCATGATCATTCTTCGTGATAAAAAAATGTAATCTATATTCCTTTGACGCAGTGGGGTGAAAATTGGTATTTAAGCAACTGATATAGTTAAATGACTGTTAAATAATTCTATATTATTTTGAAAAGATAGTATTATTCTTCGCATAATTTAATTAAAATCAGAGACAAATGTAGTTTCTAAAAGCATACCCATGGATATTTTCAGAGCCACTGTACTCTGTCCATGTCTTCAGGAATGTGTACAAATACTATAATAAAGATTTAATATTAAAAAAAAAATCTGAAGTCCTAAATTTCAAGTAGGCATGCCAGAAGTTCTGTCTCCTTACAATACCAGAATTATGCACTTTGTCTTTAAACTGAAGGACTAAGGCTGCAATCTGATCGAGGTGTGCTTCTTTCTGGTTGTGAAGCAATGCCATAAAAAAACATAACTTGACTTGTAAACATCCTCTGGAGCAAAAATGTGTTTTTTCTTTAAAAAAATGGAAACCGTTATACAATCATCAAGAGACTGTAAAGCTGGAAATTCTTTTATCCTACATGAACCTTTCAGTGCATTCTCATTTCTGAGCAGAATGTTAAGATGTTTTATACTAGAAAATGCATGTAATTAAGAAAAGGCTAGCAACATAAACAATGTGTGCACGGGAATGGCGGTGTTTTCTTTATTGTTTGAAGGCACTTGCTGTATCACACAGCTGGACTTGCTCTAGTATGGGGCACATTGTTGAGCCATTGATGGAAAGGAGCCAAGAAGGATTCAGGGCTGTGAAAAGGAGAATTGGCTTGGAAACAGAAATGATAATCCTTATGTTTTTCAAAAACTGTCCAGCAACTTCGTTCTCCTGTGATCTCCCGCTCAGTGGCTGATGACATGCTTTTAAATCCCGAGTGCTGCAGTTTCTCCTGACTGCACACATGCACACATTGTCACAGGTCCCTCCTTCAGAAAAAGAAGTGTTATCCCATTGTCCATTTTACAACAGGAAATGTTGAAGTCAAGATGCTCAGTGGACCAGGATGACATTTATGGGTCAAGATGCACATTCAAATGCAAGCTGATTTTCACAGCAGGGATGTGAGACACAATGACACCTATAAGCAAACCCCTAAGCACTGGTTTTGAACAAGCATTTTTTTCCCTTTTTTTTTTTTTTTTTTTTTTTTTTTTTTTTTTTTTCTTNTTTTTTTTTTTTTTTAGTTTGCTACTGGATACAGCATATCAGTTGGTTTCTGAGGAGAAAATAGCTTAACTTTTGGGGATTTCAGTAACATGAAAAGAGAAAAGAAGGTTTTGGATTTCTATCATCCACTTGAAAAAAGTCCTGAAAGTTTACTTGTGTTATTTGCACTGTTAGGATCAACTGCATGGAAGAGTCGGACACTTCATGATCCAGCTTGTGAGTTCTCTGCCACTTGGTTGTTAATTCCGTACCTTGCCACTTGGTTCTTTCCACAGGATGAATTTATCTGATCACTTCAGGTTTGTATAACAGACAACCAGTAATACTCTTGGTAAAAGCCTTGATCCTTACCTAATACAGTTTTTTTGAAAACAAGGGCTCAGAAAACAGGGACAGCTACCTGCTTTGAGAATTTTTGTGGGTTTTTTTTCCTTTCTTTTTATTCAAAAGATTTCTATGGGAATTTTAGAAAAAGAAAATAAGCGACCAAAAGATTAAAATCTTGGTAGTGAAGGAGAAAAGGTCTCTACTTTCACTCTTGATATATTTTTTTGATGGGGTGTTTTTGCTATTAAAGAAGTGGTGAATTGAAGAAACATTAATTTATAATCATATAAAATAAGTTATTTGCAGGTGGTCTTAATTATTATAACTGAAAACTGATTTAGGAAATTCTATCTTTATCTTATCATGTACATAACCAGTGTTTAACTCATCTCACATTAGGGCTAGTCTCCCTCAAACCAATTTTGGGATCAAAGGCTCTCATGAGCCTATCTGAAGAACCTATGTGTCACTTTTCAGAAGTCCTGTAGCATATGAGTATCTTAATTTTCTCACTGGCTTTCTATAGACCCTGAACACTTTCAACAAGAGTTAGATGGTTAAAGCTTTTCTAAAAATTATAATTTTTAACCTATAGGTTATACTAGTAAATAGAAAAAAAGCCTCATGAATTTTATTTTTATATTAAATTACTAGCTTCCTTTTTACTTATTATATGTTGCTTTTTAAAGTCTCATATATTTGATTTATTTTTTTGCTGACGCAGAAGCAGAATTATGAGCGGCTTATTTTATAATACTCTAGGACTTTTCATAATGTTTTCAATATCTTTTTTTATTTGATTTTCTAAAGTCAGAATTTTTCTTTGAAAATATCAAAATCTGTGCAAATAATCATTCTGTGAGCATTTCACATTTTCTCATCAGTACTGAAATCATATCTGGCTTTAAGTCCACTAATCAAGGAGCATTCAGCGAAATAAACCTCATTTTTATGAGTAACTGAACGGTCAACATAGAAGCATATTTCTAAAAGACATTAATGTAATCTTTATTGTGTTCAGGAAAACTCATGTAGTAAAGAAAAAAATGACAATCCAATTTAAAAACTCAAACCTCACAGAAAATATGATTTAAAACTTTGTTGCAAGGATATTACTCAATACTGTTCTACTTGCTCTATCAGAGTATTTTTCCTCACGAAATAGAGATGTTAATTAATAAGTAACTCAAAAGAGAATTTAATTTTGAGTGTGTGATATAATTATTTTCCCTCAGAAAGCCTACAGAATGTGTCAACTCTCTTTTAAAAATCATTGCACCAGGAAATAAAGGATAATTATGTTGGCAGCATGCTTCTTTTCTCTTTTAGGTCAAGCAAGATGTCATGTGGGAGGAATTGCCAAACAAATTCCATGATGAATTAGATGACGTAGTATACAGGAACTCTAAAGAATCTTCCACATTGTAAGAAGTCCATCTCTGCTTCAATTATACGTAAGCAGGAAAGAGGGGGAAAAAAATTCTTTGTATACACACTTACTTCAGTAAAAATGTGTGGCACTGGCACTGGCAAGTTCACAGACTTCATGGGAACACTTTTAGCAGAACAATGCTGGTCATTTGGAGCTGGCCTGCCAACATTTCTGCATAAGCTTATCGGTATTTGAGTCATTTCACCACTTGGCATCAACTAAGTTCAAAAGACTGTTTCTAACAGTAGACTTTATTGTACTGAGACTGCACAGAACAGTAAAACCAGTTTGTCCTCACACAGCAAAGGGCAGAGTGACTCAGAATATGCAAAGTGATTCTACTTGGTTGATTTTCATTTGTCCTCAAAACAAAAACTCTTAATCACTAAAATGTCATGACAAATCAGACAAATGGTACCAATTCCCTTGAAACTATATTTTAAGTTAAAACTCATCTGAGAAAGGCCCACTAACAGATGGGGAAATGTTTACAGGATTTGAATTGTTCTTTACCTACCAAAAAAGAAAAACAAAAAGAAAAACTAAACATTCTGTAGAGAAAAAGTGAATTTCTGAAAAAATTGTGGGTTTAAATTAATATAGGTCGTATGCTTACAAAATGCTGAAAACCACATCCTCATAGACACATATTATCTCTCTTCTGGTACATTGATATTGGATGGTCAACTTCCATAATTTTGTGAACACCAACATTTTCTTCATTCACTTTTTGTTTGTTTGCTTGAATTTTTTTAAGTATTGGATGTGTTCAATTATAAAGAGTTAATACTTTTCAGAGGGTTTAAAAGTGAGCAGTTTTGTTTGGTATACTTTTTGACAAAGTAAATGATTTTCTAAACCTGTTTGGTTGGGGTTTTCTTTTTTTTTATTTTTTGTTTGCTTTTTGTTTGTTTTTTGTTTGATTGTTTTAGGGTTTTTTTTTTGTTTTTTTTTTTGTATTGTTTGTATCTGGTCTGGTGGGATGCTCTTTATTGGAATCATGTCTATGACGGATAAGAATTTGAACAGGTTTTGTTTTTAGTAAGTACATTTATATGGTCTTTTTTTCAGTAGTCTGAAAACTCTCAGCAGTAGCTTCTGGTAGCATCTTTACTTGTAGAGAGTGACAGACGGGAGAGATTCAGGGAGAATCAAGACTGCAAAGTAACACCATTACACGATAGACTGCATTGCACTAACTCATCTGTTTTTGCTTTCTTCAAGACAAAATTCTTCAAATAGGACCTGGAACAAATATCTAGATTCACAGGAGGATACAGGTACACAGCTTTTATTGCCCAGCTTCCAAGACAGATTCAAAAAGCTGAGTACTAAGGATGTACTAGAAAATTCAGTGGCCACCCTCTTGTGTAAAGCAAGGAGGAGGTAAGGAGAAACCTGAAAGCCACCTGGGTGTGTTGGAAATCAAGGCAGGCTTCAATACCTGATCTGGGGCCTGTGCGGCATGTTTGTTATACAGATTTTCAGCAAGAGATCTGTGAGAGAACGCAGCAAGATCGAGAGGGTGGGGAGGCAGCAGGAGTGGGGCTGCATTCCCAAGGCAGGTGGCCAGGCCATCTTCTCACCCAAGGGCACAGTCACAGCTGGAGACAGGTGTCCAGGACACTCAGGAGTTGGCTGCAGGGCCAGGGGCAGGGCAGAGCATTAAGCCATGTCCACAACTGGTGTGAGAAATGAAAGTGCCTGGTGACAGGATGAGGGGCAGGCAGGTCTATGGCACCACTGGAGCAGTAACAAGGGCCCTGGCTAGGGCAGAAAGGCATCCTGTGCCTCTGAGTGGGTGCTGTTGGTAGGGCAGGAAGAGTAAAGCTGGTTAGTGCTCCCAGGGCTCTGACAGAAAGTTAGTTTTAAAAGTACTAAAAGAGGTTAGAGTACCATTTGATACGACATACCCATTATAGCAGTGACCCAAGAGACAAGGTATCTTAATTCTGCACTTTCCTAAGATTAGCAGAACAAGAACAAAAGCAATACCTTCTTCTCCTGGCAAAGTAAGGGCTATGTGTGTGCTTCTAAGACATCAGTGTCAAAAAGGAGGAATCAGCAGTTTTCCAGTCCTGTATGTTCCCCCTGCAAAGTTTTGTTTGGTTTTGTTTTGTTTTGGTTTGGTTTTTTTTTCTTTTTTTCCTTGGTTAGTTTTGTTTTTGTGGGTTTTTTGGGGGGGTTTTGTTTGGTCATTTTTTTGTTGTTGTTGTTGTTTGGTTGGTTTTTTTTGTGTGGGTTTGCTTTTGATTTTTTTTTAAATAGTTAGAGAGTTTTGAAACCAGACTGAGGTGCCTAACAAAGTTTGGTGTTACCAGGTATACACAGAAGATGAAGGCAGAAACTTGGTAAGTGTAGGATCAGCAGTAGGGCTGAGACAGAAGCAAACACTGAATCAAGCCTCAAACCTACAAATAGAGAAGAATGGACATGAGAGCAAATGATACTAGCATTAGCACAAGAAGAATTTCAGAAGCAAGAATTGTAGCAAAAAACTGGGGTGACCAGCAGGTTCCTATTCCATGTATTTCCTGTAATGGGTGCTCCCTTCAAATCCCATTAGAGTAGTGGAGCTCTGGAAGAAAGCAAATGGACATGTAGATGGCAAACTTCATGCTATCTCACACTGTTTTTTACAGTGCTGCGTGAACTGAAAATGTCTGGAAATATAGTAAACATATAACGTTCTCATCTGAGTAGCAAGGGTAGTATCTGGGGGATGAAATGGTTCACATAACAGTACACCGAGCAAAGGCAGTGGGTTACTTCAGAAAGACTAAAGTGTGCATCCTCATTAACTACAGTGAAAATATGAATAGTTACAGAAGTTACCACAATATTTTGTTTATATCATATTCTGATTATCCTTTTAGTTTCTGATTTATACACTATTAGTAATAACAAA